>SJYF01001912.1:637802-652908 GCA_006410515.1 Procapra przewalskii | reverse complement strand
CTGGACTAGAAGAAACACAAGCTGGAATCAAGATTGCTGGGAGAAATATCAATAACCTCAGATATGCACATGATAGCACCCTTATGGCAGAAAGTGAAGAAGAACTAAAGAGCCTCTTGATGAAAGTAAAAGTGGAGAGTGAAAAAGTTGGCTTGAAGCTCAACATTCAGAAAACAAAGATCATGGCATCCGGTCCCATCACTTCATGGGAAATAGATGGGGCAACAGTGGAAACAGTGTCAGATTTTATTTTGGGGGGCTCCAAAATCACTGCAGATGGTGACTGCAGCCATGAAATTAAAAGACGCTTATTCCTTGGAAGGAAAGTTATGACCAATCTGGATAGGATATTCGAAAGCAGAGACATTACTTTGCCGACGAAGGTCCGTCTAGTAAAGGCTATGGTTTTTCCTGTGGTCATGTATGGATGTGAGAGTTGGACTGTGAAGAAGGCTGAGCACCAAAGAACTGATGCTTTTGAACTGTGATGTTGGAGAAGACTCCTGAAAGTCCCTTGGACTGAAAGGAGATCCAACCAGTCAATTCTGAAGATCAACCCTGGGATTTCTTTGGAAGGGCTGATGCTAAAGCTGAAGTACTTTGGCCACCTCGTGTGAAGAGTTGACTCATTGGAAAAGACTCTGATGCTGGGAAGGATTGGGGGCAGGAGGAGAAGGGGACAACCAAGGATGAGATGGCTGGATGGCATCACGGACTCGATGGACGTGAGTCTGGGTGAACTTCGGGAGATGGTGATGGACAAGGAGGCCTGGTGTGCTGCGATTCATGGGGTCGCAAAGAGTCGGACGCGACTGAGCAACTGAACTGAACTGAACACAGCCTATAGAATTAAACGTATGCTCCCTAACTTGTTTTTCAAATGTCCCCATAGTCTAATTCCTCCCTCCCACCTCTGTCACTCTTTGCCTCCCTCTTGGTGCTGCTGTTCTTCCTATCTGCCGTCCTCTGTTTAGACCATGATGTTGCTCCTCCCTGTGCCAGCTCAGGTTCTCCCTTCCGCCTGGACCCTCACCTCCCTGCTCTTCTCACCTGTCTGGTCCTTAGGTACCCATTTCACTGTCTCCGGGTTGCTTCAGACCATCCACTGAGTACAGATTCTTTAATGCCTTACCCAGTGGAATGTGATAGAAGAAAATCTGAAACAATTCCTCTAGGACCTTGTTAAGTGACCAGAGGGTTCTAAAGACTTGAAGTTTCATATGGAAGGTTAATAAACACATGAAAAGAAGCTCAACATTGCTCATCACTAGAGAAATGCAAATCAAAACTACAATGAGATATCACCTCACACCAGTCAGAATGGCCATCACTAAAAAATCTACAACGATGAATGCTGGAGGGGATGCAGAGAAAAGGTAACCCTCCTGGACTGTTTGTGGAAATGTAAATTGATACAGCCAGTATTGAAGGCAGTATGGACATTCCTTAAAAAACTAGAAATAAAACTACCATATGACCCAACAATTCCACTACGGGGCATATACCCTGAAAAAAAACATAATTGAAAAAGTCACACATACCCCAATGTTAATTGCAGCACTATTTACAATAGCTAAGACATTGAAGCGGAGAAGGCAATGACACCCCACTCCAATACTCTTGCCTGGAAAATCCCATGGATGGAGGATCCTGGTAGGCTGCAATCCATGGGGCCGCGAAGAATTGGACATGACTGAGTGACTTCCCTTTCACTTTTCACTTTCATGCACTGGAGAAGGAAATGGCAACCCACTCCAGTCTTCTTGCCTGGAGAATCCCAGGGATGGTGGAGCCTGGTGGGCTGCTGTGTATGGGGTCACACAGAGTCGGACATGACTGAAGCACTTTAGCAGCAGCAGCAGGACATTGAAACAGCCTAGATGTCCATCGACAGATGAATAGATAAAGAAGCTGGTGCATATATACGTATATACAATGGAATATTACTCAGCCATAAAACAGAATGCATTTGAGTCAGTTCTAATGAGGTTCACTCTATTACACAGAGTGAAGTAAATCAGAAAGAGAAAAAAATATCATCTATCAAAGCATACATATGGAATCCAGAAGACGGTACTGACGAACCTATTTGCAAGGTAGCAGTGGAGACACAGACATAGAGAACAGACTTACGGACAGTGGGCATCTGCAGGGAGAAGAAAGTGAAACGAAAGGAGAGACTAGCATGGCAACATACACGCTACCATATGTAAAACAGATAGCCAGTGGAAACTTGCTGTATGACTGGATGACTCAGGGCTCTGTGACAACCTCGAGGGGTGGGATGGGGTTGGAGGTGGGAGAGAGAGTCAAGGGGGAGGGAACATATGTATACCTTTGGCTGATTTATGCTGATGTTCGGCAGAAACCAATACAATATTGTAGAGCAATTATCCTTCAATTAAAAGTAAACAATTTTTTTAAAGGGTTCAAAAACAGACTTGAAGTCTCTAAGAGCGTTGCCTAGGTGAGAAACCGTCAGTGCTGGATTCACGGCATTGACTGCAGAACTGTGAATGGCATCGCTGAGGCAGAGACCAGATTGCACACAGTGATGCTGAATCCCCAGAGAGCAAGGGTGGCCAGGTTTCCAGATGTGGATCCCAGCTACCCTTGCGGGAGGATTGTCCCCAGCAGCCACTGCTGGAGTGGTTCTCTAATGTAGGTGCTACTCTCTTGTATCCCAGCCCTGACCTCTCCTCTCTAAACTGATCTCTCAGAGATTTAGGACCCTAGCACTTTTCTCCCCTCTTCTCGCAGATCCTCTCCAACAAGGGATAATTCCATTTTCTTTGTTTAATAGGGCATTGGACCCCAACAGGCTCCATACATTTTCTTAAAAACCTATTTAGGAGGTTATGGTCTGGGCCTCCACTGCTGCCTGGCAATTTTTCCTGTTCAGTCTTTAAACCCAAAAGCTGATCATTTTCCCAATCAGGGCAAGAAGGAGTTCATTTTGTGCCACAATGGTATCTTTCTAGTTAGAAAGAAACTGGTGACATTTATTTACATTCTGCTAAATTTTCTGCTGGGCTTTCCAGGTGATGTTAGTAGTAAAGAACCCACCTGCCTATTCAGGAGACTCGAATTCAATCCCTGGGTCAGGAAGAGCCTCTGGAGGAGAAAGTGGCAACCCACTCCAGTGTTCTTGCCTGGAGAATCCCATGGACAGAGGAGTCTGGCAGGTTACAGTTCATAGGGTCACAGAGTCAGACATGACTGAGTGACTAAGCACAAACTTTCTACTAAGCTTTCAGGCTTAGTTCAACATCACCAGAAGGTGACCGGAAGTTACTCTAGTAAGCAGCATTTTCTCTACTCCCCTCCACCCGGGCTGGGTGTTTCTGCTCTATGTCCAGTAATAGAGCAATATCTCTCATACAGCACTTGTCACAGTGTGTCGCAATTACCTGTTTATATGCCTATCTCTGCCACACATCTGAGTTCCTGAGAACAGGGGCTATGTCTTATTCATCTTTGTATTCTTTATACCAACAAGTGTCTGACACATAGCGTGTGTATGTGTGGGCTCAGTCGTGTCTGACTCTGCGACCCCATGGACTATAGCCTGCCAGACTTCTCTGTCCGTGGGATTTTCCAGGCAAGAATACTGAAGTGGGTTGTCATTTCCTCCTCCAGGGGATCTTTCCAACCCAAGGACTGAATCCTCACCTATTGTGTTTCCTTCATTGGCAGGCAGATTCTTTGCCACTGTGCCACCTGGGAAGCCCCTGACATATATTAGATGCTCAATAAATGATTGTTGTTTCACTGACTTCCTTTGCTAACTGGAGTAAATAAGAGAACTGGCCCCTGCCCTCAAGGAACTTAACTCCAATTTAACATTGATCATTGCTACTGTGAATGATGGTTTTTTTCCTGATAGAAGATCTTTTTTCTGAGACACCAAGAATTGCTATGCAGATGGGAAACACATAGCAACATATTTAGTTAACCATCAGATCAGCTGACTGGCTGTGACGATTCAGCATCAGCCAGAGTCCTGTGATAAGAAGTCTACCAGGAGCCCAGGTATCATACAGTCTCTGCAGGGTTCTGGATGAGATGTACATTTTGTGAAAGGGTGGTGAGTGCTCTGACCCAGAGAACAGAGTCAGATACCAAAGAGGGTGTTTAACAGATACTTCTTTCAAAGCAGCTCCATGTCAAGGAAATATGCTAAAGTCTAGAGAAAAGCTGATGAAAAGAAAAAATCTAGCAGAGTCTCAGGAATGCATGAAAGGTGTTTGGAATAGGCAGTCTTCTGGGAACTTTCACTCTTACAGAGGAGATGAGGCAGGCCCTTGTGCAATAGGCAAATAGATATCTTTCTAATCTCTTTCCTCTGAATTGCAAAAATTGGCAGAGAAGCAAGATCCAGTGGTGATGAGGGACTTTACTAGCAGGACATCTGCTGGAGGTCTCATGCAGAACAGCTGATGAATCCTTGCCTTGCCTTGCTGACAACTTAATCTCTCAGTAGGTCGAAAAAGCAGTGAGTGGGAACTGCTGCTCAGGACTTAATTATGACCAGCAAGGACGATCTGGATCATGATGTATATGTTATAGGATGCAGGGAGGAAAATGCCTATGGCATTTCTGAAAACTAATAATAAATGAGATGGTAGCCTCTTACTATAATGAAATATGGCAACCATATCAATTCCTTTTGGGAAACAGTGTATGGATAAATTAGATAAAATATTCAGATCACTGTATCCCAGACACCAGGAGAGCAGATTTCTGGAAGTTCAGAGCAAAGGATTGGAATCTCTTGACCCATGATGTAAAATAATAAAGGAGCTCCACTCTTTAATGGTATGGGCACTTCTAAGAAATGAAATTCAAATAACATTACTGTTAAGTCATCCTGATAAAAAAAGGAGTAGGCAGCTAACAAAACCCATGGGGCTTCATAAGGAGTACTTTGATGAGCTCAGATTGAATAAAGCCCTGCACAAAAAGTATAAGGAATAAAGTATAAGTTATAATGAATCTAAAAGTGCACACAGTCCTATAATGACAGTAATATTAATGCCTGATATTTACTGAAGATGTGCTGTGACAGGTGCTGTTCTCGGCACTTTACATATATTGACTCTAGGATCCCTCAGAAGAACCTTATGAAGTAGCTGTAAAATTTACCTTGTTTTTACAGATAAAGAGTCTAAGAAGCAAAGGGTTTACAGTTACTGACCCAGGATTGAAAAAACAAAAAGTTGGGATTTGAATCCAAGCAAGCTTACTCCAGAGTCAGCACTCTTCACCTCTATATTCTACTTTTATCTACCTCACAACACTTCTTAGGCCATTGAAGGCAAGGTAAAGAGCAGAATGCATAGGTTTTGGCAAAATAACAATTGGATATGGCTTTTGAAGGAGATGTTCCTGTAACAGGAAGAAAAAGGAAATACTGGACTTAATGGAGGAGACAAAAACGGGAACAGATATCAAAGGAAAGGCAGTCCTTTTAAACTCTTATTTTGTTGTCAATTTCCTCCAAAGGGGGGATTTTTTAAGTTGTAAGAGGCAGATTAAACATGGTTATAATGTGGAAACCAAAAAAAAAGAAAAAGAAAGTAGAAAGTTTCTTGATGTTCCAAAATAATAGCTGTTCTAGGGTTCTGGGGATTTTAGCTGGCCAGAAAAGAAACAAGACTCCTCTGTGATGCGAGGGCTTCCCAGGTGGCACTAGTGGTAAAGAACCTTCTTGCCAACACAGAAGATGGAAGAGATGTAGGTTAGACCCCTGGGTTGGGAAGACCCTCTGGAGGAGGGCATGACAACCCACTGCAGTATTCTTGCCCGGAGAATGCCATGGACAGAGGAGCCTTACAGGCTATAGTCTCTATGGTCGTAAAGAGTTGGACACGACTGAAATGACTTAGCACACATGCACAGCACACAGGGTGCCCAGGACAGGTAGGGTAAAGGGGTGATAAGTCATGGAAGCCAGCACCTTAAAGACCACTCAATTCAGCTCTTTGTCTCATTTCACTCCATATAGTTGATTAGATTATGCTCAGTGCTGGGTAGAATGTTTTGTGGGAAGCATTCATCAACCATTTCATACATGTCCAAAGGAGGAAAAACTAATGGTAGAGAGTAGAAGTTGTGCTGTATGAAGACCTCTGGAGGAAACAGAGCCCCTAGTAACTATAGATGTAACATTTGCATGGTGCATCATCATAAGCAAAGTGCTTTCACACACATCACCTTTCTTGATTCCCGTAACATTCTTCAGCGGTAGATACTCTTGGCCTATTCAGTAGAAATAGGAGGAAAACCAACATGCAAATTAGTTTGCACCAAAGGCTCTGCCCACTATCCCAGCTCCCTCATGGTTGCTGTCTTCAACTATCTGAAGGGTCATCATGTAGAAGAGGGATTGGGTTTACTCTGTTAACTATCTGGGATTCAAAGGGGAAGGAATTTCCCAGCAAGATGGCACCCGACCCTGGAAGGTTCAAGTGTTCAGAGACCAGCTCATGAGATGATGCTACTGACTGGAGTTTGGTCTGATACCATACTGGGCCTCAAACTTAAAGTTCATGAACAAAACGACTATAGCAGCAGCAACAATAACAATAGTGATCATAAATGGAGGACTGACATAACACTCTTACCATCTGCCTTTATTCTGATTGTTAAAAAAAGGAAACTGAACACCAAGGAGAGAATAGCCTACTATTACATTGCATTTTTTGTTTTCACATTTTGCTGCAGACTGGTTGAAAAAAAAAAAAAACAATTGTCACAAACTGGCAACAGTCCACAGACCATTATTTGGGAAACATTGGATTAGAGGATTTTTAAGGTTCTTTCTAATTCTAAAAATTGTACAATTCTAAATCATACACTTTGTTACCTAATTACGCCTTTCTTATACTTTAGCTAACATCTTGAAAGCATTCTCAGTGCCAGGCAATGTGTTAAGTTCTTTACATGTCAGTCAATTTAGTTCTCCAAATAATCCTATGCCATTGGTAGTTGCTGATCCACTGTCAATGGAGACCGACTCAGAGAAGTTCCATGACTTATCCCAGGTCACACAGCTGGGAATTCAACTTTGCTCTCTGACTTCATTGCCTCTACTTTCATCAATAGTATTCCATGCTTTTATTATTAAATATGAACAAAATGGGGCATCCCAGGTGATGCTAGTGAAGGAGCCCACATGCCAATGCTAGAGACATAAGAGACATGGGGTTGATCCCTGGGTTAGGAAGATCCCCTGGAGGAGGGCACAGCAACCCACTCCAATATTCTCGCGTGGAGAAGCCCATGGACAGAGGAGCCTGGTGAACCACAGTGCATAGGGTCGCAAAGAGTCGGACATGACTGAGCATGCAAGCCTGCATGAATAAAATATTTTTAATATCTTCCTAGACTCTAAGTTCCTAGATGGCAGGGTGTATACATTTTAGCTTCTGAATCCCATAATTGATGTTAGCACAGTACCTCTATTGCATTCAACAAAATTAGAGTATTTATTAAATAGCTACTGTAGTTCAGCTCAGGGCTTCCTGAGGCACATACAACATCTTTGTTGATTGGTTGATCGGCAAATTAGTATAGGAGAATGTTGACTCTAAGGAAGTGGTAAACATACTTCTCATTTCACTTATATGCAACCTGAGTATTCAAACGCACAGGGATCACCAGCAAGAAGGGTCTTTTCCCTGACTTAGCAACTGAAAGAAGGAAAGCTCCAATGTCCTATTGCTTCTCAGATTCTCTCCTTGTGCCAGAGAGGATAGCAAGGACCCTGTCCTTTATTTCCCATATTTTCTAAGCCACACCAGCTGCCTGTCTTACAGCCAGAAAGACCAAATAAGCTCCCCTCTGTGTCTTTGTGAGCTTCTACACCAGTAAAAGGCTGTTGTGAAGAACCCACTGTGAGCCAAATAGCGGGAAAAACTGATTCTCCAAGAAAAAGGGCAAGGACTTGGGATTACATGGTGAAGAGGAAAGATTCTAAAGGGACCAAGAGCCTGGTGGTTGACTTCACAGTTACATTCATATAGTGTTTATGATGTGTCCACTGTCCTGAGTGCAGAAGGGGCTTTATTGTATTGCACCACTGGCAGAACAGTGAAAAATCATATAATTTGCTAAGAACATCCAATCAGTGCAGTTGTTACCTTAGTCTGAGCACAGCAGATGTGACTAAACAGCCTGTACTAGCTTGGGCTGAGGACAGGGGCTCAGGCGAGGCTGCTTGAGCAAGGAGCTGTCCATGCTGCCGGTCTCTAGGCCGCTGATATGGAGCTGGGTATTCCCGAACCTGTCAGCACTGCCCTTCCCACAACACCGATCCAGGGCTCAGGGACTGTGGGCGGGTGAGAATGAAAGTGAGAAGAGCAAGATCTATCCATGACAACCTGAAGGTGGCAATAATCACATTTACTTGAAAATTGCCTGAGAATGAACTACATGTTCTTGTGTGGATATGCAAATACATGTAAATGTATGCAAATAGGAGATCCTCTTAACTCGTTTTTCCATCTGGATGCGGCCTGTTGTGGTGAGGCCAGAGGAAGTGGACTCTAAGTGGTGGAGTCTGTCCAGTTCTCCCTGTGGGCCAGGGGCCAGGGGTGTCTGGAGAGGCATATCCTTTGTTCTCCTGGCCACCTTTTTCCTATAGCGAGGACTTAGAATTTGGGGACCTAGCTTGTGATGGATCAATCAGTATATAGTGCACTGATTCAGTATGATCTGATGTGGAGAAGATGGGTTTTGTGTTCTCTCTCCCTTTCTTCATCCCCAGCCCCTCCCAGTCCCAACCTGGTCCAGACCATGATGTCAGTTTCACATTAAACAAGGAAATTTCCACAGCCTTGAGCCTCATCCATCAACTAAAAACCAAGAAGGCAGAATCTGAGATACTTTAAGGTCCCTCCCAGGAGGTCAGATCTGAACGTCTGGACTCGCTGATGGAAAATATAGTAAGAGGGCTGTGCTGTCATGACTTACCATCAGCTGGATGCAAGAGAGAAAGAAGCAAGGGCTTTAAAGTTGAAGTCCTTCTGAAACACAGACCTGGGTTCAAATCTTCAGATTTTTTTGATTCCTAACAACTTATGCTTGAACAGGTTACATAACTTCTGATTAGAAATTTCTGCATTCTTCCCTTTTGGTACCTAACTTCTGTCCTCTGTACGTGTGTTAATATATACAATAGATATTTAACATTTAAATTGCATACTTGGTGTCCAGTACTGGGCTAGGTTATAGAAACTGAAAAATATGGAAGCCATCAGCTCTGCCCTTAAAACACTTAGTCTAGGAGTGACAGACAGGGACAGAGTGAGGTAACACAGAGTGAAGTGACTATTGTGCCCACGAGATTTTGGGAGCATGGAACAGGTCCACCTAACTCATAGACCCAGCCTAAGAGCTCGTGGAAGATGATGACAGGTAAGGGGACACCCGAGTCAAGTCTCGAAGCACAATTTTAGGCACTGGCGAGACAAAGGGGAAGTGTGGAGCAGCCCCAGGCGAAGGCATAGGGAGGGACCTAAGGGAAGGCGGTTTGCTTTGGGCGAGTTGGGCATTTAGTCTGGAGCTCAGCATGACTGGTGAGGCTGGAGAGGAGGTTCAGGGCTGCAGGTGTCATGCTAAGGCTTGGCTTTCCTGTCGGATGATGGGCTCTTCAGAAGGCTGGAAATGTTAGTTCCTCCACTTGCCCCAAGAAGCTGGACCTGCATAACTCCAGCCAATGGCCTACATTGTGGGCCAGAGCCAGCAGTACTGCTAAGGTAACTTGCCCTTTGTTTCTTTACTCATTGCCTCTCTTAAGGGAAGGCATGCTTCTTGGGAGCTTCCTATTACACTGTCTCAGACAGCTTCTGTTAGCCCTTTGGTCACAGGGCTAAGAGGAGACACAAGGAAGGGGTAGAGGGGCGAGTCCCAGCAGCCCAGCTTGTTATGTGTACTATCGCTTTTGTAAAAACTTACATTTTGGTGGAATGGCCCAGAAGGCAATGGACAATTTTCCCAGCTGCCTGCAGGGCAAATTTTCTTTAATACTAATTGCAGTGTATTTCCTCCTAGCTGTAACTCATTTTACAGCTTCCACATCTGCCAGTTCATCTTTCTGTCAGATCTGTAAGCTAGGCAAGCCAGTGTCATTATCTGCTTTTTCTCAGGTGGGAAAGCTATCATTCAGAAAGCTGGTAAGTGACATGTTTAGAAGGCCATGATCCTTGTCTCCCAGCTCAATCCAATGCTCTATTCAAATGATGATTTCTCATACATTTTGTATTTTCCCAGGGAAATAAAATGACCCACGGAGTCGCTAATTGATGGCCCGGTTTCCTAGGAAGTTGTCAATTCTGGTTTTTTAAATTTATCTAATTTGAGATCATCTAAAGACCTGGCAAGGGGCTTTCCAGGTGGCGAAGTGGTAACGCACTGGTCCATGCAGGAGATGCATGAAGACACGGCAAGGGGCAGGAGCAATTTGGTAAGCAGTGGCTTAGCTCTAGCACTTCTATTTATTAACACTCATTTTGGTGAATAACTTTCTAAAATATGTATTTAGGAGTCTCTGCTTTCTTTTCATAGAGCCCCTTTCATCTTCATAGAGTCCGTGTCAGAAAATAATTCTTAGGCCAAATGAGGATCTGGAGAGAAGTAGAGCTGAAATGATGAGTTCTGACCACTAGAGGGACCCCAGGCACCAGCTACAATTTTTTTTTTTTTTTCTGCAGCAATTGATGCCTGGAGAGGTACACACCCCCTGGAAAAATTCAGGTCAGGTGCACATCTGGCTAAGAAGCCCTTCATTGTTCTACAAGCCAGGTCTGGAAGAGACCAAAGCACCCCAGCTCTTAGCCAGAGGATTTTAATTCGAGGATGCAAGCAAAGAGATTGAAATCATCCCTAGTGAGACCCAGTCACCGGAATCAAAGCATTTTAGTCTAGCTCTTTCGTTTAACCTATCACCATAGGGTTTTCAGAGTCTCCTGGCCCCAGCTATTTGAATTCAGGATATCTTGCCTTGAGTCAAGGGCTGTTGAAAACCTCTCCCCAGGTGGTTCTGTTGCACTGCCAATTTGGGGAAAAGCTGCTGGACTCGTTCTGGATCTATCCCAAAGCATGGACTATCCCTGGAAAATATTCTGACGATTTGTTACTATCCAGCCTCAGCTTGAGTCCTTTCTGTAACGGTGAAATGCTGACACAGTATCAGTCCTATCCTCTTATGCTCCTCTGTGGCGCCAGTTCTTTTCTCCAGCAGCAGCATTTGTAATTTATCTATGTGCTTAGTGTCTCTGCCTCTCTTATTTGTCTCTGAACTTGACAAAAGCAAGGCTCTCATCCGGTGTGCTTATCACCGTGAAGCGGGAACACAGAGCAGCACAGAGCACACTGTGTGTGTACACTTGTTATTGTTTTACATTGTCAGGAATGCCACACCCCATCCCTGAAATCAGCAGTCCTGTCGTGGAAAGCCATTCCTAACCTTCAGTCAAAATCAATCTCTGTTATTTCTCCCCATCCTGTGTTTCTAGTTCTAAAGCTACAGCTACATATATGTCTAATGTTCCTCTCAAGGACAACTCTTCAGGTACACAATGACAGCTATGTATTTTCCTACACTTTTCCAAAGTCACTGCCCCGCCTGCACCAATCTGTGTTCTTTTAGCCCCTCTGTATGGAAGAGGCATAGTCTCTGGAGTTGCATCATCTTGGCCACCCCCTAGGAAGAGTTCCGATTTATTAGTGACTCAACATGTGGTTCCCAGAGCCCTTGATTTCCAGAATGGCCTGTCCTGGGCAGGTGAATGTGGTATATGCCCTCCCTCATCCTGGACACTGTCTCTTAATGCAGTTGAAGTCTGCATTAGCTTTTTGGCTGCTATGCACACTATTGAATCATCTTTAGCCTGTGGCCAAGTGAAACCTCTAAAATCTTTTATTTTTTCCAAAAGAACTTCTGTTGAGCCAGGCCTCTTCCATCCTGCAATTGATTTTTTAAAACACAGGTTTTGCATTAATCTGTTAAATTTTATTTAATTTCTGCAGAATTTTTTTTCTATCTCAGTGACCTCTCCTGCAACTTACTCCTTTCACACTTCCAGAGCTGTCCATAGACCTCCTTCTGTCAAACAATCAAGAATGAAGATTGAGCAGCCCAGTTCCGGGGCCTGAAGGAGTGGATATAGAGGAGAAATGTGGTCATATTTTTGGAAGCTTCCATGCTGAGAGTCAAGAGAATCCACTTCATCCTCACCTCTTTCTCGGGCCACAGAGAGAAAAGGACCAACTGGTTTGTAAATAGCTTTCCTTTCCAATGCTCCACACTCATTCCCTTCTCTTCTGGATGACTGGCCTTCATTGCACTGGCTTCAAGAATCCACCACACCCACTTTGGAAGAGTGTGGAAGGAAAAATGTCCTTTATTTTTGTATCTTCTCTGTATCTGTACATAAAGAACATTCTGGATGTGACAGTGAGATAGAACCACCCACTGACCAGGGGCTTTGGTTTGGTGAGGGTCTGTAGCTGGTGAACAGCAGAATAGATGGAGTTGTGTCTATGTGACTGAGGGCCTTGTGGAACTCCTGTGTGCCCTGGGGTCCAGATATGTTCAGAGTTATTCTGAAGAGGGCTGGGAAAGCCAGAGAACCAAGAAAGAAAAGGGATGGGGGGAACCAGATGGGTCTGGAGAGATGCTGGTATCCAGAACTGTGTCTGATTCACTCGTGTGTCTCTGAGACCTCTCACAGAGTCTTTAACTTAGAAAGCACTCAGTACATCCTTAAGTGGAATGAATTATATACCCCTAAGTGTATAATGCTTATATACTGCTATATATTACCAGGGCTTCCTTGGTGGCTCAGATGGCAAAGAATCTGCCTGCAATGCTGTAGACCTAGGTTCTATCCCTGGGTCAGGAAGATCCCCTGGAGGGGAAGGGGAAGGTGAAGTCACTCAGTCGTGTCTGACTCTTTGCGACCCCGTGGACTGTAACCTACTAGGCTTCTCCGTCCATGGGATTCTTCAGGCAAGAATACTGGAGTGGATTGCCATTTCCTTCTCCAGGGGATCTTCCTGACCCAGGGATTGAACCCAGGTCTCCTGCATTGGAGGCAGACGCTTTAACCTCTGAGCCATCAGGGGAGCCAGAAGATCCCCTGGAAGAGGATTTGGCAACCCTCTGCAGTATTCTTGCCTGGAGAATCCCATGGACAGCCGAGCCTAGTGGGCTACAGTCCATGTGGTTGCACAGAGTCTGACATGACTCAGCAGCTAACAATTTCGCTCCCTTTCATACATAATTATACAATCTTAGGTGCCTTAATGGAGACAGAAATGGCAATTCACTCCAGTATTCTTGACCAGAAAATTCCACGTACAGAGGAGCCAGGGGTCTACCGTCCATGGAATAGCAAAGGGTTGGCCACACTGAGCAACTGAGCACAAGTGCCTTAAAGGGTTAACCTGACAAACTACCCAGGACTGCAGGGAAGTGCATGCAGGCATGCTGGCTACAGAGGCTGGAACCGGAAAGAAGGACACAGAGCTCAGAGGGCGGGAAGGCCTAGGGCACAGGGACACCTAAACTGGAACTAAAGAGGAGAAGGAGATAGAACAGAGAAGAAAAGTCAGCAGGGGACAGAAATGGCTTCTAGGTCCAAGGAGGGTGTGTGTGCTCCCACTGAGGGTGATGACACCTAAGGTGGTGGCTGGACTCCAGACTCAGTTCCGAGCCAAAGGGAGACTGTCTCTGAGAACTCTGGGGAGTCTCCCGGGATTCATTTCTCCGCAAGAGAAGATGAAGAATGATAGCTCTCCCCCGCTGTCTGAGGCCTGCAGCTTTGTGGTGTCCACGGCAGCTTTGTCGCAAAGGAAAGCATGCATCGTTCCTCCAACATGGCTGGGGATCTGTGGCGAAGACCCCCTCAGCTCCAGCCACCTGAAAGTTGACCCAGAAAACAGGTTTCCAGAAATCATGTGCTGACAGCCCTCTGAACTCTTCGACCCCCAAACGGTTTCCATGCTGTAGAGAAGTAAGGCCTGCGGGACCGAGGGGGAGGAGTTCCATTTTGCAGCAGTTCTTCTGTGCTAATTGTTTTCTTACTTATTGTTCTTCCCCACGGGACTGAAAACCCTGCAGAGTGGGGCACCATACTTTATTTTCATACAATTAATCATTTCTCATATCTGAAGTGAAGTGAAGTGAAAGTCACTCAGTTGTGTCCGACTTTTTGCGACCCCATGGACGATACAGTTCATGGAATTCTCCAAGCCAGAATACTGGAGTGGGTAGCCTTTTCCTTCTTCAGGGGATCTTCCCAACCCAGGGATCCAACCCAGGTCTCCTACATTGCAGGCAGATTCTTTACCAACTGAGCTATCAGGGAAACCATTTCTCACAATATGTTTATGAGCTCTATGTTCCGGCCACAAGACAGGGAAAGTTCTTGCACTCTTGGTGCTTGTTTTTCCAGTGGGGGGAAGGGTAGATCATCAACAAGCTGGTAAGCAAACCAATAAGAGACAAGACCATTTCAGTGCGTGGTACATGGCACCATGCTGGAAACGTCCTAGATGAACTGGTGGGGAATCAGTGGGTGCATGAGGTGGCTGGGGGCTACAGCCCACTGGATGTCAGGGAAGGTCTTTCTTGGAGGAGGTGAGATTTGCATCGAGATCTCAAGGATGAGAAAGTCTCAGTCATAGAAAGAGCGCAGGAAGGAGAGTCATGGGCAGAAGAGACGTCAAATGTGAAGACACTTAGTGGAAATGGGACTTGCCTGTTCAGACAACAGACAGTGCCCTAGGCCATGGGCCTCCAGCTTAGTGAGCATGGAGGAGCAGATGGAAGTCCCTATAGGTAGAGGGAAGGCATGTGAGTTCAGCTCTGAGTACAGTGCGGGAGAACTAAACACCAAATTTGGGATGGAATATTCTATTTTCCTGAAGAGAGATTTCACAATTTTCACCAGATTTTCCAAGACACCTGCAACGTTCCTCCTCCATACATTAATAATGCATGACATAGAGGGAGAAAGCCCAAGCCCTTCAAACACATGCAGTTTGGAGTCACATGCAGTGGAGGTGGAGAACTACTCAGGAAAAAAAAAAAAAAAAA
>SJYF01001912.1:615033-627972 GCA_006410515.1 Procapra przewalskii | reverse complement strand
TGTACAGGGGGGTGGGGGCCGGGCTGGGGAGCAAGCGGGAGGGCAGTCCTGGGGTCGCTCTGTGCAAGTCCAGGTTGGTGGTGGCCCCAGACGTCCCCATGGGGCCCCTGGGGGGCGCCCCTAGATGAAATACTCCTTCTTGTCGTCCCCGCCCGACTGCCCGCCTTCTGCATTGATGATGGCTGTGTCCGCGTCCGGGGCATCATCGGAGCCTTTTGCCTCGTGTGTCAGGTAGGTTCCTGGGGAGAGAGAAGAGGCTCTTTCTTTCAGGAGCAGTTTCCCACCCATTCACGCACACCTTTTCTGTAACTTTTCTCCTGCCTAGAGCTTTCTTCTTCCCCACCTGCCCTAATTAGCATCTTGCCGCTGATATCTCTCACCTGAACACACTGCTAAGAATTGATGAAGTCTGCTTTTAGTCTCTTCTACAACACAGGCCAAAAAAAAAAAAAGGTGTGTGTATATGTGTGCGTGTATGTGTGTATACAAACGTGTGTGCTCATACAGTGATAACAGGGAAGCTGCGATGTCGGCTCCATGACAGCACTGCTGAGATCTGGCTAGTATCTGACCAGTCCACAGAGTCAGGCTGCTGGCCAGGGATTTCCCTGTGTTCGGTGGTTAAGATTCTGTGTTCCCAACGCAGGGGGCCTGGGTTCAATCCCTGGTCAGGGAGCTAGGTCCTACATACCACAGCTAAAAAGATTTCATGTGCTGCAATGCAACTAAGACCCAGGCGGCTAGCTTACAAGAAATATCAGAGGGCTACATCTGAGAGGAAGGCATATGAGGAGAGGGGAGGGAGAGATGGCAGAGACAGATGCTGCTGCTGCTGCTGCTAAGTCGCTTCAGTCATGCCCGACTCTGTGCGATCCCATAGACGGCAGCCCACCAGGCTCCCCTGTCCCTGGGATTCTCCAGGCAAGAACACAGGAGTGGGTTGCCATTTCCTTCTCCAATGCATGAAAGTGAAACGTGAAAGGGAAGTCGCTCAGTCGTGTCCGACTCTTAGCGACCCCATCGACTGCGGCCCACCAGGCTCCTCTGTCCATGGAATTTTCCAGGCAAGAGTGCTGGAGTGGGGTGCCATTGCCTTCTCCAAGAGATACAAGAGAAGAGAGAAAAGGAAAGCGATGGGATGGGGTTAAGGGGTGAGGAGCTCAAAGGACAAAACACACGAGGCTGAATGAACCGAAAGGAGCAAAGTGCAGGAAGAAACAGGAGGGAGAGGCAGAGTGCCGGCAGTTCAGTCTGGAAGCGGCCTTGGAAGCAGAGAGGCATGGGAGCAGCAGCTGACTGAGTGGGAAGCTCTGACTTCACTTGGATGATCACCAAGTGATCAGGCTTGACTATGGGGCTGGCGGTACTCAGTTATCACAGGTGGGCTGTGTTCTTTCCTCCCACCAACGCTCCGAGGGTTTCGGACACTCCAGCCCACTGAGACTCCGAAGGCCCTTCCTTCAGCCCGCTCCTACCCTGCCTGCCCCTGGTGATCTCCCCGTCCACTCTCAAGTCCTCCTGATGCTCCTTCGTGCCTCTGACCTTTGTGTCGGATCAAGTAGTGACCGAGGAAGATGAGCAGGATGAGCAGCAAGAAGACGATGAAAGCCACGATCCCTCCAATGATGGCGTGGTAGGTGCTGGAGGACGAGGGCACCGGGCTGGGGTCTGGGGGGAGAGGGGGGGAGCACAGTCAGATCTGGGAAGAGCCTGTGCCTTACAGCGTGTCTGACCAGGCCATGGGCCATCTTACACCACAGAGAGAATGGAGCGGCATCATCCAGCAAAAGCGCTATGTCTCACTTTACATCTCGTTTCTTACACAGTATCCGAAACATAGCACGTGTTTTAAAAAATGTATTCAAGAATAAATAGATATGCTCACATTTAACCTTCTGAGTTCGTGAACCTGAAGCCTGACCTTGGTCAAAGATCAACACTTTGATCTCTACATCATTTCTCACCTTCTCTCTCTGTCGGCGTCTTTCTTTGAATTTCTGGGTTATCAGGATATTTTTTCCCTATCCCCCATACCCTCCTACCTCCTGTCTGCTTGGTATTCTGAGCTGGCTTTTCTAGGGGGGCTTCTCAACCTAATCACGCATTGTCCTGATTTCAAATTGGAAAGGAGCAGTGAGAAAAATGTTGGAGACAGCAATAGGCACGTGGACTGTGGATAGACGGTGGATTGTGAGTCCCTGTATAAAGAAAACCGTTCCTTCTTGTCAGGGAGTTTAGAGTTACAGCAAGACCCAATCTTCCTCTCATCACAGAGGTCTGGGGTTCCATCTTCACTTCCCCACCATCCAAAGGTTTGTGGGAAGGACAAGGACTGAACTTCTTCCTCCGAGTTCTCATGGTCTCTGTCATCAGATACAGAGAATCTGTATCTCCACAGCAGTGTCTATAGAGGACAGATTCCCAAGCACAGGCTTGGCCAGGCATGCCGAGGAGAGCCGCAGTCACAGTCAGAGCCCCACAGGTCTGAGGAGACAGTGCGCATGCCTGGGACACAGTTCTGATGTGTCCAAAACTATGCAAGCTGTAGTTAAGGCTCTCCCACCCATGGAGAGCTATTATTATTATTATTTTTCATAGATTCACTTTGAGTCTTGATGCCGCATTGACTGCTCGTACATTTTCCCTCTCCTACTGTATGTCTCCTCTGGCTTGGCTGGGCCAGCTTTTTAGCTCCTTGCCTGTCTCCACCTTATTTGGGGGAAAAAAAAATTATGCTCTGGTTTTTATGCTCTGCTTGGGAGGGAGGGAGAAGGTCCCTGCAGCTTTATGAGGGGTGGGTGTGATGGTTCAAAGTGGAGGAAACACAGTGCGGTTATCCACTGTTCCTTTCCCCTCCTTCTGAGAGAATGTGAGATATAATCTGTGTTAAAAATCAATTCTAGATAATTATCCCAAAGACCGTAAGAATGAAAATTCCCTAGGAAAGCCTAGGTTGGCATGGCAAAAATGACCTCTGGGTTCATCAATTACAGGTTGGTGTCTCTAGGTTTTGCTAAGTCACTTTAGTCGTGTCCGACACTGTGTGACCCCATAGACAGCAACCCACCAGGCTCCCCCGTCCCTGGGATTCTCAAGGCAAGAACACGAGTGGGTTGCTATTTCCTTCTCCAATGCATGAGAATGAAAAGTGAAAGTGAAGTCGCTCAGTCGTGTCTGACTCTTAGCGACCCCATGGACTGTAGCCCACCAGGCTCCTCCATCCATGGGATTTTCCAGACAAAAGTGCTGGAGTGGGGTGCCATTGCCTTCTCCGGTCTCTAGGTATAACTCCATTTAATTCCACTCCAGATAGTTGGAAGTCAACCCGGTTTGGAGTTCTCTCTGGAGGGAGATGCAGTAAGTAACTCTACCACCAGGTGTCAGCACTGGAAGCAGACCTGTCAGAGAGGACTGGGCTTCTAGCACAGAGTGGCGGGATCAGCAAGAGACCAACCGCAAGGGCACCGGAACTTTCCTTCTCTGCCAGTGGTCATCAGAGTTGGTCTGGAGAGATCTGGGGGCAGACACAGAACCTCAGTGCCTTGTCCTTGCTCCTGGCACCCTACAATAGCTTTGTTTGTTGTGCTGAGCAGCTCCTGTGTTGCTGAGGTTTGCCCCTGGAGGCCCAAGACCTCCAGTCTCTTACCCCTGGGAGGCCTGATTGCTATCTCCACACTGCTTTAATGGACATTTCATGTTAGGGAGTCTCTGATGTTCCCCTGACAACGCATTTCCCCTATTCTGAGGAAAGCCTGATTTTCTAGTGGGACTCACTGTTACTATGTTCTGAATGCTCAGTTGCTTCAGTCGTGTCTGACTCTTTGTGACCCTAAGGACTGTAACCCGCCAGGCTCCTCTGTCCATGGGATTCTCCAGACAAGAACACTGGAGTAGGCAAGAATGCTGGAGGCCGTTTCCTCTTCCAGGGAATCAACCCCCATCTCTTACATTTCCTGTGATGGCAGGGCGGTTCTGTACCACTAGCACCACCTGGGAAACCCCCATTGTTATTGGGGGGCGGGGAGGCTCTTCAAAAAAAACCCTCCACGAAGAGGCCTAGCCTGTCACTTTTCTTGAAGCTGAATTTTGTAGGCACACCTTTGGGAAGAAGTTCAGAGAAGGAACATCATCTAGTCTCTCTAGATGATACGACATCTGAGAAAAAGATTCTAACTATCTCTCCGCGTAGTACAAATTTATCTCTGTTTTCTCCATGGATTCTCTATAGCATATCAAAGATCCTCAGAAAAGGAGATGGCAGTAGCAGCATGAATCCTGTATTAGTCACAGAAGAAGTGACTCTGCGGATAGCCCTGCTGCAAAGGCAGATGCCTCTGCACTCACACATGGGTGACTCTGGGGCCTGGGCACACAGAATTCTTATTCTTGTTGCCAGGTGAGTGCAAAGATTGGGTCATGCTGGGTCATGGCTGCTAAACAAAGGCAGATGAAAGTCCACCATCCCATCGATTTTTCCTTATTCCACATCCAAGGGTGGACCTGGAGCCTCGGGCCCTCCAGTGGTGGACTGTTGCCCCCCTAGACCACTCCCAGTCACGGTCTGGGGAGGCTATCAGGAGATGGAAAGATCAGAGGACCAGAAGGCAGAGGAGAGGGGAAGGGGTCTGCTGGACGAGAGCTACGGAGGGCTCACCGTTCACGTTGAGGGTGTAGTAAGCCTTGTAGCTGCCCATGTTGCTGGTGGCTGTGCAGCCGTAGGTGCCACTGTCGCTCTTGTTGAGGAAGGGGAAGATCAGGGCGCTCTCCTGGGCCATCTTCAGCGGTGGCACGCTGCCCTCCTTCTCCCATACGTACTGCTGGGGGCTGTGGAGGCAGAGAAATCCGGAGTGTTCAGGAAAGAGCAGGGCTGGGAACTAAAGGAGGAGAAAACAAACTGCAAACAGGGAAGTCAAGGACAGTGTGATTGGGGCTGAGCAGTTCAAGGGGCCAGAGACACTGAGCTGCTCAGGGGAGGGGCAGGTGATGCTCTGAGGCCCAGCCTGGGGACAGGGAGACTGCCGAGCTCGTATCTAACTGTGGCTTGGTTCCTTACGGGAACCTCAGGGGCTCAGCTGGGGAGCAGCCCCTCCCCACTTCTGCTGCTTTGCAGGAGAAATAGTCAGAAGAGGGGCCTTGATCGACAGTGTCAAGGAAAACGAGAGGCTCAGCACGAAGGAGACGGGAAGACTTGAGGTGAAGTCTTCGTCTGCAGAGGTGTGTTAAAGTCCAGGAAACGGATCCTCTTACACGGGATTGCCACGTCCCTCACAGTGGAGCAACAGCTTTTGGCCCTCGCGAGGATGTGGAGGGTCTGGCCTTATCTTCGCTGTCGGTGTGTCTGCAGAGAAGGAAATGGTGTCAACATGAAACTCCCATGCCATTTAGAAGGCCTCCATCTCAAAACCATTCAGTTATGCATGTCAGCATCCACCTCTAAAGGCCTAGGAGCCCAAGAGGCTGTGCAACCAAGATCACCCCAGCCCTGCCTCTGTGAGCAAAGACTACTATGGTCATTGGGTGCACCAAAAACCTGCAGAAGTAGAGTCATGTCTGCCCTTGCTAGGGACCCAAGGGACATCTTAACAGAGAGCTGAGAAGGGGACTCACGGGATCACCTGTGCCTAGCACATAAATGGGACTTCATACATATTTTCAACAGAACAAATGAATTTGATCACTGATTGAGCTCACAATCTCTCCATCCTCTCTGCAAGGCAGTTTAAACAGGAAGCACTGCTGTAACGCAAAACATCATTTTTAGGGGGCTGGTCCAAAAATGAAGCGAGAGCTTGGAGAGAGCAAGAGATGGGGGTCATATTTTGGCTACAAAAAGGCACTGACACAATGTAGAATGTCTCTGGGAAGGAATAACGGCAGCTGCCACCAGTGCCGAAGGGCTGCTTAGGAGGCTGGGTCCAGATGGCCGCACAGAACAATACAACCAGATGCCGGTTTAGAACAACAGATAGAGAGGCCGAGCTCCCCCTAAGGATAGAGCCGACCTTAACAACCGGTTAATGGATGTGTTTCAGTCCAATCAAACAGGACAAAGAGAATCAGGCCAGGTGAGAGAATGGGTGTTCCGGGGCCCCGCAGCCAGAGAAACCTCCAGTGTGGGGCCTGGAGTGTAGCATTTGTTGACTGCTGATCACACGGAAGCCAAAAAGGTCCCTGGAGAGTGACTGCCAGATGATCTGGTACCTAACAGAGAAGTCTTTGGGACTCAGACACGAGAGGGCCTTCTTCAGCCCTGGCCAGGGGCCAGGACAAGAAGCTCAAGGTCAGGGGCTTTACACTCAGAACTAATAATCAGAGGAACAACTTGGTGCAATATAGACCTTGAAGTTTCCAAAGTTCTTTCATTATACGTTGTTTCCTTTTTTCTTATGAAAATTCACTGAAGTGGACAGGGGCCACCCTGAGATTAAATGCTTTGGTGACGGTGACACAGCTAGTCAGCGGTGTCACCGCAGCGGGAATCCCGGCTGTCTGCTTCCAGATCGAGAATCTGCTAAATGACAGAGACGCCACCCCAAACCTCACGTTCAAGTGTCAGCAACGGGTTTGGCAACTGATGAAAATAGCGCTGGAGTCAGGCCTGGGTCTTCCAAGAAAGAGGTGAAGGGTCTGAGTTCTTGTCACTCATGATCTTCTGCCCTTATTTATTTATTTTTCCTCTTGATTTTTCTACTCAGAAAAGTTTTTTTTGAAACTGGCTAAATTTCCCATCTGTTTTCAAGGCAGATTCCATAAAGGGATGAGGACCCTTAGAAAGGCTGGGAGGAGAGATTGTGACAGTGGCCGTTTCAGGTCAGAATCCCCCAAACCATAGAGCTGGGGCAGATGAGGGGAACACTGGGACTAACCTAGGACTAATGATGCCAGCCAGAGTGGCTTTCCCACCATTTCTTTTCTTGAACTCATAGTATGTTAGGCCAAGAGGAAGCCTTTGTGAGTCCATGTCCATCTTCTCATTGACCAAATAAAAGAACCAAGCTCAGTGGGTTAAGTTCCCTGACATCACTCAGCTAGGAAGTGGTGGAGGGGCAGATGAGAATCCGTGTTTCCTGACTCCTGATTTGCTATGGTTACTGCTATAATTTACAATTTAGATGCATAACACTGGCCTAACCCAGGAGATGGTAAATTTACCTATTGGGCCAAATCCCTCCAGCTACAGGTTTCTGTAAATAAAGCCTTATTGGAACACAGCTATGTTCACTATTTACATATGGTCTATGGCTATTTTCCTGCAGCAACAACAGAGTTAATTAGTTGAGACAGAGGCCACATGGCCCTTGAAACCTAAAATGTGGACCACTGCTGGAAAAAGTTTGCTGACCGCTGGCCTACCACTGGCACATCTTGTCTTATTTTTTTCCCTATTTACTTATCTGTGCCTCGTTCTTCATATACAGTCACCCACGCTTTTCCTTTCTCCGTGCATATGTGCTATGGAGTCACTCCAGTCGTGTCTGACTCTGTGCAACCCTACGGACTGTAGCCCGCCAGGCTCTTCAGTCCATGGAAACCCCATGGAGTGCGTTGCCTCTTCCAGGGGATCTTCCCAACCCAGGGACTGAACCCACGTCTCTTAAGTCTCCTGCACTGGCAGGTGGGTTCTTTGCCAGCAGCGCCACCCGGGAAGCCCTTTCTTTTCCCCACTTCCCATCTTATACCGGATCCTCCTCACCCACAAGCCCAGGACATACATAAAACTTCTATGCGTTGAGCGGTGGATCTGTCAGCTCCCTTTAGAGATTCATGGTTCACAGAGCACACAATGTCTGCGCCATCATCCTCCCGGGTGACCTGGAAGGTGACTGAGCTGCTGACGGTGAAGGTTTTGCCATTGGGATCTTCCTGTATTCGGGTAGATTCCCCTAGAGAGCAGAAGCAGACACATGCGCACACACACATAGACAGTGGGCCCTAACACGCGGGGATTGTGTGGGCCCCACCGGAGACATACAGATGTTGCATCTCGACTTAAGACAGGCTTAGGAAGTTGTGAAATGGATATGTACACACAGGGAGGATGGAGGCCCCAACACACGCACACACACTCAAACACAAGTGTACACAGAGTATCTGTCACTCCCTTCTCTTCTACTCCGTGGCTTACGTGCACGTATACAGACAGACAGACAAGTACCCCTCTCTCCCTCTCCTTCCTGCTGCCCCAGTACCACCTCCTTCTATCGCCCCCAAGGCAGGAGGAACTTACCATGGAGCTCTTGGTCACCCTTCCTCCAGGTGAGCTGGGCTGCAGGTTTGCTCCCAGAAGACTGACAGCTTAAGGTGGTTGTATCCTTTTCCCGTAATGATGACTTGTAGCCACTGATTATAGGCTTCTGTGGGATTCCTGCCACGAACAGGGGGTGGCCAGGATAGGAAGGAGAGGCACCCTCAGCTCTCCCTGCTGGGATGGACTCTCAGAGGGTTAGGATATCTGGGTTCTATTTTGGTTCCTGACGGGTAGAAGGCTAGAGAAATAATCTTTCTCTTTGATCTACCTCCTGAGGACCAGGAGGAAAGACTGTCCCAGAGGGAAGATACAGTGGTGGGAGATTTACTGTGCCTGAGATGATACATGACCCAGTGCACTAAAGCACAACTGGGTGGTCACAGACAGAGCGTGAGGCTCAGGGAAGCAAAGAAGAAAACTGAAACATGGGGTCAAGATGAGAGTATGCAGACAACAAGTACTTGTCTTGGAAATCAAAATCATACACTGAACATATTTCTCAGGTTTGTGTCTCATCACACAGTCTTCAGAGGTAAGTGGAACAGACATTAGCATCCTTTTGTTACAAGTTAGGAAATTCAGGCTCGAAGAGAGTTAAAGATTTGTCCCAGAGCAAATAGTAAGTAAAGGAGAAAAGATGAGAATTACACCCAGCACGCTTTGCATTTCATTACATTGCAATATTAACACAGGCTGAACTTTCCCAACATGCCTGGAGACTTGCTTGGCTCTAGGCTGCTTTAGAGCCCCACCCAGGGAGATCTGTTTGCAAGGAAGCACGCCGTGGAGACATCGGGGTTTGGGAGCCTCACCGAGCACGGTGACGAGGGACTTGGCAGTTCTCACGGGCATAGTGAAGATGGAGCAAGTGTATTCGCCCTCGTCAGCCAGGGCCACGTTGCTGATGCTGATGCTGAGCTCATGGGGTGTAGACTTAACCAGCTGAATCCGATTATCTCGAAGGGCTGGGGGAAATCGGGAAAATCGAAGCAAGACTTTTACTGGCACTTTTCATCTTTATCTTCCAATCCCAGGCCAGTTTTTTGTTTTTGTTTTCCTGAGAATGGGTCTAGCATGGTTTGGGGCAGGGGAAAACAAAAAACAAAAAACAAAAAACCAAACAACTGCTCCTGAGTTTGAGCAGTCTTTAGGCTATTCAGTCCCTTTCCTAGGCCCTTGGGCTCAGTAGCCTCAGAGATACTCAGAAAAGTAGACTGGATGTGTGGGCTACCTTGGGGCAACCCTGTCATCAGCTGTCTCTCAGGGCTCCTTCGGGGTGCCCTTTAGTTTGGGCAGGACCCTATAGGACCATGCATGACCTGGGTCAGAGCCATGATAATGAAGTTTCTCTAGAACCAGGTGAGGAGCCCATGGCCTGTTGATTCCCCAAATAGCTTCCCTTCATGTTTCTCAGCCTCTGGACTGCAGGGACGTCTCCTCTCAGCTCTGCAGCCCCGTTCCTCAGCCTATGGGAGGGAGTTAACTCATAGGACAGTACCTCTCTTCTCCCCAAAGTAGAGAGTCTGCTGGGCAGGGTTAGACCACTGCAGGGATGAGTCCTCATGGTCTTTCACTTGGCACTTGAGCACCACGGTGCCACCAGCCACCACTGTCTCATCAGATGTCCAGGGCTGACTGTCTGCAGGAGTAGAAGCGGGTTAGTTTCCAGATACAGTGCTGACCCCTCCACCCATTTCTGGGCTAAAGTCCACCTCATCTAATTACGACCATCCAAAGCCCACGTCTCTGTATTCTTTTTAACACATCACGGGGGAAGGAATAGGGGTGAGGGTGGGGGTAGGGGAAGACAGACCTTACTTCCTCTTGCTTTGAATGCACAGAAAAACAGCCACTTGTTGAATAATTTGCTGAATGAACTGACAGGGCCACAAACATGGAGAGGAATAAAAGCACCCAAAATCTACAAACACCATTCCACATGTATCTTTTCTGATAGAGTGCTACCATTCACCTTTGAAAACACACATACAAATTTGACATTCTCTTTTACCTTCCTGCCACCACCTGCATATGAGAGCAAGAACAGGAGAAGCAATTGTGATTAATAATCCCCAAACTAAAGGTGAAGAAAAGGCCGAGTCGGCCCTTGGGTTACACATTCATTTACACAAGAGGTAGCTGATAAAACTGCAAAATAAACAAACAAAAAAAGATAAAATTAAAAAAAAAAAAAGGAACATTTTGACACAGACTTCTCAATTCCTCCAACAATAACTTCCCTTTAGTCATCAGCTCCCTTAACATATTCCTCTCGGTATCAGTGCCACCCACTTCCCAAATCAACACACAAACCCAACTCACCATCCTGATGTTATTTTAAAGAAGAATGGATTAAAGTTTTCCCTTCGATGTGATGGAGGGGCATGGTTTCTAATCCCTCTCTCCTTAGTCAAGTTAAACAAAAGAAGAGAATAAGATAACATATGGATGAGGCCTTTGAATTCCAAATATGCCTTCCAACCAATTCGAGCTATGAGCCCCTCAGCCTGTGTGACACTTGCTTCCTTCACTCAATTTGTCCCATGTGCCCCCCAGCATGGACTGATTCCCAATATTGATTCCCTCATCTTCAGGGCTGACTTCCTAGGACCCAATAGCTCTGACCTTCCAGCTCTGATTTCTGAAACCACCACACAATTTCTTCTATCCTGCTAAGTTATTTAACCAGCAATGTCATCTGTGGTTTGGAAGCAAAGAAACATACTTCCTACACTCCCTAAATGAGCAATTTTAAAAAATCCCCACACTCCCTATGGCACCAACCTTATCCCTACTTTATCTGCTTTCTCCTGTCTTTCTTGGTCCCCAGAGTTGCATTTTCAAGGAATATTCAATGAGCACTCCTGGCACAGAGGGGAGCCCTGAGGAGTGAAAGTGACCTGCCAGGTTTAACACAAAGCACCAACAGCTCTGGGTGGCTGTCTCCAGAAGGGAGCCTAAAGCCTGGCTGGCAGTTTTAGCATTTAGAATCATAAACATTAGGATGGACAGGGATCTTAAGGCTCATGGTATCCAATTCCCTCATTTTACAGCTCGAGACAATGAGGCAATGTAGGTGAAGTGATTGCTTCAGATCAAGCCACCGATCGATGGTTCCAGTTAGGACTAAAATCCTCCTGACTTGCAAGGCAGTGTTCTTTTCTCTGGAATGCTACTCAGGTAATCGCCTAACTTGAGAACTAAAACTACAGCTCTGATATTAGTGAGCCAGAGACTGGGTGGGCTGAATAAATGTGGAAGTGACATATTCCTTAAATATTTCAGTGGAAGGGTTGGGAAGTCTTTCATTTACTGCTCACCATGTAGTGATTTTTGACTAGTAATCCCATTGTCCCTTTCCTTTTGAAGAATTCTACCTCAATTGTGTCCTTCCAGAACCTCTTTATTCTGCATAATACAGTCCTCCCAGAATCATTTGATTTTTGGAAAAAGGTGTAGGGGAAACAGAGGTCTCTGTATTGGAGCGAGGGAAGGAGGAGTAGGTGCCAGAGAAGTTGGTGGTGTAGAACTAAGTACTAAAATGTCCGATGGAGGGGAGGAAGAGTTGTGTGGTAATGAGGGGAGTGAGCACGCGGGGTGGGAGCAGCATGAGCGAGAGATGATCTGAGAATGGCTGAGGGAACTGAGGGACATTGAGATGAGGGGGCCTGGATTCTCACCTTGACTGGCCAGCATGTCAGGGCTGCTCCAGACTGTGGAGCTGATGGCCTCGTCGAGTGGAGCCAGAGTTCCCAGCTCCAAATTCTGCTCTTGCCAGTAGCCTGGGGAGAGAGTCTCCATCAAGGATGAGCCCTACATGTAAGCTGCTGTCGTTTGAGATCTGTACTTTCGTTGCTGGGGATGGGGGAGAGGACTGGCCCTATGACAAGCACGTTCACCAGGGTACCTAAGAGAAGCTGGTCTTCTCACAAAGGGGAGAGATTAACTCGAGTCCTGAAAAAGGAAGTGAAGTCCTTCTTTGAAAGGGTGAACTAAGGAGGATGCTAAGCTTTAGCAGTCAATCATGTAACGTTAGAGCCAACAGTGAGCTTAGAGATCGTCGGGTCCAGTTCTCCCAGTTCACAGAAGAGGACGATGAGGCCCACAAGGAGTAAAAGTGAGTTGGTGAAGGTCATACAGAAACATGAAAGATAACAAAGGCTCTTCATTTCAGATCCAGGATTCTTTCTGCTACACCATATTCTCTACTAAAGCAATGACAGGTTTAATAATTAGAAGATTCCATTTAATCCTTTAAATAAACCAGTTAAATAAGCATATTGGTATTATCATTTCTACCTCACAGAGAGGAGACAGAATGAAGTGACTTGCCCAAGGTCCTACAAACACAAGAACAAAGACTGGAAATTAAACGCCTGCTTCCAAAGCCCAAGCTCTGTTTCAAGGTAAAACCCTCAGCACTGAAGACAGAGACCATAGCTGGGGCTGCAAGTTGCCCCACGCCTCCCCAGATTGTTACCTTCTATCCAGAGTTCAGATTCTCAAGTTTTCCTCCTCCGCCCTCAGTCCCACCCACCATTTTATATCACTGACTCTGCTCCCTCATCTGGCACAATACACGCCCAAGGCCTGAGTCACGGCTCTCTTCCTAAACCCTTTTGTGAAGTAGTGTACAGTGTCCATGGCCTATTCCCCCAACTCAACCTGAGAGGCAGAGGGACAAAGAAATC
>SJYF01001912.1:586061-598788 GCA_006410515.1 Procapra przewalskii | reverse complement strand
CGTGGTGCCTTCCACCCTCTCCCCCGGGAGCTCCACCAGCCCGGCTCGGGCGTGGAGCAGAGGGAGCGAGCTGGCTCAGCAGTGGGACCCGGCGCCCACCCCTCCTAGACTTGGGGTGGAGGGAGGGGAGTCGGGCAGGGCCTGGGGCCAGCTGGCGGGAGCTGCCACTGCAGGCCTGGGCAAGGGCGTGCCCACTAGCCCGAGAGCTTCCAGCCCCGCCCTCCTTCCTTTGGCAACTGGGGATCCCCAGGAGTGGGATGCCCCTAGGGTGCCCCTGTCAACAGTGTGCCCAGGGACATCTCTACAATAGGTAACCAGTTACCCTGGTCTTTTTCCAAAGCACTAACATCCCTAGTTTCTCTGACGAAAGAGCCCCTACTTAGACGTCCAGCAATAATTTGTGGCCCCAGGCAATTTCCTTTGAAAGGCATCTTCCAGCAAGCCCCCAGGCCATGGGAATCAACACTTCCCTCAATCCCTCAAAGAAATTACTCCCAGTCTAAAAAACAGCGGTTTCCCTTCAGATTCTGCCGAACTGAGCAGCCTACAAGGCAACTCGGTGGTTTTCCCCCTTAATCCTTTCTAGTCCCCTACTTTACTCCCAACCTTTTCCAATATGTTTCTTCTTTATATTTCAGAGGATCTTACCCTTCCTTTTTCAAGTTTTAGTGAGTAAGATTCTAGGTGAATGGTGTGATCTATAGATTCTCAGGAAGCTACTCTCTTAAGGACCTTACGTGGCTAACGCAGTTATTGCCCCTGAGGCCAGATGCAAGATGAATGAGAGAAGTAGGGTGTCTGTACTTGCTCTTGGCTCAAGAGTTCCAAGCCCCCAGGGTTTTCTTTCTTTCTTTTTTTTAAATTGTGATTGAAGATCTCTGGAGGAGTCTTGGTAGATCTCAGAAAGAGATCCTCCTGAATCAGTTTTGCTCCAACTTACCTCTTAGGTATACACTCCTAAATTTTAGAATCTCTGAATCAGAGTTTTATGTATATGAGTATTTTTTAGAAAATATTTGGTACAATCCTTATGACACAGGTGCAATTGAGATTCAAAGGGTATGAACTGATCTGTCCAAGATTAGACTGACAATAGAGGAAAACACAAGTGTTGGCCAGGACATGGAATAATACGGTTTTTGAAATGCCCTCTAGTCTCTTGGGTAGTATGTACAGATGTTGGAGTTGGACTATAAAAAAGGCTGAACACCAAAGAATTGATGCTTTTGAACTGTGGTGTTGGAGAAGACTCTTGAGAGTCCCTTGGACTACAAGGAGATCAAACCAGTCAATCCTAAAGGAAATCAACCCTGAATATTCATGGGATATTGCACTGAAGTGCCAATACTTTGGCCACCTGATTTGAAGAGCTGACTCATTGGGAAAGACCCTGATGCTGGGAATGATTGAGGGCAAGAGGAGTAGGGATGACAGAGGATGAAATGGCATCACTGACTCAATGGACATGAGTCTGAGCAAACTCTGGGAGACAGTGAAGGACAGGGCAGTTCGTGGGGTCACAAAGAGTTGGACACAACCTAGCAACAGAACAACAACCAATCCTGGAAGGCCAGTTTTGTCCCTAGATGAGAGATTTGGGTGCCTGTCTTCTAACTTCTGGGTCCATCCCCTTTCTGCACTGACTCTGCGTCACCATGCTAATCTTTAATGTTTGAATAATCTTTCCCCCTCTCTACTGGAAAAACCATAGCCTTGACTAGATGGACCTTGGTCAGCAAAGTAATGTCTCTGCTTTTGAATATGCTATCTAGGTTGATCAAAACTTTTCTTCCAAGGAGTAACCGTCTTTTAATTTCATGGCTGCAGTCACCATCTGCAGTGATTTTGGAGCCCAAAAAAGTAAAGTCTGACACTGTTTCCACTGTTTCCCCATCTATTTAACATGAAGTGGTGGTACCAGATGCCATGATCTTCGTTTTCTGAATGTTGAGCTTTAAGCCAACTTTTTCACTCTCCTCTTTCACTTTCATCAAGAGGCTTTTTAGTTCCTCTTCACTTTCTGCCATAAGGGTGCTGTCATCTGCGTATCTGAGGTTATTGAGGTTATTGGTTTTTCCAGTAGTCCTGTATGGATGTGAGAGTTGGACTGTGAAGAAGGCTGAGCACTGAAGAATTGATGCTTTTGAACTGTAGTGTTGGAGAAGACTCTTGAGAGTCCCTTGGATTGAAAGGAGATCCAACCAGTCCATTCTGAAGGAGATCAGCCCTGGGATTTCTTTGGAAGGAATGATGCTAAAGCTGAAACTCCAGTACTTTGGCCACCTCATGCAAAGAGTTGACTCATTGGAAAAGACTCTGATGCTGGGAAGGATTGGGGGCAGGAGGAGAAGGGGACGAAGGGGATGACCAAGGTTGAGATACCTGGATGGCATCACTGACTTGATGGACGTGAGTCTGAGTGAACTCCGGGAGATGGTGATGGACAGGGAGGCCCGGCGTGCTGCGATTCATGGGGTCGCAAAGAGTCGGACACAACTGAGCGACTGAACTGAACTGAACTGAATCTTTCCCCCTCTAAGACAGCTTTTGCAGCTCTCTATGATGGACTTAATGTCTCTGTCCCCTAGTAACTCAAGGACAAGGATGTGGAAAGAAAGTGAAGTTGCTTAGTCATGTCCGACTCTTTGAGACCCCATGGACTGTAGCCCACCAGGCTCCTCCGTCCATGGGATTCTCCACGCAAGAAGACTAGAGTGGGTTGCCATTTCCTTCTCCAGGGAATCTTCCTGGCCCAGTGATTGAACCTGGGTCTCCTGCATTGCAGGTAGATGCTTTAACCTCTGAGCTACCGGGGAACAAGGATGTGGAAGGTACTCTGTAATCAGTAAAGTTCTATATAAATGTTAGTCACTGGTGGAGAGGACAAGAGAGAATATTCTCCAGGAAGACCCTTAAGTATACCAGAAAGCTGCCCCTCTGTTTTTCTTCTCACTGTTTGTGGAGTTTACCCATGGTTTCTGGAAGAGGAGCTCTGCCTACCTCTTGAACATTCTTGAGTGTCTGGGTGGTTATTAAGAAATATTTATAAGATAGTTTTTGACCACCTTGGGCAGTCTGACTTGCCTGCCTTGACTTATCTCAGTGACTTCAAACTGTCCTGCTGCATTGGGGTTCTCTGTCTCCGTGGGGGTTCTCTGATACCTTGAAATCTCTTGAGTCAGAGATGGAAGGGGAAGTGTTCTTGAAAGATACAATAAGGACACCTGGTATAAGAAAGAGGAGAGGCTGTACTATGGGATAGGCAGGAGGGAAGATACAGGGGAAAATGGACCTTCTGACTAAGGTGGAATTAGCTTGGCGTGCATTTAGTCATGCAGCAAAAAGGAATGAGTGGGTGTGTTTTCAAAGAGAGAATGAAGCTTCAGAGAAGAATCATGCTATCCTAGTTAAAGAGTCTTGATGGATAAAGAGTATTATCTTTGGAGCTAGAAGTTTTAAAGATCATCTAAGTGGGATTAAGAGAGGACAGGTTAGTGTTGGGGGGAATGAGAGTGGGGATGGGTGGGATTGGGACGCTAGGATGTAGGATTAGGTCCCAAGCTTCTGGAACTAATCACCTTTTCCATCTGCTGCTCTGCTGATCCGCTTCTGCCTGTCCTTTAATTCTCTAATGACTCTGCTGGTCTGGCCCCACCCTCTACTGTAACTGCAAGGGAAGAGAACCGAGGGTGGGAGGAGAGGGGGAGAGCTTCTGTGGAGAGTATTAAGCATGAGCAAATGAGACTCTGGAATGCTCTTTTCCTACTAGCTCCTTCTCTCTCTTCTGCATCATCAGCATCATCTTGGCAGCACTTTAGGGTCTGGGAATATGAAGCAGTCATTGGCTTTAAGAAATACAGGATAAAAGAGTATTAGAATTGTAAGGGACCTTCAAGATTACCTAATGAATACCCCTTGTTGAACAGATAAAGAAAATGAAACACAAAGGACTTAGGTGAATTCTGTGTTCACACAGCTGTGGAGTAGAGGGGTTACAGTACTGGATAGATAAGGCAGATATATCCATGGAAGCAGGAGGGATAAGGAGAATCAGTTTTCTCTGGGAGTGTCCACTTTGAGGAATTCTCACTCCTGGCTATCTCAGAGTAAAAGGGTCATGCCTCCTGCAGATGCAGATGGCTCCATTTGGAATAGCTCCTTACCTCTAAGGATTCTAATGCTCTTTGTCCCTGGGTACCCAGCCTCTTACGGGCAGCACATTCACTAGGAATAGAGTTTTACAAAGAAAGCCTGAACTACAAGGATTATCCTCAGCCGGAAAACAGGTAAAATAAAAGTATCCATGTTGCATTGTGATCACTATGGTTACTTTTCACTGTGAAATGCTATGATATACAATCAGTGTATCCCAGAGACTTGCACAGGGTCTAGAGTGGGTTGTCTGTGGGATTCAAGAACTGGTCACCACAGTAAGAACTGGGGGGAGCAGAGAAGGGGAGTGGAGAGAAGGCTGGCTCCTGGGTGCCCTTGTCCACTCAGCAATAGCCCGGGTGGCTGGGGGTGAGGAATGTGGCTCTGGCACCCGTTCTGGGCTGGATGCAGCTGTGTGGGCCCTGGGCATTCCTTTCCCCACGTGGCTCCTCTTGGGGATGGAGGAGGGCAGGAACGTGGCCTGAGTGGGGTGAATACTACATGTTCATCTAGGAGGGGAGTGAGAGCACCTGCAGGAAAAATCCTCCGAACCCTGGCTCAGTACTGCTTCTCCCTCTAACCTTTGGCCTCTGTATGACTTTTTCTTTATCAGTAAATTCTACACAGGTTTCCACATTTGCTTTCCTCTTTAATCTTCCACCCAAGTAAACCAAGATTCCTCATACTGCTTCGTATTTCTATTATCCAGTTTTAATTAACCCTATCCTTAATAAAAACCTTTGTATGTGTTTTAATTCTAACCTTAATTGAATTCCAATTTCAACCCTAACCCTAATCTTTTATAGACTCCAACTACTAATCCTAATACCAACTCCAATTTAATTGTTAATTTTAAGCAGCATCTTCATTCTAACCTGTTGTAAGCCACCAATTTGGGACAGCAACTTGTTCATAATAAAAATGATCGTAGGTACCATTTTTTTTGGGGAAGGGGAGTGGGGGAAGCTTTCCTGGTAGCTCAGCTGGTAAAAAATCTGCTTGCAATGCAGAAGACCTAGGTTCAGTCCCTGGGTTGGGAAGATCGCCTGGAGGAGGCCGTGGCAGTCTTCTTGCCTGGGAATCCCCATGGACAGAGGAGCCTGGTGGGCTATAGTCTATGGGGTCACAAAGAGTCGAACACAACTGAACAACTAAGCACATAGCACTTTTTGGAGAATCTGTTGCATGCCAGACTTTGCACTGGGTCCTTTGCTTGCACGGTATGTCATTTAATACCTGAAACACCCTAATGTGGTTGAGATTATTAGCTGCATTACAGATATGAGGAAACAAAGGTTTAATGAGATTATGTAATTTGTAAACAGTGAATCCAAACCTACTGTTGGTGTTCATTTCTCTTTCTGCTAACAAATGCTTTCTGATTGGGCTTTTCCCAAAATCCTAACTAATTTTGACTTGAATAACTTCTAAATTACTGAATGTCTTGAGAGTATATTATTAGTTAAGCTTAAAAAAAAAAATAGTGGTACAAAATAGAAAGCAAGCAAGCCAACAAAAAGCCCAGATTTTCTGCCCAGAAATCCCATTGCCACTTTAAAACATTAAAGTCGTGTGTTGATAGAGTTAAAACAATCAAACTATGGAAAGAAACAGACTAAAAGGAACAGGCTTCTCTCCTCCCCAGACTTTCCATGTTGAGCCACCCCTGGGGGCATTGTTCCCTTTGGAGTTTTGCAGCACAGCAGTCCTACCTCCCACAGTGCATGAGGAAAGCACTTAAAGTCAAAAGAAACAACACCTACCAGTGAAATCACCATATATATGCATGTGACTTAGGCATGAAGCTCTCTAGACAATTTGAATTTATCGTGAACAGTAATTGTTAAAGGCTAAGGATCTGCCAGGTTCCATGCTAAACTCTTTATTGTCCTTTTTAATATTCACAAGTTCCCCGTGCGGTGTGCCTTTACCCCTGTTTTACAGATGAGGACAGCAGGGCCCAGAGAAGCCAAAATCACAAAGATGTTGAATGAGAGACACAGGTTTCCAAGACAGATCGGTCTTACTACACAGCGTCAATTTTTAACCACTAGACTTAGCCAAGGAGGCTTGTTAGAGAAGAGGTCATATGAGCTTTGTTCTAAAGGAGAGAAGGGGAGTTGCTTGATATTAGAAAGGAGGATGACCCATAAGACTACAGATGGACTCAGATCAATATGGGAGGAGACTATACAAGATAGCTAGCAAATGGGGGGAAATGAGTGAAAGGGGAGAGCATAATAGGGGAATAGAACAAATATGAGTGGAGACCTGGGAACTTTTATGTGATGAATTCAGGCAAAAATAAAATCAGGTAATAAGTGTGTGCCACTGTTGCTTCGGCTATCGGCTGATTGATGTGTATTGGAAAGACAATAGGCACGTATAATCATTCACAAACGAAAATAAACATTTTGGGTACATGGATATCTGTGGCCTCTCCAACGATCTCTGAACCCCTCCCCTTACATCCTGGGTCCCAGCAATATCAAAGGGCTTGTAATTGCCTGGGCTCTCTGCGTTGTTTCATGCCTCAGTGTCCTTACGCATACCATTTTCTATACCTGGATTGCCCATCTCATTAAGCCTGGTGGAACTTGGGCTTGTGTTTATTCATCCAGACTTTGATTAGGTGCCGGTGGCTCTGTGAAGCCTCCTGTACCGAGTTAATCACTCCGTGCTAGGTGCTGCCATTGTATTGAATAGATCCTTCCACTGTTACGCCTTTTCCTCTGTGTTGTGATGGTTTGTCTACATGTTTTTCTCTTTTGTGAGCTCATGGAGGGCAAGACTGATATTTCATGAATCTTATTATCCCCAGTGCTTAGGTTAGAAAGAGAAAAATAGCTGATTCTCAGTTAATTCTACTGAATTAAGCTGCAATGATATATTTACAAACACACAGGCTTGATCAATTTTCTTTTTCAGAAACACAAACATGTATATAATCTGATTTCATTTGGTGTATTCCCTGAGTTTGTATGTGTCCATATAGATACAGTGTGTCCCAAATTAGGTGAATGACTCTAATACACATATTTTCATCCACTTATTTAAGATAACATTTTGTAATTCTTGGAATTGACTTAGAGCCTGCCATTTCCTTTTGCATATCTTCAGTTGTGGAAAATTTCCATCCTTGGAGGTTAGCTTTTAATTTTGAAAATAGCCAAAGGCCTTTGGGATCCAAGCCTTATGGATAAGTGACAGTTCATGTTGGGTAATACAAAGACGAGAGTTGCCTATTAAGTAATAGTAATGGCTTAAAGGTTGACTAATATGTTGGTTCTGAAGGCAGTTCCCAGAGTCCTAGAAAATTTCTAAGCAGTGGCATTCTGATCTATTTGTTAGTACAAGCAAAACCAAATAAGGGTTTTGTCATTTTGTAGTCACACTTAAGTATAAGAAGACAAAAGATTATTTGCCCAGAATAGAATTCTTCTATCATTCATTCACACATTTATAGTTTATTGAGCTTTTATGTGCAGTGCACAGTGCTAGTTGAAAGTGGCTGTTTTGACCCAGCTGTTGTGGTCTATAAAAAAAATCTATAAACCCAGGTTTCATTTTTATAATTACAAAATAAAATGATCAGTGGATGCTCTTACCCCATCTCCAATTCCCACCCTGGTTTTGAGCCTCATCTTATCTAAGAGGGATAATGCAAGGGTCAGGGATAGGATAATACTTCCGGATGCGAAGTTCATGATGATGAAGACCAACTGACACTAATGGCTTACTTTTTAGAATCATAAAGTAAGAGCGAATATTTTGAAGATGCCATGTCTAGTGCTGGCCTCTAGAGAATACAAAAATAAGTAAGTCATGAAACCTACCTTCAAGGAGCTGATAGTCCAGTAGGAAAGATAGGCGAATGCAGAATCACTATACCATGTGATAAATGCGACAGTGCAGTGATATATAAGGCGTCTTAGAATCAGGGAGGAGGCAGGGATTAAATGCATAGAAAACCGTAATAAATGACTAGGGAGTTGGCCAACTGTGAAAAGGATGAAAGGTATTATGAAAGGGAATAGCATATCCAAAAGCAAGAAACAGATTAGTCTGTTGTGGCTAGATTGTGAAGGGAGTTGATGCTGGAGATTGCTCTTTATCCTGATGACAGAGTCACTGAAGGGTTTTAGCAGGGAAAGGTCAGGGCCAGATTTGCATTGTAGAGTGGGATCTGCGGCCGTAGTGGATGGGTGGACTGGAGGCGACACAGCATCTGATTCAGAAGCTCAACCATTCTGGGGACCACCAATCCAGCTCCATGACATTGAGTAGGACCCACTGAGGGTGGTTTTGTCTGATCTAGTAGGTAGTGTGGAGATAACCCCAGGCTACTATAGTTGGACCCAGAGGTCAATATGTAGACAACACGTAGACGATGCTGTGGAGCATACAGACCCAAGCAGTGGCACCAAGCAACGTTAAGTTGTATGCAGAAGGGATTAGGTGCCCTGACCAGCTGTCCCAGCTTGCCAGAGGCATTTTCTAGGACTTTCAGTGCTAAAATTGGAAAAATCCAGACAAACTGGGATGAGGTTGGTCTCCACACAGTTCCTGGCAGAAACAGCCTGCATTTAAGGGCAACTATTACTTAGACCATCTCCCCAGCAAGCAGTTGGGGTCATCTTCAGGCCAGGCTGGAAAGGAAGAAAAGTTGAGCATGCTCTTTCCCGTTTCAGGGGAAGGAAGGGGTGGGAAGGGATGGGGTAGTCGTGAGTCTGAATAGCTAGGCCAGTTGAGCAGGAGGGAAGAGGAAAGGCTAAGTAGGAGGCAGCGGGTGGAGACTGGGTTTTGGTACCAGATCTCACCTCCGTTCTTTGAGATCCGGGCTCTCTGCTGGTGGTAAGAAAGCTCTCTGCAGGCTGAAAACAAGATTGCAGAGAATGAATCGGATGTATATATTTAGCTTTTCATTCATGCATGGAGTTCATGTACAGTTGACCCTTGAATAACACAAACTTGAACTTCCCTGGTCCACTTACATGTGGAGTTTTCCCAACAAACATACAGTTAGCCCCCTCTGTATAGCAGGATGCAGAACCTGACCATGCGGAGGCCAGCTGTGAGGCATGTGAGCATCTGCAGCTTTGGCATCCTGGGTGGGGGCGGGGGCCTTGAACCCGTCCCTTGAGGATACTGAAGGGTGACTGGTCACACAGTCCTTCGATATCCATGGAGCGCTTCCTGCGTGCCTGGCACTTTGCACAAGCTTACATCACTCAGTCTTACATCACTGTAGTCTTCTACAGTAGCCCTGTATCCTGTAGATTTTACCATTTCCATTTTACAGGTGAAGAATGAGGCTCAGGAAACTTGGTAACTTCCTACAAGTTACACATTAACTGATGGAGTTCTTGGTCACCCAGAGAAACTGATACATCCACCTGTGCCTGATCATAAGACTTATGGAAAGTGAAGTGAGAGTCACTCAGTCTTCTTTGTGACCCCATGGACTATACAGTCCATGAAATTCTCCAGGCCAGAATACTGAAGTGGGTAGCCTTTTCCCTTTTCCAGGGGATCTTCCCAACCCAGGGATCGAACCCAGGTCTCCTGCATTGCAAGCAGATTCTTTACCAGCTGAGCTGGTACTCCCAAGAATACTGGAGTGGGCAGCCTATGTCTTCTCCAGCAGATCTTCCCAGCCCAGGAATTGAACTGGAATCTCTTGCATTGCAGGTGGATTCTTTACCAGCTGAGCCACCAGAGAAGTCCTGATATCAAGGAAGCCCTGAGGTGGGGGCACTGGTTAAAAATAATACAGGTATCCTGGCGTTTCTCATTCCATAGGGTAGTAATAAAAATTCCTGACCTCACTGCTACTAAGTGCTCCCAGATGAGGCCTCAGTCCTGACTTGCCTGAGAAGCAGCACACCACAGCTTGTGGATCCTTACAGGGAACTCACTAATTCCTGAGAGGGCTATATCTGTAAATAGTCTATTGTGTTAAGTTTTAAAACCAAAACATATCACTGAATCTTTCAACACATAATTTCCTCAACTCTTCCTCTCGGTTGTTTGTAAAACCCTCTGCAGTCTGGCCCTGGCCTATTTCTCTGACCTTGTCTTACCTTTTGGCCATGCCGTCACTCCCAGCCTGTCCTTTTTGTATCTCTAACACCCAAGCTCATGCCCACCCTAAAGCCTTTGCACGGGCTGGTCCTCCTGATCTTAAACTTCCCTCTCTGCTCTATGCAAAGCTGCTCTTGCTTGCACATCCCAATTTGAATGTCTCCTCCTCACAGAAGCCTTCCCATTCCCTTGTAATCCATTAGCTCCTCTGCTCAGTCGCCAGTCGCGTCTGACTCTTTGTAACCCTTTGGACTGTAGCCCGCCAGGTTCCTCTGTCCATGGGATTTTCCAGGCAAGAATACTGAAGTGGATTCCTTCTCTGATCAGTTAGCATTTTCTGCTATTTAAAAAAATAATTTATCATTGGTTTATTTGTTGTCTGTATTCCTTCTCCCAGTAGATATAAGCTTCATGAGGAAAGAAACCCTGTCAATTTATCTGCCAAGTTGTGTTGGCAGAAACCGAAAGGACGGTGCACATTAGGTTGCTGCCACGTAATCGGTGCTTATTAAATGTTGTTTGAATGAATTCATGGAAGAGGAGTCTCTCCTTCATCACATTTGGAGAAGAGTGTCCACATTCTTTCATTTAACACATTGATTTTACAGCCAAGAACCTCCTACTATCATATAAGGCTTTTCCCTCTGGTTCATGAAAGAAGACCTCTCTTTCTGTTTCCTAGCCTTTAGGACACGTCTCTCTAGAGGCTGCAACACTGTTAGTAAATTGCTCCTCAGCCTCCTATATGTCAGGTCAAGTGTCCTAATTCTTAACCTTCTGCCAATTCCTTTATCATTTCAGAACCTCTTCCCTGATTCTTTCCTCTTAGATAGTTGAGTTCAAGACAGGTCCCGGGAGGTAAGAGAGGCCGTGACTGATGGTTATGCGTTGAACATGAGACCCTGTTCCAGGCTCTCCTGTATATTGTTCTGCTCCCCTTGGATTTTAAGCTCTCTTCCTTGGCTGACTCATGATCACCTGTGATCCGTGTTGGTCCTCAGACCTGTGTAAGCCCTGAAATTCCGGAGCTTGCTACCCCTCCAGGAGCATTCCCTTGCCAGGTGACACTTGATGAGATTTGCCAGCAGAGATTCCAGTCGGGAGGCTTCTTTGTGGACTAGTACCCCGCTACCTCTCACCACCTGAAGCCTGGTTAGTGTGGTGTAGACAAAGGAGGCCAGGAGTGGCTGTTAAACAGACTCTGGGTCCAACTGCAAGGAGCCATTCCCGACTTCTTACAGTGTCGTGCAGGACAAAGCATGGCTTTTGAAGTTGGACTTTCCTGGACTTGAATATCAACTGTGCCACTTCCTTTATTTGAGATCAATCTTTTCACTTGGTAAGTGTTCCACTTTGTTGTTTTCCATCTTGTCGTGAAGATTAAATGAAGACATTTATGCAAAACTCCTAGCTAAGAATGCAACCCATGCTAGTTACCTCTCTCTGTGCCCCTTCACCTTAGAGCAGATCTGTGCGGAATATTTCTCTGTTCTGCCTGGTGTGCAATGTAGTCTTGCTCTGTGCCCATTGTCTGAATAGGAATTGAGTCTAGGTTGTTGATCAGTTGCTAAGTTGTATTTGAAATCTTTTTGACCCCATGGACTGCAGCACACCAGGCTTCCATGTCTTTCATCATCTCCAGGAATTTAATCAAACTCATGTCCATTGATTGACTCGGTAATGCCATCTGACCATCTCATCCTCTGTAATCCCCTTCTCCTCCTGCCTTCAATATTTCCAAGCATCAGGGTCTTTTCCAGTGATTCAGCTCTTCACTAGCCAAAGAATTGGAGCTTCAGCATCAGTCCTTCCAATGAATATTCAGGATTGATTTCCTTTAGGATTGACTGGTTTGATCTCCTTGCACTCCAAGGAACTCTCAAGAGTCTTCTCCAGCACCACGATTTCTTGGCACTCAGTCTTCCTTGTGGTCCAACCCTCACAGAACTATATGATTACTGGAAAAACCGTAACTTTGGCCATACAGACTCGTTTGGTTCCAATAACCTGTTCACACTTACTCGGAGCGTTTCTGGTTAGCTTGCTCTCTGCTGCCCTCGTGTGGTCACCCTGGCCCCTCGCCATTCCTGGTCCTCTGCTCCCTCTCTGTGGTTGCTTGGTTGTAATGCAGGCTCTTGCCAGATTGGCTGAACTGGCTCCCAGCTCCTCGGAAGCTTTTTTCAGTTTAACTTCAGTCTTTTCTCTTCAGGTACTACTATCTTAGTTCTTCTAACCTCTTCTGATGCTTTTTAATATTCATCTCCTCTCATCAGAGATTCTGTGAGAAATGTATCCTGAATGTTACAAGTTTGGGTGGCAGTAAGACCTCTTCACGGAGAAGGCGATGACACCCCACTCCAGTACTCTTGCCTGGCAAATCTCTTGGATGGAGGAGCCTGGTGGGCTGCAGTCCATGGGGTTGCTAAGAGTCGGACATGACTGAGCGACTTCCCTTTCACTTTTCACTTTCATGCATTGGAGAAGGAAATGG
>SJYF01001912.1:559910-584583 GCA_006410515.1 Procapra przewalskii | reverse complement strand
GTGGGGGAAGGGAGGGGAGGGGGGCACAAGAGGGAGGTGGTACCTGTATGATTATGGCCGATTCGTGTTGTCATTTGGCAGAAATCAAGAGAACATTGTAAAGCAATTCTCCCCCAATTAAAAATAAATTAAAAAAAAGAACGTGAAAAAATGTATCAGTGAAAATATTGAAGCATTGACCTAGAAATATGCAGATAGTTTCAAGGAACAAGAGAGAGCGTAGTATTCACAAACTGTGAGAATTTAGTGGATGAGGAATAATACACTATGTCCTACACTATACTTCTAATCAGTGCCCAAGGATTCAACTCCTTAATGAATGGCATTACAATAGTTTGATATCTGACAGTTGAGGTGGGCTCCAGCCCTTTCTTATTCCATATACAAAAATAAATTTCAGATGGACTGATGTTTTATAAATAAAACAAAACTAAAAGAAATTGTTAAAAATCATAGAAATTATGTTTAATCTCAGAATGGGAAAGACCTTCCTATGTAAGACCCCCAAACTCACAGTCTCTAAAAGGAAGGACTGGCTAGTTTCTATGATTTTTATTTTCTCTTTTTCCCTCTTTTTTTACATTTTTATTTTATATTGACTATAGTTGACTTACAATGTTGTGTTAGTTTCAGGTGTACAGCTAAGTGATTCAGTTATACATATACATATATCTATTCTTTTTCAAGTTCTTTTCCTATTTCTCAATATTACAGAATATTGAGCAGAGTTCCCTGTGCTATACAGAAGGTGACTGTATGATTTTTAAAAATTGATATATATTGTAGATGCCATTAAGGCAAAATGTAAAAGTAAGTTACAGATTGTGATAATTTAAGTTTAACATAGCCAAGTTTTAAATTGCTAATATGTAGAATATTCAATAAATACATGTAAAAGACAATTCAATACAAAATTACACAAAGGGTATGAGTAGGAATTTTTAGAAAACATATAGTTGTCCAATAAACATCTGAAAAGATCTGCTCCATGTGAATTTTGAGAAATAGAAGATAAAGCAACAAAGAAATCCACAATTTTTAAAAATTAAAATGATGGATAATATCCAGTGTTGGCAAGCATTTGGGAAAACAGGCACCTTTGTTTATTGTTAGTAAGGATGTAAATTAGTGCAATCTTTTTGCAGATATTTTGGCAGGATGTATCAAAATTAAAAGTGGAAATACCAGTAGTGCTATTTCCACCAACCTGTGCTATACATCTATTCACATGAGTGCCATAATTTATGTACAAGAATCACATCATTGTTTACAGTAGTGAAAAATGGAAAATAATCTGAATATCCATCAGCAGTGAATTGGTCAAATAAATTATGCTATAGTCATACATTGTAATAACATTTAACAGTTAAAAAGAAGGAGGTGAATTTATATGTACCTACAAGGAAAGATAACCAAGATGTATTGTTAGGAGAAAATGAAAAGATAATACACATATTGTTATTCCTATTGTGTAAAGTAAGAGAAAAAACTAAAAAAGACATGCTTGCGTATGTTATATTTCACATATAACATGTGAAAATGTGTGTTGATGTAGATGAATAGGTACTTACTGGCTGTGTGTCCTTGGACAGGATGCTTAACCTCTCAATATCTTATTCTCCTTGAATGGAAAATACAGATAATAGTAGTACATATCCCCTAGGGTTGTGTGATGTGAGGCTTAAATAAATTAATCTACTTAGAGTGCTTTGAGTGGTGCCTGGCACATAGTACTCACTCGATGAGTGCCCCACTATTGAAACACATATTAAACTCAGAGAATTATTATCTGGGAGGATGGGTGTGAGATTTCAGATTATGAGTTATTTTTAGAGCTTATTCTAAAGAAGGTCATTCAAAGCTGATTTAGAAATCCAGGGACAAAATCAGACAGTCCTGAGTTGGGCGATGCTGTTGGAAATGGAAAGGACACTCTGAGTTTGGTGTTGGTGAATGGAAGGGCCGAGAGTCAGAAGGCAGGGGCCACTCTCAGTTTGGGGTTTTGACTGATTTTAGAAAATGCTGCAGCCTGGAACAAAGTAGTGGAGATGGGGGACTGTTTCTGTGGGGTGAAGTGTTTTGGAATGGAGGGAGATTCGTTTTGTTTTAAATTATGTACTTTGAGCTTCTGGGAGCCCCTCTACTAGGAAGTAGTCAGTAGACTGGATATAAACACTGGCACTCTGGAGAAAGATGAATGCTCCAACTACCCTTGAGGTAGAATAGCAGAAAACGTCTCCAGTTCTTAGGTCTCATCTAAGGATTTCCATCTAATATTTCCATTATAAAAATAAATGATTGTGATATCATGGAACGATCTCTGGGTAAGGAGGCAGAGAACCTGTTCTAGTCAATTTGTTTGTCTGTTCATTTTTTCCCCAAAAAAAGTATAAATTGAGCAACTCTCATGTGCCAGACACTGCTCAGACTGATGAGACAGAAGGAACTCAGTTGCTCATCGTCTGATTTAGGAGACAGACATGAACAAAATTGATTGTAATACAGTGTCCTCGGTGCTCCAATAGCTACCTGCACAGGGATCCAGTCTGCTTAGGGCTGTGGGGGAAGTCAGGGAAATGTGATAGAAAATGAGACGGCTGAGCTGAATCTTCCAGGAGGGAAACAATCTTCCAGGAAGATGTGAGGGTGGGAGAAGGGAAGGGCCTTCCAGAAAGAGGAAGCATTGCATCTCAAAGCATGTTAGCATGGGACTGGAACAGCTTTTTTGTTGCTGGTGGTAGCTTTTTTGGGTTTCTATTATAGAGAACTGTAAGTACTTTGGCATGGCATGGCATGGGGGTAGGTGTAGAGAATATTAGTAATTGAATTGCAAAAAGTGGCAGGGATCAGATCATAGGTGGCAGGAGAAATATTAGTAACCTCAGATAAGCAGATGACACCACCCTTATGGCAGAAAGTGAAGAGGAACTCAAGAGCCTCTTGATGAAAGTGATAGAGGAGAATGAAAAAGTTGGCTTAAAACTCAACGTTCAGAAAACTAAGATCATGGCATCCAGTCCCATCATTTCATGGGAAATAGATGAGGAAACAATGGAAACAGTTACAGACTTTATTTTTGGGAGGGCTCCAAAATCACTGCAGATGGTGACTGCAGCCATGAAATTAAAAGGCGCTTGCTCCTCAGAAGAAAAGCTATGACCAACCTACATAGCATATTAAAAAGCAGAGACATTATTACTTTGCCAAAAAAGTGGTTTTTCCAGTGGTCATGTATAGATGTGAGAGTTGGACTGTGAAGAAAGCTGAGCACTGAAGAACTGATACTTTTGAACTGTGGTGTTGGAGAAGACTCTTGAGAGTCCCTTGGACTGCAAGGAGATCCAGCCAGTCCATCCCAAAGGAGATCAGTCCTGAGTGTTCACTGGAAGGACTGATGCTGAAGCTGAAACTCCGATACTTTGGCCACCTGATGCAAAGGACTGAATCATTGGAAAAGACCCTGCTGCTGGGAAAGACTGAAGGCAGGAGGAGATGGGGATGACAGAGGATGAGATGGTTGGATGGCATCACCGACTTGATGGACATGAGTTTGAGCAAGCACCAGGAGTTGGTGAGGGACAGGGAAGCCTGGCATGCTGAGTCCACAGGATCACAAAGAGTTGGATACGACTGAGCGACTGAACTGAACTAGGCCACAGGGAACATTGAGGGGTTTCGCCTTCCAGAAAAATCACAATTGCTCTTGTTGGTGGCATGGCAGATGGGTGGAAGCGGAAAAGGGATGGTTAGAGGTAGGCAAGTGAGGGGTTATTAACATTTTCAAATCACCGTGGTTTAAAAAGAGGAAAACAAAGGAACTAAAAGCTGTGAGAATGAAGAGTGAGGGACAGATTGGAGAGCTAGTGAAGAGGCAGAATTGGTAGAACTCAGTAGCTGATTAAATTTGGAAGATAAAGGTGAGGAAAGGAGCATTGACAGGCTCCATGTTTCCAGCTTAAGTGACTGGATGGTCTGTTCCTTCTCCCCAGGATATATCAAATCAGTCTTCTTGTTTCCATTTGCTGTTGTGTAATCAGTTCTATTTCTGGGGTCCAGATCGCATCATAACTTTCCTTGATGACTGGTAAAGCCTCCTCTCTGTGACCTCTTGAAGTTATCTACCATACAACATCCAAAGTGATCTATCAAAAATGCAAATCAAATCATAGTTTCTCACCCTTACTTAAAACCTTTCATTGCCTTTGCATTTGCTGCAGGATGAAAATCGAAGGCCTTTGACATGACATATAATGGTCTGCAGCCATATTCTTTTGTCATTCCCCGCCTGAGACTTTGGACTTAAGCAACCCTCCGTATCTTGTATTATTGCACACAGAGCTGTATGCTTGCTTGTTCTCCCCCTCTAAAGTCTTTAGTGTGCCTTCCTTTCTGTGCTTCCCCAGCACACACACAACCACACACTCTCCCCACCCCAACTTGTTTTGCTCCGATTAACAACAGTTCTTACTTTAAAACTCAGATTAGGTGTTCAGCTCTGGGAAACTCAGGCCTCGCAGCCTGGATTAGTTTGCCCATATTTGTGGATATTATGGCACACTGGACCTACCTCCAATCATTCAGCTCTTTTCGTTTTATGATTCTGTCCATTCTCTGTTTCTCACCATAATCCAGAGCAGATACAGTATCTTCGTGATCTCTGTCTCAAATGCCTAGCACATTTCCTGGTATATGATATGTATTTATGGGCCTGTGGAATATATAAATTAATAAATGAGTCAGCACTACCATTAGCTAGATAGGTGGAACAGGAAGAGCAGATTGATGGGGAACTATAAGCTCAGATTTGTACATTTTGCAATTGAGATTCCTGCGAGTCACATAGGGATGGCCATTTCAGGGCAGCCAAATATATCAACCTGGCTTTCAGGTGAGATGTCTGACTTTCAGATACAGGTATGGGAATTTTTAGCTCATAGTTGGTAGTATATGGTGTGGTGCTGTTTAAGATCATTCACGGTGAAAATATGAGAAGAAAGAAATGCACACTTTAGGGCAGTATTTTTGACCACAACCCACAGAAAAAAATTAGTTTTTATTATGCCCCAGAACACATGTACTCACACAAATCCATGTACATGTAACTAAAACAAAAAATTTTATGAAACAGTATATAGTCCTTTTAGACAGTGATGTATTTTTTTATTTCATCCTGTCTTATCCTAGCCTATCATTTCTTTTCTATTTAATAATATGTAAATGCTGCTGAACATTCTGACTGGCCGTCTGATAAACAGTCCTCTGTAGAACACTGATATCTAGGAAGGAAGAGGAGAGGCTCCTGAAGGAGGCTGAAAAAGCAAGTGCAGGGGGTGGGGGCACTGAGAAGTGGGTGGCAAATCAGAAGAGAGCAGTGTCTGTCACAGATACCAGGGGGCGAACATTTTTGAGAGAACAGAGATGTGGTCAATGGTGTGAAATGCTGCAGAAAGGTGAAGTGAGACTATCGAATTTGGCGAGGGCATTTTTGCATTATCCTGGTTGAAGTCAATTGAGGAATGGGTAGGGGGTAAGAGAAGAAAGCCTGAGCCTAAGCTCTTCTTTATAAAAATGGAGGCTGCCTGGCAGTAGTCTGCTGAGGATTTTCTCATCCTTTATCTCATTTACTCCTTAAAGGCAGTATTATTTGTGTGCATTTTAGAAATCAGAAGAGTAATTCAAACCTCAGAGAGGTTCATTTAGGTGCCCCATGGTGCCCATCATCACATAGTAAGTTGGAGAACTGAGATTCAAACCTTGGTCAATCCTGACTTTAAAGTCTGTAGTTTTCCAATTGCACCGTAATGGTTAGTCTATTTTTGTAATTTTGGATAAGTAATTTAATTTCTATGGTCACGAGTTTATGAATCTATGTAATTACAGATGGAGAGGGTTGACAAAAATTATAGACTCCAGAAATATAGAAAATAAAGAGCTAGCATGTACTCACTTAGCATTATCAATTTAATTTCAAACAATTTTAAAAATTTATTAGTGTCATAAGAGCATGTGGTAAAAATTCAACTGATGCATAAGGTTAAAAATGAGGCAATTATTTTAAACTCATTTTCCATTTGGAGCCTTCAGTGGTCCTGGGAAGAGTTTATTCAATACTTTTGATTTTCTAATTTATCAGTTAAGTCTGAATACTCAACTGATTTTAGTATTTTGGTCTTCCTCTCCCTCCCCTTCCCCATACCCAATGCATAATGACTGTGTTGAAAATTCAAGAGTGATTCAGTGATACCATGCTGCTGCTGCTGCTGCTAAGTTGCTTCAGTCATGTCCGACTCTGTGCGACCCCATAGATGGCAGCCCACCAGGCTCCCCCGTCCCTGGGATTCTCCAGACAAGAACACTGGAGTGGGTTGCCATTTCCTTCTCCAATGCATGAAAGTGAAAAGTGAAAGGGAAGTCGCTCAGTTGTGTCCGACTCTTCGCGACCCCATGGACTGACCCCCAGGCTCCTCCATCCATGGGATTTTCCAGGCAAGAGTACTGGAGTGGGGTGCCATCGTCTTCTCCACAGTGATAGCATAAAGGAACAAAAACGGCCCTGAAGTTTAACACTGCTCTTTGTTATGTATGAAAGTTAAGAGTACATCCTAAGAGTTCTCATTACAAGGAAAAGAAAATTAAAAAAAAAATTTTTTATTTGGCTGTGCCAGGGGTTAGTTTTGGCACGTGGAATCTAATTCCTCGCACAGGGACTGAACCTTTGCTCCCCTTGCATTGGGAGCACAAAGTCATAGCCACTGTACCACCAGAGAAGTCCTGGAGAAAAAAAAAAAAAAGGTTTTTAAATTTTGCATCTATATGAGATGAATGAGTGCTATGTTTTATCTAAGGATTGAATCTGTTAAAATGTGCTTTCACCTACCTGTTAGTTGATGTATTTCATTAAAAGATGTTTTGATGATTTTTTTTTTAAAAGGCACCAAAGCAGGAGTCAGAAAACCTGGAATTGAGTGCCAACTTTGTGAATATCTAACTGACTGATCTCGAGCAAATTCTTTTATTTATCTGGGCAGCAGATAAAAGTTTCCTGTGTGTTTCTTAAGGTGACTGAAAGGGGAGTGAGTCACTAAAGGGGGGCCTACAAAAGCTGCCTGGCCCAGTGCTGCTGTCTGTCTTCTAAACACCATGGCCTCCTCTTCTGCCTCTGTCTCTTCCTCTACGCTGTGGCCGTTTCCAGGCCCACCTGGCCCTCCTGTCCTTCCTTGGGCTAGCCCCGTCTGAACACAAATGCGGGGAAAGTTCTCAGAATCTCACTTCCTGGGACAAATCTTATGGGCACCCTGTGCCTGTCAGTGGGTGCCTCCTGTGGAGTGGTGGCAGAGGTCGGAACACGGCTCCCCAGCCCCGCCACTTCCCAGCCGAGTGACTTTGGGCATGTCACTTGGTGTCTTTCATCAGGGTTTTTCTTTTGTAAAAGGAGCATAAGGATAATCACTTTTTCCATAATCTAGGGCTGTTCTGATGCTAAAATGAGATAAAAAGTTCAAAATCCCTTTATCATCATTATGTCTATTGTTAATAATGACTTAGAATCATAGATAGGTAGCATGAGGAAGGACCTTGGAAATTCAGCTGCCGCTTTTTAAAGGAGGAGAACCTGAACCTGGAGGAGATTGACTGGTTTACTCAAGGTAAAATGCTTTCCCGTGACCCTGTTTCCAGTGTGGGGACTAAGTACTCTAACTCAGGCTTTGGAAGTCCCAGTCTTTGTAGGTAGTAATGGACTATTGTGTAAGGATAGACTGTATAGTATAGATGTTGCTATGGCTTGTCACGGGCATCACCGACTCAATGAACATGAACTTGAGCAAACTCCAAGAGTTAGTGAAGGACAGAGAAGCCTGGTACGCTGCAGTTCATGGGGTCACAAAGAGTTGGACACAACTTAGTGACTGAACAGCAGCAACTACAACAATCGCTCGTCAAGCAGAAGGTCCCTACATAAGGACAGATTTAGTTCCTGGAATTGAAACTTTCATGGATGTACTTTTTGGTTTAATGAAACTGATGTACTGTGAAAGATGAGTACCTCTCTTGTCTGACCATTATGGAGTCTGCTTTGCTGGGTTCACCTCAGGGTTTCTTCCTGGCTGAATGGGAAGTGGAGCTGAGGTAGGCAAAAGAGAAAGAAAGCCCAGTTTACTCCTGAAAAATGAAAGTGAAGTCGCTCAGTCGTGTCCGACGCTTTGTGATCCCATGGACTGTAGCCTACCAGGCTCCTCTGTCCATGGGATTTTCCAGGCAATAGTACTGGAGTGGATTGCCATTTCCTTCTCCAGGGGATGTTCCTGACCCAGGGATCAAACCCAGGTCTCCTGCATTGTAGACAGACGCTTTACCGTCTGAGCCACCAGGGAAGTCCAGTGTTCTTGAATCCCTTGGCCAATAACTACAGAGTAATTGGCGTTTTAAGGATGCATCTTCTCTAGCCTAAAGCATTTGATCTTTTAAGAATCAAGGGCCCCGTGTCACTATGAAGACAAGGAGGCCTAGATGCCAGCCCATCCTCTGGTAACTCAATGCCATGGGGATTAGTAGGGCCCTATTCGGGGCCTCCGGGTTTTAAAGCCAGTGGTGCACAGAGCCCCAATCTGAGAAGTAGAAGAGACACAGGTGTGTCGTGGAGACAGGAAGATTCCAGGATGTCTAGAGGTGAAAATGGAAAAGAAGGGAAGGACCAGCACGTAGATTAGCAGTGGAAGCACGTGGGATCTTAGTTCCCTGAGGAATCTAACCCGCACCCCCTGCATTGGAAGTGTGGAGCTGTAACTCCAGGACTGCCAGGGAAATCACGAGAGAGCCTGGATTTTAAAGAGAAGAGTGTTGAACTAGAGAAGAAATACCAGAAATTACACATTTTGGGGGAAAACCTGGGTGAAGCTGAGAGAACATTTTCCAGCAAATTCCAAGAAAGATATGGTGGGATGTGTCAGCCCACTTCCTCTTCTTTTGCTAGACACTGCTCAGAGAAGGCAATGGCACCCCACTGCAGTCCTCTTGCCTGGCAAATGCCTTGGACCGAGGAGCCTGGTAGGCTGCAGTCCATGGGGTCGCTACGAGTCAGTCATGACTGAGTGACTTCACTTTCATTTTTCACTTTCATGCATTGGAGAAGGAAATGGCAACCCACTCCAGTGTTCTTGCCTGGAGAATCCCAGGGATGGGGGAGCCTGGTGGGCTGCTGTCTATGGGGTCACACAGAGTCAGACAAGAGTGAAGCGACTTAGCAGTAGCAGCTAGCTTCCTCATACTTTTGGATCAAACAGAGCATTTCATATCCTTGGAGACATACTCTCTGGAATTTTCTAGTCAGCTGAAAAAGATGGGAGGTAGAAGCAACCAGGAAGGGGAGATTCTATCTCCAGATTCTTCAGCATTCCTCAGACCACCTCCTCTGACCCCCCACAAGAGGTTGACCTCGGTTTTTCCACTGTGACTTTGAGTGCCCATTGGAAGTCCAGCCCATTTTTGAAATACATTGGTTCTAGGTCTAGTTTCCAGGAAGCTTGAAAGGGCTGAATATCCCAGTGGGACTGAGTTAGACCTGGAATGGTGTCTGAAAGTTGGATGTTGTGATCACAAAATTGGCTATTTGTGCTCCTTTGGCTTGATTACAAGCTCAGTTATTACCTGGATTATCTCACTTTCTACTTAAAATGACAGGGAAAAGATGAGGAGGGAAAAAACAATCTACAGTCAAACTCCTTGACTGAAAGTGAAAAAATAGAAGTTGCTTAGTCATGACCTTCCCAACCCAGGGGTTGAACCCAGGTCTCCTGCATTACAGACAGATTCTTTACCATCTGAGCCACCAGGGAAGTCTTGACTGAAGAAAGAAGGAAACAGAAGGCTTTAGGAACATACAAACTTTATTACCACGGGTTAGAAAAGTGCTTGAGAGAAATAGACAAATGACAGGGAGCAAGGCCCAACAAAGATGCAGCATCTGGAGAAGAACCAAAGGCCATTTGCTTACCTATGGGTATGTCCCCATTGCCTTGTGTAAAGAGTAGGGAATTACGAACTGAGCGCCTATAACTTCTGCAGAGTAGGGCCTAGCCCCACAGGCCTGACCTTGCAAAACACCTTTCTCAACCTCCCTGGGAGGTGCTGACAATTGGAATGAGATGGGCTGACTCGTAGGGGTGAGAAAATAAGATAGTTGTTTGGGACATTGGAAAATGGTATATGGAAACCACTTCGGGAGAATGTTCCCACGCTCATGTGAATGGATAAGATTTGGGACACTGGAGGGACTAAATGAAAGTATAGTGTGTAAAGGCTGTACTCTCCAAACAGTTACACTGTCCTCCATCTAATATCCTTTAGCATTTAAAACATGGATTTGTCGGCATAGGTATAGGGAAGCTGTGAGCAGGGCCAAGATAGGATGTGGGATTTAATTGTATTTGTTTCTGGGCCAGCGGGAGAAGTTTCTGGCATTTACCACGTGTATTCCAGCAACACTTTATGAATGAAATAAGGTATGAGCATCACCAGTGTGTCTGTGGGGTCAGAGGGTGGTATTCAATTAGAGGCATGAGTAATGCTTGAGTCATAGATCTTTGGAGAATTCAATCAGTACAAAACATTTTTTTGGAAGGAGAATGTACTTATCTTCTTAAGGGTTTACATAAACACAAATGACATACCTAGCTTAGAGAAGAAAAAGATGTACTGTCCTTAATCATTTTGATGGCTTAACCTTATCTTTCCTTCCCCTTTAAAAACTACCACTTTCTTTGATTGTTTCCCTCCTTATTTTCAAATTAAAAACCTAATTGAGAGACATTATTCACACTTATCAAGAAGCTTTATCTGATTGATGGATTTAAAGTGAAATAATAGACGTCAGAGGAATGTCTCTTATTTGATAAAAGCCCTTGGACAAAGTCCAGCATATTTTTGTTGATATAGTGATATAGAATATGTATAAAGAGTCCTGGAGAGACTCTTGTTGGGGAGGGGTGTTTCTTTGCTAGAATGGAGAGGTTGAAGTGGGGAGTAAAGGAGGGATAAAGGAAGGGTGTTCATGAGGAAGGCGATAACTCCGGCAAGATAGTCAAGAATTATATAACTCATGGGACAGAGGAAGGAGGGGGACAACATCTTGAAGTCTCAGCTCATCTTTCTCAATAGCATTTTTTATTGCCCCCAGTTTACAGTGAGGAAATGGAAGATTGAGAAGCTAAGTCACATTCTCAGAGTTTTGAAGCAAGCAAACATAGCTTGCTACTGAAGCTGGCTGTTTGGTTAGTGTGAACCTGGAAAATCAGTACCTTATTTGGTGGGAAATAAGACTAATTCCATCCTCCCAGGTTCAGTTCAGTTCAGTTCAGTTGCTCAGTCGTGTCTGACTCTTTGCAACCCCATGAATCGCAGCACGCCAGGCTTCCCTGTCCATCACCATCTCCCAGAGTTCACTCAGACTCACGTTCATCGAGTCCATGATGCCATCCAGCCATCTCATCCTCTGTCATCCCCTTCTCCTCCTGCCCCCAATCCCTCCCACATCAAAGTCTTTTCCAGTGAGTCAACTCTTCACATGAGGTGGCCAAAGTACTGGAGTTTCAGCTTTAGCATCATTCCTTCCAAAGAAATCCCATGGCTGATCTCCTTCAGAATGGACTGGTTGGATCTCCTTGCAGTCCAAGGGACTCTCAAGAGTCTTCTCCAACACCACAGTTCAAAAGCATCAATTCTTCATCTGCCTGCCAAGCAGGATACACAGTTTGCTCCCTGGGTTGGAAAGACCCCCTGGAGAAGGAAATGGCAACCCACTCCAGTATTATCACCTGGGAAATCCCATGGACAGTGGAGCCTGGTGGGCTACAGTCCATGGAGTCACAAAACAGTCGGACAGGATTTAGCAACTGAACAGCAACACACAGCAAGACCAATTCCATCTTTTCCTGTCCGTCTTTCAGAGTAGCTCCTAGATTAGATTTTACCTATAGGATCCTTGAGGGTGGGACCATGTCATTATTATCTCTCATTGCTGTATGCCCTAGCCCCAAGTGCGAACATTTCAAATGGTGACTGAAGGTCTGGAGGGAGCTGGAGAACTGGGGCTGTTCATTCAGGTTGTGGAGAACACGTGATCTCTTAAGGTAGTGAAGCTTTGGGCAAAACGCGGGACCGGTAGGTTTCTTGGGTATGGGGCTCAGTCTCTAAGAGCAGACGATGTGTCGTGTCTCAGAGAACAGCGACTGTCTGGTGGGAAGTATCCCGATAACGTGGGCTTTCCCTTTCCTCATGCCCGTGGGGCTCATGGCTGGCCTGAGCATCGAGCTTCCCTTTACGAGCACGTGGGCCTCCTGATAAGTTCCTTGATGAGCACCTTGTTTCCGGCCACTCAGAGTAGTACAGCCTCTGGCCAGCACCAAGTTCTATGGGTCAGATTCTTGGAGTTGTCTAGGGTAAACGTACTAAGCATGGTGCAGTCTGTGCCTCCTTGCTTTAGGTTTATAATATGCATAAACAGTTTTACTTTTCTGAGCTCCTCTCTCTAGGCCTTAGATGAAAGGCAAGCTTGATTGGAGTGGCTGCTTTTCCCCAGGTGTTAGACTCTTCCCTTTGTATCCCAGCCTGACTGAATCACCTTGCTCCCTGTTGCTCCCTGATCCCATCATTGGGGCTAGAGGAACGTATAGGGAAGTATGAGCTATTAGCCTAGGATGCAGTCTTAGAGTTGGAAGGGCCCTTTAAGATCTGATTGAAGCCCTTCATACTGTCATGCTGTTCTTCACTTGGCCGTCGCCTGTATCTTGAGCTATAATTGGAGGCAGGGGCCAGTGACCAGAGCTGCAGCCCTAGAAGCACACACTGAGGTTGGGGAGAAGGGGATTCTGAGCCAGCACTTTACTCTAGTTGCAACCTTTTCAGTGGGAGTGGGGTCATGAACACTGAATCATAGTATTTCAATCAATGTTCTGTCACTGGGAACACAGAGACCAGTTGTCCCTTGATGTGTCTGGGAATCAAATAGGATAAAATGAGCTGAAGGTGAGGTTAGAAGGACTTAGATTAGATTTTCAGAAGGACTGGCATAGTGGAAACAGTGATTGTGGCATTGTTTTCTCTAGGAGGCTTTTAAAAATAGCAACTGTTTTATTTGATCTGGGGTAAGTATGGAAGTCTTTATGTAAGGTTATGGAGTGATGGTCAGTTTGATTGTCTAGGGTCACCCCTAGCAAGCCCAAGCAGCTGAGAAATCCTCATTCTTTAAATAAGACAGTCCTGGAGGAAAGAAAGGCGGACTTGGAGCTGGGGAAGGTGGGGGAGGGGAGGCAGGTATTCGTGGAGGGTTGCTTGAAGACCATCTGTGTTTCATTACAGAGCTGCCGCACTCACCCTCCCCCCCGTGTGCCCTTCTTCCCACCTTCTCTCTCTGTCTGTCTCTGTCTCTCAAACACACAGACCACTGCTCCGTCTTTTCCACTCCCATCCTTAATTCTAGAGAGGATGCTGAAGGAGCATCATATCAGACTCCCGTTCCCTCTTCCCAGGCTCCATAGATACGGCTCTCAACGCTGAGGGCTGTGCCGTCTTCTGGAGCCCAGTTTCCCTGCTAGTCTTTGCTGCCGTTCACACTGTTTCTTTACGGAGGCAGCTTCTTTGTCTCGGGGATCGAGGGTTTTCCTAAATCTCCCAGCTTTGCCCAGCCCCTGTCTGAGAATAGCTGGACTGGGATGAAACCACAGTGAGGGAGACGGGTGGAGGTAGAGAAGGCTTCGGGTTTCTCTCCTGGACTGGGTGCCCTCTGCTTAATTAGCATGAGAATAGAAAGACGTTCTCCCTACCTCCCTTAGGGATGGGGAGGAACGAAGAGCAAAGACTCACGCTCTGTCCTACTCCATCTGAGATTCTGGGACTGGGAAAATGACCACTTTCACATTCCTCCGATCCTCTGCGGACCCCAGGACCCACGGTACTGAGAAAAGCTTTGATGGAGCCGGCTGGTGGATCTCCACTCCAGATTTTCCAGTTGTCCCTGTCCCCCCACCGCTCAGAGAGCAGGATGCTGAGATGGCTCGGTGATGCAGAAGGTATGTGCTTTTTCAGTTCTGGTGCTGATGCTGTGTGTGTGGTGAGGTCTCTGTGGCGCAATGGACGAGCGCGCTGGACTTCTAATCCAGAGGTTCCGGGTTCGAGTCCCGGCAGAGATGGTCACCTGGCAGGTACCTCTTTTATTTTATATGCTGTCATGCTAGGTTGATAGTTATATTTATTCCTCCCTGGGGGCTCTGGGAAGAGAAAGAAAACCCCTTTCCTTGGGAATCCTGGACCTCCCCTCTTTCTCTGTCTCCTCCCTCTTTGTTCTTTCCCTGTTCCTCCCTTATTAATTTTCTGTTGTCTAGCGAAGGCTCAGATGCCTGCTACATCTCTCCACTCAGCCTGACACAGCCTTTGAATCCTTTGCTTCACAGAAAAATCACTGGCAAAGAGTGACCGGGATGCCTGGACATAGGTTTTGAAACCACTATGGCTCCATTCTTTTACCTCTGAGCACATGAGAAGGCAGATCATCCCATATGCTGATAAGGAAAAGTCCAATTGTCCTCGAAGGTAACACTCACCTTGACCAAGATGGGTCAGGAGGTGGATGGGGTCCTGTAGAGGGTGAGGACCTGTGCTGTCTTTGTCGGTTATCCTTTGTATTCCAAAGGATAGGCTTTTTTGTGTGTGTGCTAGAGCTCACCACTCACTTCCTCATCTACAAGGTGAGATGTAATCATTGTTCTTCGTCTCAGTGGAATAAACTACACAGCAGCACGCTAATTATCAGCAGGAGACAACTTGTCCCCAGAAAGTCAAGGTCTTATACTTCAATGGTCTTGACTGAAAAGTTCGCAGCCTTTCCTGCTTGCCGGACAGGCTTTGAGGTTGGTATCAGAATGTTCTTTTCATAATTCTTGGTTTCCAGCAAGCAGTTTTCTCACCAACTCTCTCATCCTGCATGCACTTCAGCTCTCTCTCCCTGTTTCATCTAATGGGCCATATTCGGGAAGATTGGGAGCTTGGTCGAATTGGTTTTCTATTTTGGGCTGGTCTGGCTCTCTCCATTTCATATTGCAGCCTCTAGTCTGTTAGCTAGAGGGAACTGCTTGAGCCGGGAACTGACCTCCACCTCAGGTGAACTCAGGAAACCTGAGGAGACTCACCTTTCCTCCTGACTGCTGGGGAGTCAGCATCTCTCCAACCCAGAGCTCTGGACAGGTGACCAAGGACATAGCCAGCTGTCACTTGTGCTATGAAGAAGCTGGGATGGGGTGAGATAGGAGAATCCAATCCATGCTAAGAAGTGGAGAATTGATACGGCAGACAGGAGGACTCTGGAAGGAGACTGATTTTTTTTTTTTTTTAAGCTTGGGGACTTGTGTGTGTTTGCAGCAAGCAGAAACTCCTGAAATTCTCTTGAAGTTAGTCTGGTACTTTTAAAGGGACTTAGGAATCTTGCAATAAGAACCAACACAGCTTTACCTTCCTGAATTACTTTGATGGAACATCAGTTCTGATATTAACTCTTTCCTGACAGCCCGATGGATATGGCCTTTGGACCTGAAATCCTTGTACAGCTCTTCTGGAGCCTTTTATTTTTAACTCAGTTTATCCTAGATCTTTTTGCTTTAAGGTCAGGCCTGAAAGGAAAAATTGGTCTGTGTGTGTGGATGGGGGAATGGGGGGTTGTAGGGAAGGAGTTTACAGAAGAGGCATTTCAGTTTTCAGCCATAATCCAGAACACTACCCACATCTTTCTAGTCTGCTCCTCACTCCTCTACATCATTCTGTTATAGTGGTGCTGCTGAATGCCAACAGTTTCTAGCACTGTGAAAGTTCGGGACAAGGGTATACATTCATCATGGCTCACTCTAAGCTTTTCTCGATTCTGGAAGCTCTCTATGAATGTATTCTTTATGAAATGTAGTCTTTATGAAATTGTGGGAGCTGGGATGGGATGTGTGCCCAAGTAGGCAGTGAATTGAGATTCGTTCAAGTGCTTTATGAGGGTGCAATGTAGCCAGCTCCTCGGGTCAAGTTCTATATCTGAGAATTTAACTCCACAGATAATCCCCCAAACCTGATTGTAGCTAGACAATGGTTTCCATTTTCTAACTTGCAATCAGGAGATCCTGGTTTAAGTTGCAGCTTTGCCAAGTTTTCAAGACTCTCTGATCTTTAACTTACTTATTTATTAAAACAAAATTGTACTGTCCATCTTCCAAATGTGAAAATGAATGAGCAAGTCCATTGTACAGCTCTATATAGCTCTGCAGAGCTGTGTACAAGTATATAGGTTTTGTTAGTTTGGGGGTTGCTTTTGTCTCGTTCCTCAGCATGAAGAAAAGGTGCCTGGTCAGACAGTAGGGGAATGAAAGGCCCTGAATGATCAGCCGCTGCCTGGAACCCCCAGGGTGGCTGTATGCCACCAGCTGGGGCTGGTACTAACCTGTGCTACCCTAACAGAGAGGATGGAATGGGCTTTCTAGCTGGTGGAGTCCTTCAGAGGGCAGATGGCCCCTGAGTGCCTTATGTAGGTGACTTCATCTCAGCCAGGTAGGTAGAGGTCCCTGCTGGCTACACCACTGAAGGGAACTAAAAGCTTCCACTTATTTAGGCATCACCCAGCTTTTAGCTCCCTCAGTCTCCGACGGGTGATGTTTTGGGAACTTGTAGAAGAACATCACCAGGACCAGTGGCAAGATTTTCCAAATTGGTAAAAGTTCCTATATATGTGCTAGCAACATTTTTCTTACCACAAGAGAGAGAATTTTTAATTTATGAATATCATAAATATTACATTTTAAAGATAATATAAAATAGAAATGGATAGATTTAAAAAAAAATAAAGTCACTTCACTATAGGACTCAAATGGTTCACAGGTGCTGAAAATGACCATTAATTACAAACTGTGCAGACAGGATATGTCTTATTTATTATTGTGTTCTCACTGCTTGAAATATGGTCAGCATTTGATGGATATGTTTGAAAGAATTAATGCTGACTTAGATTAGCTGTGAATTATGTAGATAAGAAAGAAAAAGAGCCATAGCTCCTAGGGATCAGGGACACAGGCAATGTCTTCTTGCATTAATTCATCCACTTTACAAATATTTATCAAGCACTCACTTTATGCCAGAGAAGGCAATGTCACCCCACTCCAGTACTCTTGCCTGGAAAATCCCATGGATGGAGGAGCCTGGTGGACTGCAGTCCATGGGGTCACCAAGAGTCAGACACGACTGAGCGACTTCACTTTCACTTTTCACTTTCATGCATTGGAGAAGGAAACGGCAACCCACTCCAGTGTTCTTGCCTGGAGAATCCCAGGGACGGGGGAGCCTGGTGGGCTGCCGTCTCTGGGGTCGTCCAGAGTTGGACACGACTGAAGTGACTTAGCATTAGCAGCAGCACTTTATGCCACTTTCCAGGCACAGGGATCCAAAATAGCATTTCCCACTTCCCTCATGGAGTGCATATTTCTGTTACAGAGACAAAGAATAGGTAGGCAAATAATATTACCGTAGAATTGTAGGTATAGATGCCTGCCGGAGGAATCGATTATAAAAGACTGATGTGAAGCCTGGTGGTCAAGGAAGACTTTCCCAGGAGGTGGCATGTGAATGGAGAGTAAATGAAGCAAGAGAGCTCGATGAAATCCGAATGATGGGCATTCCAAACAGAGAAACAGCAAGAGCAGAGAGCCTGGGGTGGGCAAGAGCTTGATGACTTGGAGGGAAAGCACAAGGGTTAGTGTGGCTGGAGTGGAATCAGTGATGAAGAGAGTCAAGCTCAGAGATTAATATGTGTGTGTGTTGCAGGATGTGTTGGAACTTCCTTAGCAGTGCGGTGGTTAAGATTTCATGCTTCTAATAAAGGGGCATGCGTTCAATCCCTGATTGGGGAACTAAGATCCCACATGTCATGGTAGTGTGGTTAAAAAATAAAATACAGGGCACGTCATACAGGATAATGTACTCAACCCCATCACAGCCAGCTCTGCCTTGTGTGTTAAGTCTAGTATCTCCTCACTTTTCCTTTATTATCCTGAAATGAAATTTATAAGTAATATAACTTACAAGTATAATTAAAACAGATCAATAAAATTCCTTTTTTTGAAATATAAGGAAATATAATAAACACTATGTATTTTAATACATAAATGCCACACTAGCAGTCTTATACCTGTATGAAGAATCACCTCCAATGCAATAACTATAGATGCAGATATGCAAAAAAAGTGCAGGTATATTATAAATATCACAAAGAATATCAATCATCAGCAGTGTTGTGATTTTCCAAACTGGTCCACACTTGATAAATTTATGATCAAAATAAGTTAAATATTCTTGCAAAGCATGCACCATTTTACATTCCTGAATATTTTAGGAAATTTTAAACCATGCAGAAAATTGTATTTATATGGAAAAATGATAGGCTTTAGGTCCAGATACCAGCAACTAGCCTTTCAGTAGGTCATTCAAAAGAAGTGCACTGCGTGGGGCAGGTCTTCTTTGTGTGAGATGCATCTACATACTGCAGGACACACGACTTCCAGGTCCCCTTCCCCTACTTAGTGGTCCCCAGTCAGTACAGAAACAAAGCAAAAAAATATATATATACTCCACCAGATTTTCAAATCACTACCTCAGGGCTATTGCAGACCAAGTGGTAAGTCTTATAGATCAAGCTTTCCTTCACGCTAATGAAAAGTCATTGGTGGGTTTGAGCACAGGAGTGGTGGAATCTGATTTATGTGTTAAAGGGTTAATTTTGGCTGTTGGTAAAGAATAGCCTGTGTCGGGGAGAAGGGAACGTTTTCTGGTCTGCTGGACACAACACTTTTTAGAAGCAGCTGGGTGCGGCACTGTGGTTCCCAAGTGACACCACTAGAAATGGAGGGCTTTATGACAATGTCCCCCTGCAGAAGTGATCTGTCATTTCTGGAGAGCTAGGCTAGCACGGATCAGTTATGTTTTGTCTAGGAACTAGTTAGTTTATTGTCCTTACAATGATTCCACTTACTAGCAAAACTGTTCATTTTTGTTTGCATTTAAAAGCCATAGGAAATGGAATCTACTCTCCTAAACATGATTTCAGTGTTTATGTCTTTTTTCACTTCCTATAAATTGTAAGGGAACAGAATGTCTTTAAACCTCTTTGTGTCCTCCTTGGAAGATGTATCTTTTTACTTCTGTAATGTAATGTTGTCCTGTGATGGTCTACTGAGAGAATGGGGGATGGACGAGACACAGAATCTTACGATACGAGAAGCTGGAAACACAAGCCTAGTGGAGGAAACAAGTGTTTGGGGACGCACGGACCTGGGTCTGCCTCAGCGGTCTTGCTGTCTACCTGTGCAGCTTTGGGCATATGCACTAGGTTTCTTGAACCTTGGTTTCCTCTTCTAGAAGAGCCAACTAATATCTGGAATTAAATAAGGTAAAATGGAAAAAGGTCTGGAGAGGTAGATCCATAATAGGTGCAGAAACAAACACTAGCTTGCTTTGTTTACAGATGGTTTGTCCAACCAGCCTTCTTCAGATTGAGCATTTCAGGCTAGTTTCTTGGAGAGCGTGTGTGAGGCTCTGGGGGACTCAGCCATGGAACACATGTCTCAAGGTATGGAGATGCTTTGAAAATGCTTGGGCATAGTGGAGTGCTAGCGGGAGTAAGGAACGCACGATGCATCGTACAGTAGTCTCCACCAAGAGCACTGTCTGTCTCCTGTGCTCACGAGGAAGCTCTGGACTTCTCTCTGGGGCTCTGAGCACAGAAGCCTGCAGGAATCTGGGAGTAAGGCTTCACAGGCCCCATGGAGAGGGGCACATGAAGTCTTTTCAACTAGGAGAAATGCTGGGCTTTAAAGCCAGATATGAACACCAGGATGTCCAGAGAACAGACAGATTCCTGGGGAGCTGGGAGGAGATAGGGGCCCAGAGGTTGGCTGCTGTGTTCCTGGACAGGGCACTTTCTGGGAGTTGCCTGCCATGGACCCAGCCTAGTCCTGAGTTTTGGAGGAGCATCATCTGGGAATCGCTAACAGCCCCTAATAATCTTCCTTTTGCTACATCTATAGTCCACTTTTGAGGAGGGACATGGTGCCATCCAAAATAGCAGACAATTTAGCACCAATTATACCTATTTTGAAGGAATATGCAGCTTATTTTCTTTTCTAATTATGCACAAACTTCCAACAGTACTTTAACAGTTTTGCACTTAACTGTGCCCGTAACAGTGGAGGAGAGTGATTTTTTTTACCCCCAGATGTCAGGAAGCAGAGACTTAAGTGATTTTTGACAAGTACAGTATTTCTTTGAAGTCTTATACTTTATGCTATATTTTAGTACAGTTTTGGGGTTCTGCTTCATTATATATGCATTTTTAGGTACATAAATAATTATCTGGCTGCAAACTTTATAGTAAAAATAGTGCCTGGCATGTCCCACATATGAGTATCTGGTTATAAAAGCACAGAAATATATTAATATTAAAAATGAGTTTGTGACCCCTCAGTATTCACTCAGAGATGCCAGGGGAGGTAGCCTGGAGACAGGTTAAGTATACAGAAAACTGACAGAGAATGAGCATTCATTCAGTTACTCATTCAACAAATACTTAGCGCGTACTGTGTGCTAAGCATTGAACTAGGTGCTGGCAGGATACAAGGATGAACAAAGAGAGGCACAGATTCTCACTCAAATACATTGTAGAATTGAAACTACGAATGAAAGGGCAGACGATAGAGGGGAGGACGTTTATTTGAGGGAGCTGACCTCCTCGGAGGGGCCAAGGAAAGCTTCTTCCAGGAAATGTCTCTTGACTTGACTCTGAAGATCAGTAGGAAATAACAAGGCAGAGAATGAAGGAAAGAGCTTTCCAGACAGAGGAACAGGGAGCGCAGAGGTCTCATGGTGGGAGAGAGAATAAATGGTTAAAAAGTGAGTGTGGTTTGACTTCAGAGAGGCAGGCGGAAAGAGGCATGAAATTAAATTGGAGAGAGACAGGAAGCTGACCCACAGGGCTTTGTCATGACTGTAGGGGTTTTGTCTTTATCCGAAAAACAGGGCGAAACCACTGAAGGGTTTTAAGCCAAAGAATAACGTGATTAGCTTTGCATTTTAGAATGATTGCCCCAGCTGCTGTTCAGAGGACAGGGTGGAAAGGTGCCAAGACAGACACTGGAGCTGAATAGCAGTTCAGTAGCCGTTGTGAGAAGTGAGGTTGGCTTGGATTGGGCGATGGTGGTGCTGGTGTAGTTAGAGAAAAGTAGATGGGTTTTAGAGATATTTATGAGCAAAAATGTGCAGGGTTTGGTAGTAGATTGGCAATGGTACAAAAGAAGGAGCTGTCAAATGTGACCCCAAGATTTCTGGCTTGCCTACTGTTGACCAAGACGGGAAAACCCTGCAAGAAGGCCAGGTTTGGGGTAGGTGAGCTCAGCTCTGAGCTTCTAACTTTGAGGTACTTTGAAGCTGAGAGCTGGGTCAGGGTCTGAATCAATGATTTAATTTTGAGAGTCATCTGCATGTTGGTGGAATTTGAAGCCAAAGTGTGAATGAGATCACACAAGAGAAAGAGTAGAGTGAGAAGGACCCAAGAATGAGCTAAGAAAAGCTCTACTGTTTAATGGCGCAGCAGAAAAAGAGAGAAGCAATGGCAAGGCAAGTGGGAGGGAAACCAGAATATCACTGCTGAATTCAAAGGAAGGGAGCATTTAAGAAGGGACTTGATTGAGCACCACGTGCCACTGCAGAGCCAAGAATAAGCAGAACTAAACTTACCCGTTAGAGTAAGATATGTGAAAGCCGGTGGCAGGGTTTTTTTTTTTCCACTTTCTGTGGAGTAAAAGGGCAAGAAACCAGATTGGGGTGCAGAGGGAAGGGGAGGGGAGGATGAGGGGAGAACACAGAAAGGCCACTCTTAGAAGTCTGGCTGAGAAGGTTTGAAGGAAGGCTGGTGAGCTGGGAGGCAGGAAGAGCCAAACAAGAATGTCTTTTTTGTTTTTTCTTTTTAAAACTTTTCACTTTGGAAAACTTCAAATGTAAATAAATTCAACAGAGTAGCATTATGAACCCTCATGTACCCATCGCTTGGTTTCAGCAATGATTAACTCACGGTCAGACTTGTACCTGTATGTCTACCTGTTTTACTTGTGTTGTCGGTGGGAGAGACTTGAGTTGTTTGAAAGACCCGTGGGGAGGAAATGACTGAGAAGGAGAATCTGAATAGTCAAGAGAAAAAAAATAGAAGAAAAGCGTGAACGATGCTTAGGGTTTCTGAGAAAGGGGGAGGGGCATGGGGTGTAGAGCATGCTAGAAGGGAGTCACTCTGGTGCCTGGAGAGCCGCCTTCTGTCTTGCTGAGGAAGGGAGGAGGGCAAGTGGGTGCGACGGTGCAGATGCAGAATTGCTTGTTGGCGTCTGGAAGATAAGACAGTTTGACCTGCTGATGTACCTGACTCCTGCTCCTCTTCCTCCTCCATTTAAGGGAAGTCCTTCTTTTAAAGGAAGTGATCATGCCATCTTCTGAGAACAACTGGGAAAAAGAGGATGTTGGTATTTAAAGAGAGCATAGAAATCTGGGTTAGTTATTGTGGAGAGAGAGAATGATGATATAGCAGAGAAGCGTGGGATATTTACTAGATGGTATTAAAGGACCAATTTGGAGGAGATGGACTGGCTCTGAGAAGCAGATCCAATTTCACACACACATATATATATTTGTATGTCTGGCTTGTTAATGTGAGCCTTCATAATATGCTGTTACTGTAGTCCCCAGTGGAAGAATGTGTTTAGGTGCAACGTATTTACGTGTTCCATGGAGTGCATGGACTCCACAATCTCCTGAGTGTGTAAGTAGAATATATATATATATAAAGGGAAGTCATTTTAATTCTTAAAATGCAGGTGTGTCTAACCTGGAGAAGGAAATGGCAACCCACTCCAGTATTCTTGCCTGGAGAATCCCCATGGACAGAGGAGCCAGATGGGCTGCAGTCCATGGGGCTGGAAAGACTGAAGGACTAAGCACAGCATAGGCGTGCCCAACAGCACCCTGGAGCTTGTGTTTCACATTAATTGGTTCAGGACGCCACCTGCTGGAAATCTGACTTAACAATACCACCCGGGGTTTTCTGATGCAAAGTCTAAAATCTTTTTTCTCTGAAGTCAGTGTTCTTGCATACAGCATTTCCCTTATGACATGTGAGCTTCATTTATTAGATATTCTTTTACTTTTTTATTTGTGTGTCAAGTCACAGACATTAAATTATGTTCTTTTCTGACTTGATTTTGGTCAAAGATCACATCTATCCCATTTCAGCGCATGTGTTGTCTGTAAATCTCATCCATGATCCATATACAAAAGAAGAGAAATAAAATGTCAGACTTATCTGAAATGGCATGAGTGAGGAGTAGATTATTGGTTAAAGGTGTATAAAGCATAAGAGATAGAGTCCAATTTTATTCCAGCTTAAAAGATGTCTTATTTAGTAATCTCTCAAATTCAGATGTTGTCCATAGTTTCCTATCACAAATTCTTCACTTCAAGGTTCTTAAAGTAAAATATGTATTTCTCCATAGTTTCCAAAGTGACCCCTCAGGAAACCAGTCTGCTATAAAGTATCCTTTTCATGGTCTATCTTAATCTGAGTACATTATCATTCAAAACTTTTCTCCAAGATCTTTAGCTAACACCATTAAACTGTTTCTAGGTTTTTGTCAAATAATTCTTTTCCTTTGCATTAAATTACTCTATGGGAGAGTTCTGGGATAAATCATTCTTTTTTTATTAGTTTTTTTAAAAAATTTTGATTTCATTGTAAATTGGAGGATAATTATTTTACAATCTCCTCAACAGGAATCAGCTGCAGGCATACACACGTCCCTTCCTTCTTAGGCCTCCTACCTCTCCATCCCACCCCTGGAGGTTGTCACAGAGCTGGCTTTGGGCTCTTTGCATCATACAGCACATTCCCACTGGCTATCTCTTTCACACGTGGAAATGTCCATGTTTCAGTACTGCTCTCTCAAGTCAGCCCACCCTCTCCCTCCTCCACTGTAAACAAGTCTGTTCTTTATGTCTGAGTCTCCTTTGCTGCCCTGCAAACAGGCTCATCTGTGCCATCCTTCTAGATTTCATATATGTGCATTAGTATACTAGAGTTGTCTTTCTCTTTCTGACTTACTTCCCTCTGTACAATAGGCCCTAGGCTCATCCACCGCATTAGCACTGACTCAGATGTGTTCCTTTGTATAGCTGAGTGATATTCCATTGAGTATATGTGTCACATCTTCTTTACCCATTCTTGGTCAGAGAACATCTATGTTGCTTCCATGTCCTCACTGCTGTAAATAGCTGCAGTGAGCTGGTGCTTCAGTGAACACTGGGGTACATGTGCCTTTTTCAGTTATGGTTTCCTGAGAGTGTATGCCCAGTAGTGGGATTTCTGGGTCCTATGGTAGTATTATTCCTAGGTTTTAAAGGGGTCTCCATACTATACTCCACAGTGGCTGTATCATTTTTTTTTTTTTTGTCAAAGATTTTTTTTTTAATTTTTTTATTTTATTATTTTTTTTACATGATAGTATACATGTTTTTATGCCATTCTCCCAAACCAACCCACCCTCTCCCTCTCCCTCAGAGTCCAAAAGTC
>SJYF01001912.1:536279-550722 GCA_006410515.1 Procapra przewalskii | reverse complement strand
AGAACTGACTTTTGGACTCTGAGGGAGAGGGAGAGGGTGGGTTGGTTTGGGAGAATGGCATAAAAACATGTATACTATCATGTAAAAAATAAATAAATAAAAAATTTAAAAAAAATAATAAATGAGGGGTGAATAAGATTATTCCTAAAGGTCCCTCTAATTTTAACTTTCACGTTTTGCAGTATAATTTCAAACCCTTAGGGTGGGAGGAAAGTGTTAGTTGCTCAGTCATGTCTAACGCTTTGTGACTCCATGGACTATAGCCCATCAGGCTCCTCTGTCCATGGAATTCTCCAGGCAAGAATACTGGAGTGGGTAGCCATTCTCTTCTCCAGTGGATCTTTCTGACCCAGGAATTGAACTTGGGTCTCCTGCATTGAAGGCAGATTCTATACCATCTGAGCCACCAGGGATATCTTGGTAGAAGGGTGGAAAAAAACATCATGTTAAAATTCTCCTTAATTAACCATAACCCAGAAATGACTCCTGTGAATCCACAGATCTCAGAAACTAATGATTATACTCAAATTCTGGCTAATACTCACTATTTACCTGCTTAAAAAAAAGCACATTTCTTTATTCTTGATTGCACTAGGTCTTCGTTGCTGCATGAGGGCTTTCTTTAGTTTCTGCAAGTGGGGGCTACTCTTTGTTGCCGAGCACTAGCTTTTCATTGCCGTGGCTGCTTTTGGTGAAGAGCACAGGCTCTAGGTACATGGGCTTCAGTAGTTGTGGCTGTTAAGTTTTGTTGCTCCATGGCATTTGGAATCTTCCTGGACTAGGGACTGAACTTGTGTCCCTGCATTGGCAGACAGATTTTTATCCACTGTGCCACCAGGGAAGTCTTCTTTAAAAAGCAAACAAACAAAGCCTATAAAAGTCTCGACAAAACTTTCAACAGCACAACCACAGAAACTTCTCCTTCTTTTCCCACAGAAACCATTAACATGCGGTTCCCAAATCTCCCTGGGCAGCAAGAACTAGTTCTGGGTTGTTCTCTGTCTTCTCTGAGTGTGGATTACGTGATATTGTGACGGGACAGCAGTCATCTCAGGCGAGTCTCTCATTTAGGTCAGTGTAGCAAACTTGCCTGCAAACAATGAATTCCAAGTTGTTAACCTTTGCTTGAAATCTGTGCATTTCATAGATGAGCTGAGTATTTCTTTTTAAATAGGTGTATCTGAAAATAATAAATACAGTCCTTCCTGGAAACAGAGGGTTGGGATGAGAGGACATTTGAAGCATAGTACATTTGCCTAGTTTGGGGTTAAGGAAAAGAAAGTGGAAGTTCAGCCCTCAGTGTACACGCTTCTGCTGGAGGAGTTAGACAGAGAAGAATCTTCTCAGATTGGCACACTTTATCTTTACTCCATTTGGAAGGCCCTTCTTCCATTTCCTCACGTGATGACTTGAAACACCCTCTGAAATGTCAGGCTCCTTTAAGTAGCTTTTCTTGGCTTCCCTTCCCACCCACTCTCAGTGATCAGGTGCCCTACCTTTGTCTGCCTGTCACCTCCTGTGTGTATGTCTGTCATGGCATTCCCCGTGGCATATTTACTTGTCTTTTATTTCTGTGCCCCTGACACAATGGCTGACACATGAGGCGATAAATTCATTTATACTGAAGTCATTTAATTGTGTACTTTTGATGAATTTGTCATTATCTTGCTCCCTTTGCTATGTCTGGCAACTATTTTATATCAATCACTATGCTAGCAACTAGGAGCATACAGATAAGCAAAAGGTAGGAGGTCCTGGTACTTGCGAAGCGTGTATTCAGGTAGGAGAGACTGACAAAGAGGAAAGCAGTAGAAGAAAAGCAAATAAGGTAGCCACTATTTGTAATTACTGTGTCACAAAGGGAATAAATGAGAGACAGACAGAGGCTGATGGGTGAGGGTACTCTGGGTAAAATGAGTAACAAGCCTCTCCCAGTACGTGATGCAAGAAAGAAGTAGGGAGGCAAATACTTTAGGCAGAGGAAACGGCAAGAGGAGGAGCTCAGTTAAATGTGGATGGAGCAGAATGAGCCAGGCATCCTGGAAAGACATAGGAGTGGAATCACTCAGAGATGTTACCCATAGTTAAGAGTTTGGAAGGGAGGACTTGGGAGACGAGTGAGAAAGTGCGGCAGGAGCACCATCAGTGGAGGGGATGGTACTGTCTTGGAGTCATGCAAGGGCAGTAAAGACAGAAGAATGTAGGCTTGAGATTATATATTAAAGTTAAAATTGGTCATGTTTTTGATAGTTTAGATGAGAATGATGAAGGAAAGAAAGGAATCAAGGATGTCTCTTACTGAAGTAATGGATTGCTGTGTACTGATTTGGGAAGATTTGGAAGGAGAAAGAAACAGGCTCAAGATCCTACTGTACAGCATAGGGAACTATATTAATATCCTGTGATAAACCATAATGGAAAAGAATATGAAAAAAGAGTATATATGTATGTAAAACTGAATCACTTTGCTGTATAGCAAAAATTAGCATGACATGGTAAATCAGCCTTTGGTCACCTAATCTATGACAAAGGAGGCAAGAATATACAATGTTGAAAAGACATCCTCTTCAATAAGTGGTGTTGGGAAAACTGGACAGCTACATATAAAAGAATGAAATTAGAACATTCCCTGACATCATGCACAAAAACAAACTCAAAGTGGGTTAATGACCGAAGTGTGAGACCAGACACTATAAAAGTCTTGGGGGAACATGTAGGCAGAACACTCTTTGACATAAATCACAGCAAGATCTTTTTTGATTCACCTCCTAGAGTATTGAAAATAAAAACAAAAATAAACAAAAGGGACCAAATTAAACTTAAAAGCTTTTGCATAGCAAAGGAAGCCATAAACAAAATGAAAAAAACAGACTTCTGAATGGGAGAAAATATTTGCAAATGAAGCAACCAACAAGGGATTAATTTCCAAAACATACAAACAGTTCATGCCAATTCAGTCAAAAATGAGTAGAAGACTTAAATAGACATTTCTCCAAAGAAGACCTACAGATGGCCAACAAATACATGAAAATATGCTTAAACATCACTATTAGAGAAATGCAAATCAAAACTACAATGAGATACCACTTCACACTGGTCAGAAAGGCCATTATTAAAAATCTACAAACAATAAATGCTGGAGAGTATGTTGAGAAATGGGAACCCACCTACACTGTTGATGGGAATGTAAATTGGTTCAGTCACTATGGAGGACAATTTGGAGGTTCCTCAAAAAACTAAAAATAGAACTCTCATATGATCCAGGAACCCCACTTCTGGGCACATATACAGGGAGGAAACCATAATTCAAAAATGACATATGCCCCTCAATGTTCTTTGCAACACTGTTTACAACAGCCAGGACATGGAAGCAATCTAAATGTCCATCAACAGAGCAATGGATAAAGAGATGTGGCCCATATATACAATGGACTATTACTCAACCATGAAAATGAATGAAATAGTGCTATTTAAAGAGACATGGATAGACTTAGAGACTGTCATACAGAGTGAAGTAAGTCATAAAGAGAAAAGCAAACATCATATAATATCTCCTATATATGGAGTCTAGAAAAATGTACAGATGAACTTATTTGCAAAGCAGAAATAGAGACAGAGGGAAAGAACAAATGAATGGATACCAAGGTGGGGAAGGGAAGGGTGGGATGAACTGGGAGATCGGGATTGAGATATATACACTATTATGCATAAAATAGATAACTAATGAGGACGACAGAGGATGAGATGGTTGGATGGCATCACCAACTCAATGGTCATGAGTTTCAAGCTCCAGGGGATATTGAAGGACAGGGTACCGTCCATGGGGTCACAAAGAGCTGGACATGACTGAGCGACTGAAAACAATAATGAGGACCTGCTATATTGCGCAGTAAACTCTGTTCAGTGCTCTGTGGTGGCCCAAAGAGAAAGGAACTCCAAGAAAGAAGGATATCTGTATACATACAAATTAATCACTTTTCTCTGTGGCAGAAAGTGACACAACATTGTAAAGCAACTAAACACCAGTACAACTTTAAAAAAATATAAGTCAACTATATTTCAATAAAAAAAAAAGCAGGCTCAAGAGGAAGATAAGTGTTTATTTACATTTGAGATATGTGTAAATTTTCCAGGAGAAGGCTAGTAGTTAATAGAAGCAGGTAGTTGGATATGAGTTTTAAGCTCAGAAGAGCTTAAAGACTTCACATGTAAATTTAAGAGGCCTCCACATAAAGATCCCACATAGCTCTGTGGAAATTGACAAGGCTATTTAGAGAAGAAAATGTAGAGAGAAGAACAAAGAGGGCTCAGACCAGTTCTTTGGACCTCCCTGATTCGACATTTGAGTAAAGGGGGAACCATTCAAAGAAACAGAAACAGCCAGTAAACGAAAAAGTGATTTTAGGAAGCAAAAGAGAAGAGTTTTAAGGAATTGGAAATACCATTGCTGAGAAGTTCAGGAGGATGACTGAGAAATGTCCACTGAACTTCTTACAACCTGGAGGTCATGGGCACTTTGGCAAGAACCATTTCATTGAGAGGTGAGAGCTGAATTTAGATTTCAGTAGCACAAATTTGAGTGAGAATTCAGGGATCGAGGCAGTGTGTGTCCAGAATCACACTTTTCAAGAAGTTTGGCTATAGAAGAGCTCTGATAGATGGACCAGGAGTTATGCAGAGGTGTGGATCAGTGAAGGATTATTGTTATATTCTTAAGGAGAGATCGTGATTATGGTTTTTTTGGCCAATGAAGATAATCCAGGAGAAAGGGAGAAGCTGGAGGTTCTGAAGAGAAAGATAATGTTAAGGCTTGATGTCTTCTAGGGTTGAAGAAAAAATGGCACCCAGTGCCAAAAGGGAAAGATGAGCTTCGAGAGGGAAGAAGGATGTGATTAAGGCCAGTGGATAGGTGGGTTCGTAGGTAAGAAGATGTGGGGCTTCACCTCCAGTAGCTTCTATTTTTCTCACTGAAAAATGAGGTGAAACCATGAGCAATGAGTGAACAAGTGCTTGGACCTATTCTGTTTCTCATGGCATGAAACTAATTTTGCTGGTTCTTAAGATAGTCAAGGGCCTCCCTGGTGGCTCAGTGGTAAAGAATCTGCTTACAATGCAGGAGATGCAGAAGACATGGGTTCGATCTCTGGGTTGGGAAGATCCCCAGGAGGAAGGTGTGACAACCCACTCCAGTATTCTTGCCAGAAAAATCCCAGGGACAGAGGAGCCCGGTGGGCTACAGTCCATAGGGTCACAAAGAGTCAGAGACAACTGAAGCGACTAAGCACTCAAGGTATTCAACTAGAATTGGCAATATTTCATAGAAACCTGGAAGGTCACTTGCTCTTTGGGTTTTTAACTCTTTTTATTGTCAGGGACAGATTCCTCTTCATCTGTGTTTTTTCTTTTCTGAAATTAGTTTGTGTCGTAGTTAATAGTTTTTGATGAGATTCAAAATTCTGTATCAATCATTGCCCCTCAGTCATGCTGCAGGGGTGAAAGCTGGCCAGGACACCTGGCTGTGTGTGGTGGGAAGACTTGATTGTCAGAGTTTCTAGATGGGGCTTCTTAAAGGCTTTGGGGGAGACAGGTGTATGAGAAAAAACATTTGTGCAGGAGAAAAGACAAATGGAAATGATAAAAAGGAAAGATTAAGTTTTGCCATGTGCTGCACAATACTTAACACTCACATCTATCTTCCACAGAACATTTAATAAAATTTGTGCTACTTGTCAAAGTTGACACTGCTGCTTCCTGGGCTCAGTGTGGAGTAACAGCAGAGGCTACCCAAGGGATAGCCCATGCACATTTGGGTTACATTAAGTTTTTATTGTGAAATAAATTATTCATAGCCAAGGATGTATATAGAATATATGAGCAGTTTAAGATGTATAATTACAACCATAAAATAAGCACTCAAGTTCCAACTAGCCACCTTAAAAAGAGAACATTGCCAGTTCCTCTGAAGACGCCTGGGTGAACCTCCTCAATAGTGAGAGATTAGTTGCTCAGTCGTTTCCGACTTTGTTGACCCCATAGACTAGCCTGCCAAGCTCCTCTGTCCATGGGATTCTCCAGGCAAGAATATTGAAGTGGGTTTCCATTCCTTCTCCAGGGGATCTTCTTGACCCAAGACTCGAACCTGGGTCTCCTGCACTGCATACAGATACTTCACTGACTGAGCTATGAGGGAAGCCTCAATGGTATCCCTCTCCTACTTCTAGAGGTAACAAATCACCCCCTTAGTTTTCTTTATTGCTAAATAATAATAATATGATGTTGTTCAGTCGCTAAGTTGTGTCCAACTCTTTGTGACCTCATAGACTGCAGCATACCGGGCTCCCCTGTCTTTCACTGTTTCTCGAAGTTTGCTCAAATTCATATCCATTGAGTCAGTGACGCCATCCAACAATCTCATCCTCTGTCATCCCCAGCTTTATCTATTTTCAAACTATATGGAAACACATTCTTTTGTGTTGCTTTGGTTCTATCATCATTGTACTTTTTGAGATTTATCCATGTCCTTAGAGGTACAACAGTTTATTTATGTCCATTGATGGGTAGTGCTCCATGATATGGAAATACCACAATTTATTAATACACCCTGCCTTTGACAACATGTGATTTGTTTCCAGGGTTTTCTGTTATAACCAGTGTTGCTAGAATATTCTTATATCTCATGGTGCAAGAGTTTTCAGATTATATACTTAAGAATCTTAAGATTGCAGAGTCATAGGTTATATCCCTAGTCAATCTCATCAAGGTATACTTTTTTGCTTTCCAAAGTGATTCTTATCAATTTTATGTTGTCTTTTCAACAAAGACAATAAGGATTATATCCAATATGAATAATAAGAGAGATTTTGCAAACCTGGAGGCAGTGTTACTAGTTGGTCCTCTCTGTAGAGATAGCCAGCCACAGTGCAGGAAATGGGTAGACACTCAGGCCGGTGAAATGTTGGTGGTACATGCTCCTTTGTTTCATTTTTTTTTTCTTCCCTAACCTTCATTCTCAGACAAGAATATCTTTTAACACATGGATGTGGTTAGGAGTCTCCTAGGAAGCTGAGAATGTCAGGAAACAGGAGATTCAAAGTTCAAGGTAGAAAAAGAAGGGGGCCTGCGCACATATTTGAGGATCTGGAATGTCCAGCAAACAGTGAAGGGGTAGGAGTTGCTGTGCAAACACTTTTGTCAGAAATTTTGGCCCCAGAGTTGAAATGCTTTTTGCAGCTAGGAATTCCCGTGGTCACTGTTGGATGCGTTAGTGAGAACTGCAACTTTTTCTAACCTTTAATCCCCAAACAATATGGAAATGCAAGTATCATCCTGCCTGAAATTCTGGTACCCTGACACTAAAGTAACTTTGCCCTGTGTTTCCTGGTGTAAGAGTACCTGGTACCCACACAGCTTCCTCTCTGCATCCTCTTTCCTTCTAGGATCAGCCATTAACCAATCACATTAGAAAAACAACCTTGAATCCTCTCAAGATCCCTGAAAATTAGATATTGTTTCAGCTTTAGAGATGAGAAAACTGAGGCTCAGAGAGGTGAGTAACTCACCCCAAATTAGGTCACTTCTAAGTGGTACACTAGAAAGCTGAAGCCACACCTGTTTAATGCATCTGTGTTTTTCCTCCCTGTTCTTTCCCTGTTTTTCTGTTCCCTGTCTTGTCCTTTATAACCGTATGGTCCTGAACAAGTGTCTTCTGTCTGAGCTTTAGATTGAAAATTAGCAGTTCACATAGGTTTAATGAACATTTATTAAAAAATGAAAATCATCCTATGGACAGCTCACATTCTAGTGAGAGCAAGGTCCTGAGCCAGCAAAAGATCTTTCTCCCTCTATCTCACTACTGATCTTGTTGCTACTATTTTTCTCAGTGTCTTCTAAATCTACTCTCATAGCCTGCAGCTAAGCATGTGAGTTTAGCTTGTCCTATAGCTGGTGTGCACCTACAGTTAGGGAGGTCTTGACTATAAAAATTTGCTCCAGTGTGGTGTTGGTTGTCTGTTATTTTGATTTCATCCTATTTTGCCAACCAAGAGTGTGTTTCCCCTCATGAAAGTTTTTAGTGAAGGCCTTCTTCAGATCGGCTGTTAAAGACTCACACACACCTTAGCGCTGCTGTCTGTCTCAGGAAAGCAGTCAGGCTTGGCAGCACCGCGGGTACACCCATCAATACCCAAGGAAAACTGCTGTTGCAGCCCCCCAGGTTCATTACTTCTCTAGTGACACCTCACCCTGCTAACAGGGGATCAGAAGCAGAGGCAGGAGGTGTAATTCAAGTGTGGGAAAGATTCAAATCATCCTCTATCTGGTGTGGCTTGGGGAGACCCAGCCCCTACCACATAGGGATTCAGACCTTTCTCCTCCGGGACAGCCAACTTGCTGCCTTGTGTGCTGGTCCACCTCACTTGTTTCTCTCTTACCCCCCTGGTTGGAGAGAAAGATGCTGGTTCTCCAGGGTAGCCCTCATCCACTGGGAATGTGAAGACCGTGATGGAGGAGTTGTTCTGTATGACCCGAGCGTGTGTGCATATGTGTGTGTGTGCGCTTAGCTGTGTTCAGCTCTTTGCAGCCCCATGGACTGTAGCCTGCTAGGCTCCTCTGTCCATGAAGTTTTCCAGGCAGGAATACTAGAATGGGTTTCCACTTCCTATTCCAGGGGATCTTCCCAACCCAGGGATTGAACCTGAATCTCTTGGGTTCCCTGCATTGGCCCGTAGATTCTTTGCCACTGCATCATCTGGAAAACCCCATCTGTGATCCCCAAGTACCCCCAAAAACAATGAATTGAGATAAAAAGAAATTCTAAACTCTTCTAATAATGGTCATGTACATGAAGAACAATATTAGGGACCTCTTAAAACTTGAAAAAAAAAAAAAACTTGAAAACTGGGTAGAGAAACTCAAAAAATTGTCCAGATTGCTGAGAATAGTAATGGATGGGAGACTAGAAGTTTTCATAGTCTAGAACAGTAGGTGGCAAGGTTTTTCTGTAGGTCAGATAATAACTATTTTAAGTTTTGTGGTCCCTTCTGTCTCTGTGGAATATGCAGCTCTGTGTGGATTTACAATCTTTAAATGTATAAAAGCCATTCTTAGCTCAGTAGCCTTACAAAAATGGACCACAGGCTGGATTTGTAGTTTGCTTGTAGTTTGCTAACTGTAGTCCTATAAGCTCATCTGCAATTTTAGAGAGCTGGATATTAGAGAAAAATTTTCTAGAGACTTAATATGGTATATTTTGAGAGGAAGCAATTAGCAGAAATAACAGGCTCAAGCATAACTAATTAGAAAATAATCTGCAGAACAAAATGGACAAAGGAGAGTAAAGGTAAGGAAGAACAGAGATTGTGAGGCAATTATTTAAAGGAATTAGGGATGTGGAAAAGAGGCAAAGATAGGGGATGAGGATTGAATGGAGTATCTTGAACAAAGTAGAGAGTCTGGGAAAATGTGTAAATGAGGCAGATTTTCTCCTAAGCATGTGCATGCATGCATTCATGCTCAGTCACTTCAGTCATGTCTGACTCTTTGTGGCCCCATGGACTGTAGCTCCCAGGCTCCTCTGTCCATGGGATTCTCCAGGCAAGGATATTGGGGTCGGTTGCCATGTCCTTCTCCAGGGGATCTTCTCAACCCAGGGATCAAACCTGTGTCTCCTGCATCTCTTATGTTGTGGGTGGATTCTTTACTGCTGAGTCACCAGGGAAGCCCCACCTAAACATAGTTACTGGCAAATACACACAAGTCCTGCTGTGTAGCAGACTGGATTTGCATGGGAATATGAGGAGGAGTTTACTCCCATCTGTGGCTTATTACTACATGCATTCGTGCTCAGTCACTTCAGTCATGTCTGACTGCTTGTGATCCTATGGTCTGTAGCTCACCAGGGTCCTCTGTCCACGGGATTCTCCAGGCAAGGATATTGGGTGGGTTGCCATTTCCTCCTCCAAGGGATCTTCTCAACCCAGAAATTGAACCTGCGTCCCCTGCATCTCCTACATTTCAGGCAGATTCTTTCCACTGAGCCGCCAAGGAAACCTGGCTTATCACTTCGGTCCTCTTTTAACCATATGGGTCAGGTCACAGGTCTTCAATTGCTTTCCGGCCGCCATCCAACTCTGTTAGTTCAGTGCTTGTTCAATAAACTTTCATGATTGAAAAATAAGAAGGAGGGAAAGAGTGCATTACTCCCTGGGATGTAGGTTGGCAAGGGTGATTGGGAAGAATGCAATACTGTGGAACGTTTTCTGTGGATGGAGAAGTGAGTGCAATGATGTCAATCATGGCACTTTAACCAAAATATAAACATATTTCTCACAGATAATTGACCATGAGAGCAAACTCAAAATGGACAAAGAGGACAATCAGAATATTAATGGAGAGGTGATACATGTCAAAGAGAAAATAAGAAAATGGATCTCAACTGTATGACTAGGTTGAAAAACAGGTAAACAGGCCAATTTCTGCTGGGAGACAATTTGAAAAGCTGAGACATTTTAATACCCAAGAAATATTGAACAGCACAATATTTGTACAATGTATTGAATATCTCAAACAGGCCCATTTTCTCAGAATGATGGAAGAACCCTGAACTAGGAATTGGAACATCTTGGGTTTAGCTTTTAGTCTGCTCGGTAATTTGAAATCCATGTAATCTGTGTGACTGAGCTTTTCCGAGTCTTGTTTCCTCATTGGTAAAATGGAGATGGTATGTTTTTCCTTTTCCGTACTGTTATTTTGATTTATAAATGCATGTTAAATGGCTTTGTAAGGCATTAGGAACTATGATAATGATGGAGATTTTGTTTTAGTATTTTATTATTATTTATCACTATTTTATTAATGAGTTGGCTTCAGGAATAGAGCAGGCTAGGTATTATGGTTAGGGGCTTCCAAAAGACAAGCTACCTGTCAAGTTTTGCCTAAATTGAACTGTAACAGTATGATGAGAGTGAAAGAGGAGAGTGAAAAAGTTGGCTTGAAGCTCAACATTCAGAAAACTAAGATCATGGCATCTGGTCCCATCACTCCATGGGAAACAGATGGGGAAACAGTGGAAACAGTGTCAGACTTTTTTTTTGGGGGGGGGGTCCAAAATCACTGCAGATGGTGACTGCAGCCATGGAATTAAAAGATGCTTACTCCTTGGAAGGAACGTTATGACCAACCTAGACAGCATATTAAAAAGCAGAGACATTACTTTGTCCACAAAGGTCCATCTAGTCAAGCGTGTGGTTTTTCCTGTGGTCATGTATGGATATGAGAGTTGGACTACAAAGAAAGCTGAGCATAGAAGAATTGATGCTTTTGAACTGTGGTGCTGGAGAAGACTTTTGAGAGTCCCTCGGACTGCAAGGAGATCCAACCAGTCCATTCTAAAGGAGATCAGCCCTGGGATTTCTTTGGAAGGAATGATGCTAAAGCTGAAACTCCAGTACTTTGGCCACCTCATGTGAAGAGTTGACTCACTGGAAAAGACCCTGATGCTGGGAGGGATTGGGGGCAGGAGGAGAAGTGGACGACAGAGGATGAGATGGCTGGATTGCATCACCGACTCAATGGACGTTGAGTCTGAGTGAGCTCCTGGAGTTGGTGATGGACAGGGAGGTCTGGCATGCTGCAATTTATGAGGTTGCAAAGAGTCAGACATGACTGAGTGACTGAACTGAACTGAACTGAGTATGATTAAATCATTTCATGAGATCCAAAGTTTCTACAGTCCTTAGATTATGAAAATAAGAAATAGTAAAAAAAAATACAGTTACATTAAAGATGAAATTTAATTCAGTTGTGCACCTCTTAGCACTTGATTAGCTGGCCATCCTAGCAATCTCTTGAGAGAATGGAGCGGAATTGCCAAAGAGCTTTGGGTCACCATAAAAATACTGAATGAATGCCTGTTTGAACATCAGCGGTGGTCAAGGCATTAACGAAGAGAGGGGTGGTCTTTTGCAATTATCTCCTCAATTTTGACTCAGGATAGTTTGTTCTGCCCATATCTAGAGGTCCTGAGAGATGGTAGCCTGTGATCTTTTTTCCTTTGAATTCCTTCCCAATGCCATCTTTTCCCCTAAGCAAATATTTTCAATACAGGATCCTGACTAACCCTCCTAGAGTTCTTATGGTGTAGATAGCTAATGTCCCACAAAGAATGCATGCTTCCCTTCCAGGAGCCTTATATCTTGTAACCTGCGTTCTGGGAGTCTTCCAGGAGACTTTCCAAACTGCCTTGTATCTAGGTGGGGCTGGGTGCCAATGGCAGGTTGTATGGATGTGATGTGTGTCACATACAGGCTGAGCTAGTTAAGAAGCAAATGCTTTCTCCACTCTCTTTTTTTCTTGTCTGCTTACTGCAAATTGATACCAGTGGTTATACTGGAAATCAAGTCTTGAGGATGGAACTGTCACTGAAATGGAAAGAAACTGGGCATCTGAGTCACTGCTTGAGGGAAAGCTGCCCTATCAGGAACACCTACATCATACTGGAATGTGAGCAAATAATCCACTGGGACTTTTGAGTTTTCTGGTTTTACCTGGATTAATACAGCTGTTGATATAGCAAACCTTCCCAGACTATTCTGTTCTCTACAAACTGTGATCAGATAGTCTTTTTTCTTGATATTTAGCCTTTTCCCTTTCTTCCCTATGTCCTTTCTACCCTTCCTGCTGAAGGGTTGTGGCTGAGCCATGAAAGACACTGGGATTCTTGGCCTCCAGAGGAGAGGAATTCAATCCAGGGCCAGTGACAAGGTTTGATCACTCAGAGCTTTTGTGTGATAAATTTTTATTAAAGTATAAAAGAGATAGACAAAGCTTCTGATATAGACTCCAGAAAGGGGCAGGAAAAATGTCCCCCTGCTAGTCTTCAGCAGTATGTCATATACCTATCAGCAAACTGTTAATTAGAGAAAGGAAATGTCTCAAAACTCAGAGTGGCACCAGGGCCCTCACCTACAACATGCATTTTGAGATAACATTGGCACAAGGTGAATCATCCCGGGCCATAAAACAATTGACATGAATCTTGAAGAAAGGCAGATTTCCAAGTAAATATATAGTTTCATTAAAAAACAGAGTAGGAGAACAATGTATGAGTAAAACATACTGGTTTGTTGAGCCCTTATCAGTTCTGAGTCTTAAGCGGAACCGACTTGAAGAAAGACAGAGTTTAGGGTAGCTACATAGTTCATTAAAATAGCTTAAGGAAAGCTTTTCCATGAGAAAAATGCATTGGTTAGCTCAAACTTTGAGAAAAGTTAAGTTCAGGTGGAACCAGGTGTCATCATAGCAACATAGAATTTTAAAAGAAACCTCCTTTTAATTTTGTATAGAGAAGGAAAATAATCTGACGCTTGTAGTTTGTTTCCTCCTGCTTTTTAAGGGAGAGATAAAAAATGTCTGATGTTTGCAGCCTATTTCCTTCATTTGGAGACCCCAGGCCTTCTTTCCTGATACGCTTTCACTGCCACCACTATTCAGATGAATAATGACATCAGCAAAGAGCAAGAACAGAACAGTGGTTATTTCACTCATGCATGCATTCAGTCATTCGCTTGTTTCTTTTTTCTCTGCCTGACTCAAATGCATGGTAGTAGCCCAGATGTTGGATGGGAGCCAAGAACAGATGTTTGCAGGCTATTACCTTAAACTCTTGTATTGGGTATTAAAAAGGTATAAACAGTAAAGACTGTAAGTTTCAATGGCATGACTTTAAATTGGGAGTCTAGAGGAAGGGCGCTTTCTCTCCAGTTTACATCCAGGGGAGTCGTTTCATTTTTAGTTCTTACTTCTCGTGTGGCAGAGTGTACATGAGATGTAAGATTCATCAGTGGAGCACCCTGTGGTCATTATTGGGTTTATAAAGCCAGCATAGGGAGATCAGAGTTGTTTAAAACCTGAAACCATGTTGTGAGCCTGGAACCCAAGTTCAAATACTTGGATATAAGAGGAACTGAGAGCCCATGCGTTGAAGGAGGATAAAGTTACACATGCAGAGCAAGTAAACAAAAACCTAGAAAACAGACACAAGAAAGGAGGTTACAAAATCACACCAAACTCGTGTCTTAGATCTCATAATTTTCCCACTTATACAGCTTGTGCTCACAGGTACACTTGCAATTTGATCAAGTACAATCTATACTTAAAACAGTTGTCCTAACCTGTTAGTTTAGTTATGATGTTGGGTATAACTGTGGTTTCTAAACAAGAAATTTATTCCATAGTCATTTAGGGATTAAGTGGCTTAACTGGAATGAAACCATGATTGCAGGGCTCACTTTATAGTTTCTATTTTTTTAATTTTTATTATTATTATTATTTCCCTACATTACAATACTGTATTGGTTTTGCCATACATTGACATGCATTGGCCACAGGTGTACCCAATCTCCCAATGCTGAAGCCCCTTCCCACCTCCCACCCCATATCTCCCTGG
>SJYF01001912.1:521689-536169 GCA_006410515.1 Procapra przewalskii | reverse complement strand
CATCCCACCCTCTCCCTCTCCCTCAGAGTCCAAAAGTCCGTTCTATACCTCTGTGTCTCTTCTGTTATCTCACATAGAGGGTCATCATTACTATCTTTCTAAATTCCATATATTCTATCACCAGTTTATATAGACAGTATAGAATCTCACTGGCCTTGAAAAATCCTTTAACTTTCCAAGAGCCGAATACCTGGCTTTGGAGGAAGAGATTCTTATGATGTGCTGGAGTTTGGACCAGGCTTTGTTGTTTGAATCCTGATTCTGCCACTCACTATCTCTGTGCCTCTAAAGTGAGTTACAGAAACCTCTCTGCCTCATTTCCCTCATTAATAAAGTGAGTATAATCATATGACCTACCACTAGTTGTAAGAGGGATTAAATGGACCAAGAGGAGTAAATCATTAGAACAGTGTCTGCTAAATAAGCATCAGTTTTTGCTATTGTTTTTCTGTTGTGAGTTAAGTGCATTTCCTCCTGTTTGAGCTTCTGTTGGACTGGAAGGCAGCTAATTCTGCCTGCAGACATGAAGGTCCTGGCTCAGGTTCTTTCAGCCTTATTTGGAGGATCCTCACAACACCAGTGTCCTTTTCCTTCCGAGTCGGAGCTCATTCCAATCTTCTTTTTGCCTGTTTTGATTGTGCTGGGTCTTTGCTGTTTTTTGATTGTGCTGGGTCTTTGCTTCGTTGTGCTGGGTCAAGCTTTCTCTAGTTGTGGTGTGCAGGCTTCCCATTGTGGTGGCTTCTCTCGCTGTGAAGCTCAGGCTCTAGGCTTGCTCACATGCTTCAGTGGTTGCAGCATGGGGGCTCAGTAGTTGTGGCTCTCTGGCTCCAGGGTGTACCTTCTCTCTTGATCTGTTGCCTTCTCCCTTCATCTTTTCCCCACTGATTCTCTCTGTCATCCCTGTGGTCATGTCCTCTTCCCTGGCAATCCTACCCATGGCAGCCCTGTCTTTCAGATCTGGCTCAAGAGTTGGGTTTTCTTTTACATTGGTGTATCAGTATCAGTATCAATTCAGTCGCTCTGTGTATACTTTGCAACCCCATGAACCTCAGCATGCCAGGCCTCCCTGTCCATCACCAACTCCCGGAGTTCACCCAAACCCATGTCCATCAAGTTGATGCCATCCAGCCATATCATCCTCTGTCATCTCCTTCTCCTCCTGCCCTCAGTTTCTCCCAGCATCAGGGTCTTTTCAAATGAGTCAGCTCTTCTCATGAGGTGGCCAAAGTATTGGAGTTTCAGCTTCAACATCAGCCCTTCCAATGAACACCCAGGACTGATTTCCTTTAGGATGGATTGGTTGGATCTCTTTGCAGTCCAAGAGACTCTCAAGAGTCTTCTCCAACACCACAATTCAAAATTTCAGTTTCACCACAGTTCAATTTTTTCAGGGCTCAGCTTTCTTCACAGTCCAACTCTCACATCCATACATGACCACAGTGGCTGACTTTATTTTTCTGGGATCCAAAATCACTGCAGATGGTGACTGCAGCCATGAAATTAAAAGACGCTTACTCCTTGGAAGGAAAGTTATGACCAACCTAGACAGTATATTAAAAAGCAGAGACATTACATTGGTGTATGGGTACTAAATCTGGAGGAGGGCATGGTAACCCACTCCAGTATTCTTGCATGGAGAATCCCAATGGACAGAGGAGCCTGGTGGGGTACAGTCCATAGGGTCACAAAGAGTTGGACATGACTAAGCAACTAAGCACAGGCTATAGGTACTAAATACTTAACTTTTTCAATGCTAGCTTCATGGCAGGAGAGGACAGTTTAGCTCAGGATTAAAAGACTGGCCAATAGCTGTGATACTGATGCAGGCGATCAGAAAGATGGAGACAGGCAGCAGATCAAGAGGCTCCAGGATCCCTGTGCGAGACAAGTCACATGTATCCTGTCTGCTCAACTAAAACCTGTAACCAGTTATCTGAATTGCATGTCTAATAGATCATGTATAACTATACACCAAAAGGAAGTCTTTCAAATGTTTTTTGCACATAGGTCTCTGGCTCACAGAGTCCCTCTTTTGGTGACAGGTTTTCTGAGGACAGAAAGAACTCAAGTGAGTCCTAAATTTCACTCAGTGTTTTTATTGTTGATGTTGTAATTTTGAAATTATCATATGTGTGTCGTAGAATAAAGCAAATAAGCAGGGAATTCCCTGGCAGTCCAGTAGTTAGGACTGTGTGCTTTCACTGACAAGAGCCTGGCTTGATGCCATCCCTGATTGGAGATCTAAAATCCCACAAGCTGCATGGTATGGCCAAAAAAAAGCAAATGAACAAAACTGTTGATGATATTAGGGTCGAAGTTTTTCAGTGTCTGAGAAAAGACAAAATATAGAAACAAAGAAGGTAATGGAGAAAACCCCACAATATCTAATCTAAGTTGGAAATATCAATAAGAGAACAAGGTTATATATGATTTATACATAGTCTCTATAAAATATAGCATGTGTTGTATACAATATAATCTGTGTGAAATTAAAAGATGCTTGCTCCTTGGAAGAAAAGCTATGACAAACCGAGACAGCATATGAAAAAGCAAAGACATCACTTTGATGCTTTTGAAATGTGGTGCTGGAGAGGACTCTTGAGAGTCCCTTGGACATCAAGATGATCAAACCAGTCCATACTAAAGGAAATCAAGCCTGAATATTCTCTGGAAGGGCTGATGCTGAAGCGCCAATACTTTGGCCACCTGATATGAAGAGCCAACTCATTGGAAAAGATCCTGATGCTGAGAAAAATGGAGGGTATGAGGAGAAGAGGACGACAGAGGATGAGATGGTTGGATGGCATCTCAGTGGACATGAGTTTGAGAAAACTCCAGGAGATACTGAAGGACAGGAAAGCCTGGCTTGCTGCAGTCCTTGGGTTTCAAAGAATTGGACTCGACTGAGCGACTGAACAATAACAGCAATTTATATTTATCTGTGAGTAATCTATAAGTCTATTATATATCTATATCTATATACATATATGTGTGTGTGTGGAGAGAGAGACAGGGAGAGAACAAAAATTTGAGAATATGCTCTATTCAACAAAAGAGTTTAGAAACCAACCTACTCCAGTAGCAATGAGCACACCTACATTCAAGTACTGTTTTCTAAAATACAATTTTCACTAAAAAGAACCAAGACTCCTTAGAGAAATGACAAGTTCTAGCTTTGAAGCAGGAGAAATTTAAAGTGAGGTTAAGATTTCTTATGCCATCATAATGGAAAGAAATTCTAAAGAGTAATAGGAGTCTTGTTAAAAGGAAACAGCTCTCACTGGACAAGTTTGGGACAATATTAACTCAAAAGAATAATGCTTGTGATTGATTATATCAATCAAAATGTCTGAGTTTGTAATGATACTCAAAAAAAGATAAAAGAAAAAGAAAAAGGGGAAATAAAAACTTATTTGCTACAGTGGAGATACTTAGGACAACAGCTTATTATGAAAATTAGTAATTAAAAGGAAATAATTAAGCTTTACTCTGTGTTAGTCTGGGTAGGTGGATTATGCCACAATCCCAAAATCTTGGTGGCTTGAAACTAGAGATTTATTTTTCATTTTCACTCCTCATGCATCTTGGATTAGCAGGTGTTCTGATCCACATCTTCCTTAGCTAGGGATACAAAATGACAGAGACTCAGTGATTTAGAATGCTACTGTGGCAGTGGAAAGGAATGTGCTAGAAAATACACCATATGTCTACTTATATTTTCATGACCCAAGCAAGTTATGTGGTCATGTCCAAATTTAGGAGGGTAGACAAGTTCAATCCCACAATGGCAGATTGTGTAAATTTTTTAGGAAGTAACTTTCTTCTTCCCTTTTCCCCAGGGACACAGTAAACTTCCTCTTTCTAATGACTTTGTGACTTGCTCCAACTGATGCCACGTGGGCAGAAGTGACAGCACACTGGCCTGGAGCAGTGGCTTTACAAGGCATCTCATCCTTTATCTCTAGCACTCAGCTCATCCAAGAAGAGAAGAGCAGGCCCCCGGGAGCCATTGCTTTTTTCAGACTCCTGGTTTGAGAGACACGCTACACTGATCTGGAGCCTGGAGCAAAGCCCAGAAGAGCTACAGCTGAGCCACAGGCAAATCACAAACTCGTAAGAGATGTTTGTTGTTGGTAAGATTTGGGCTTGTTTGTTGCTGAAGCAAAAGCTGACTAATCCACCCATCATATACTCAGAAGGAAGATTAAAAGTGGAATATTGGTGGCTAGCCACATTGCCTTTTAAAGTGAAGTGAGTGCTCTAGATTGCCAACTAATAAATGTGGAAGGAATGATACCACTAGCCGCCACTGTTCTGCCATCCTGAAGTCATTAATTCCAGCAGTTATTATCAATGAATATGGAACCATTAGGTGAAAGTTTATTCGAAATAGAATATTTGGATGAGGCTAAGTAGCATCTTGTGGATTACTTCCTGCTTGCAGGGGGTTCATTGTAGCTTTGGAGAGAACTGGTGGAATCAAACGCTATGTCACTGATAGTGGATGGCTTGACACTGTGTGCTCCTGGTGTGATGCTGTTTGAAGCAATAGCACTGCCTTTGAAATATCCTTGCCTGAAATGTTTCATCTGTATTTAATCAAGACTTTAGTTTAGAGTTTCAGTATACAGGGAATACAGGAGACATAGAAGCATGTTAAATAATGTTGCAGGAGACAATGCATCAAGAATGTGGTAATTTTATAAGGTGATTGTTCTAATTTCTTCAAAATTCCCATGTCACAGGGATTAAAAAAAACAGTATGTTTGTGTGGTTGTTCTGGTTTAAAAATGACAAAAGATATAAGACAAATGTAGTGCATAAGCCTTGATTGGAGTCTAGTTTCAAAAAAAAAACTATAAAAAGTTTCAAAAGTTTTTCTAGTTTCAAAGCAGACTATAAAGGCATCTGTTGGTCAGTTTGGGAAATTTGACCATATGGCCTGATAGCTGCATGATAACAGAGTATTTTAAAATAATACTCCTGGGTGCTGATAAAAGTACTGAAGCTCTGTTGAAGACATTTTTCTTATAGGAAATGTATGCTGAAGTATTTAATGGCTAAATACCAAACCCAGTTTCAAACAGATTGAAAATAAATATATACAAATAAGCAAACACCAACATAATATTTATAATTCAAGCAAATTGTTAACACTTCTTGAATCTGAGTGGTGTATAAAAGTGTTTTTGATGTTTATCTTTCAAATTTATATTGGAAACATATACATTTATATGTTCATTTATAATTTATATTGGAAACATTCTGTAAAAAATGTTTCATATAAAAACTTGGGTAGTGGAATTTGAATCTGTGCTCAAAATATCATTCCAATCCAGAATTCTAGCAGGATAAATGTGACATCAGTTTTTCTTTTAATTAATTTTTATTGGTATATAGTTGATTTATAATGTATAGGTTTCGGGTGTACAGAAAAGTGAATCCAGTCTGTTTTAGATTCTGATATAGGTCATTACAGAGTACTGAGTAAAGTTCCCTGTGACATATAGTAGGTTCTTATTAATTATCTATTGTGTATATATAGTAGTGTGTATATGTCAATCAATTTTGTTTTCTTTTACTTTCTTTTGAGCCATTTTATTTCAGGCATCCTTATCCTGAATGGTTGCTCCTGACCTCCTGCATCCTCCATTTTTTTTTTCCATTGTGCAAAGAGCGAGCTATCAATTGATTTAGGGAAGGAGATCAATAGTTACACTTGACTTGAATTATGACCCACCTGGAGAAATCACATTTTACTGGGTAACTAGTGCTGCTGTTTGGAATAAACATTGCATATACAAAATGCATGAACTTCGTGTACATCTTCTGCCTCATAAGATGAGGCGTTTCTCTTCTTCTTTATGGCTAAATGTCTCCTTTGCTCCAGAGCACATCCTTTGCCAATGCCTTCGGAATCCTGATCTGGTCTGTTTATTCTGACTCATACAACTTCTTTTGACACTTGTCCTTCAAGTGTCAAACACTTACACTAACACATACACACACACAAACACACACACACAATCTGTCACCTCCATATAAAGCATATTTTTCTGCTATCTACTAAGCCTCCTGAAATGTATTTATCTATTTCTCTTCTTCCCTTGACTGCAAAATTTCTAACTACCGTCTATTCAAGCTATTGCCATTTCTAGCTATTTATTCATTATTCTCATTCATTTCTGAAGCAACACTTGCTGAAGTCACACAGAAAAAGCAACTTGAGAGTGGAACCAAAATTTTTAAATTTATTTATTTATTATTATTATTATTATTATTTCCCTACATTACAATACTGTATTTGTTTTGCCATACATTGACATGAATTGGCCACAGGTATAACCGATCTCCCATGCCAAAGCCCCCTCCCACCTCCCACCCCATATATATAATTTCTCAAAAAAAAAAAAATAACCTCTTCCATCTAAAGTTTTTTTTTTTTTTTCTGCAAGTGTCCAAGGGATGTAACAACAGTTTCAGAAGCAAACCTAGTGCCAAGTGGCTCTGAAAGACCTGAGGTGCACAGGCCTTTTCTAAGCAGGATTGGTCACTTCACTGGACTCTTTCCTATCAAATCCAAGGCCACACGGGTTCTATGAACTCAGGCCACTGTCTTCTTCCAGGCTCAGTTTTCCTCTCTCCACTTTAAACCATTTGGGCTCCTTCTCAGCATAGTTCTTCATACTGACTATCTGAAATGTTTTCTTAGCTTTGATTTGAGTTTATCTTGCTATCCTGTCTTTTGGGTCTCTCTGTTTCAGATTCATGCATAACATACTGAAGTCCACAGTTTTACCTTGCCATTGCATTTAGGTTCCCAGAATATCATGTGGGGCCGAGTATAATGGACACCCACCTTTTTGACTCAAAAGACATGAATTAGAACAAACTCTGGAAGATAGCAAAGGACAGAGGAGCCTGGTGTGCTGCAATCCATGGGGTCACAAACTTAGTTGGACACGACTTAGCAACTGAACAACAACAACCTTTCTATAAAAGGGGATCAGGCACAACAGCAGTTTTGCCTAATGAATGTAGTTCTTTGGGCTACTGTGTTTGGTTGGTGGCTTTGTAGCCAATTCAAAGGTCAAGGATAGAGTTGCTTATCTTGTGCCTACAGACCTGACTTCTACAATCCTAGGAAGAATATATGGCTTCTAATTCAGCTTTGAATATCAGTGAAGATATAGGCACTGACATTTTGATGAGTGGCATTTCTGTTATCCTGCCTGAAAAAGGAGACTGAAAAGTGTTATACCCTGGCGCGAGAAACTGGAGAGCAAACTGTGCAGGATCCCTGGCTGTCTCATCTGGACTTCATGAAGGCACTTTCCCAGTTATACATGGTCTACGACCATTCTCGGGATCGACTGGAAGAGAATGATCAGGCATGTAGTATGATAGCGACATGTCTACTTTTCTAAGATTTGATGTGAAGTTGTACCCTCTTCTAGGGAGATATGAATAAACAATCTCAGGAGCCATGCCGGTCAAGTAGGCTAATGTGAACTAGTGAAGATCTTTTTTGTCCTGCTAACCTGGACATATAGTAATGCTCAAGGCCACACCTCCCAGACAGCTTCACCTGGTACCCTAGCAGGGATGAGCCCAGAGGAAGGGAATATGAAAGTTGTGGGGGTTGGGGTGGAGAAGGAATTTCCCTTTAATACTCATCAAATAGTAGCTTCATCCCTAGAGTCTGTGTCCCTGGAGATCTGGTAGCTCCATAAAGCACATTACAGATAAGAAATGCTCTATTCTTAAGAAGGAATGAGATAAATGGTCAGGTTCAGGCCTACTCATCCTTCCTTTCAACGTTCTTAAGACCATGGCTTTGGATATTAGTTTGTAATTATAGAGATCCCATGTAAAGCGGGATTCCAAGCCATTGGAAATGCTTTCTATATCCATCCTGTTCGTTGGGGGCAGCCACCTACTGAGCCCATTTGCACACTACAGGGTCCATCCCTATGAGATCATACCTGTAGCACTCCGTGTGGATGAACTTTCATCTATCATATGACTTCCTTTTGAACTTCAACATCCTGGCTAAAATCCTATGTCAAGTTCATCTCCTAGCACTCCATGCTCTGGAGCTTCACCAGACTCACTCTCATCAGTATTGCCTACTGTCACAGTCAGCCACCCTTCTTGTTTTATAGGTATCTGGGTATTAACAAGTCACATTATTAATCAAGGGAGAGGTCTTCTCACAACAGGATGTAGACTCACCCTTACTTTAGATTGTGACTGTGCGTTTTAGATTGTGGCTGTGCGTTTGATTATGTGCAGTGTTTATTCTTGGAACCAGAAGAAGGGCTCTTCTAGGATTAAATAGATAAGAATGTTTAATCTTAAAACAGGTTTGTGTGCCTCAATTAATCCTGCTGGGATTGCTGTGCTCTTCATGAAGAAGAAGGATGGAAGTTCAAACCATGACAGTATTGCTGTAGCCTTATATGATGACAACATGTGCCCACTGTCCATTTTCACCCATTGGATTTTTATAGCTGTGAGGCTGGAGTATTCATGAAGTTCAGTCTTGTGGAGGAAAACAACCAATTAAAAACGGGATAATGGCATAGGTAAAGCCTTCCAGACACTCTTCAGTTCAGTTCAGTTCAGTCGCTCAGTCGTGTCCGACTCTTTGCGACCCCATGAATCACAGTACGCCAGGCCTCCCTGTCCATCACCATCTCCCAGAGTTCACTCAGACTCACGTCCATCAAGTCAGTGATGCCATCCAGCCATCTCATCCTCCGTCATCCCCTTCTCCTCCTGCCTCCAATCCCTCCCAGCATCAGAGTTTTTTTCAATGAATCAACTCTTCTCATGAGGTGGCCAAAGTACTGGAGTTTCAGCTTTAGCATCATTCTTTCCAAGAAATCCCAGGGTTGATCTCCTTCAGAATGGACTAGTTGGATCTCCTTGCAGGCCAAGGGACTCTCAAGAGTCTTCTCCAACACCACAGTTCAAAAGCATCAATTCTTCGACGCTCAGCCTTCTTCACAGTCCATCTCTCACATCCATACAAGGACACAGCAATATTAAATAATGTGTTTCTTTTCAGGACGGAACTTCAATATCTTACCAGCTAATAAGTGTGACTCTTCATAATCCAGTAGATTGAGTGACTGCTATCCAGAAGATCTACCAAACACTCCTCACACTGTGCCTCACTTACCCAGGCCTTGGTCTGCTCGGGGCTGGGCCAACTAGCACAGCACACATTCTGTGAGAGCTTAGAGGCCTCACTCCTAGGTGTTATGTTCTCCAAACAGGTTTATCTCCATAATGTAAGATGGTATATCTTCTGTATTTAATGGTAAGCCCCCAAGACTCAGGAGTATAACTCCTTTGGGAGTTCCAGGCACTCCTAGAAGATCAAATCCCTTTAATCACTTCATTGACCAGTCTCCAATTTCCTCAAGAAAGGAAAGGTTTGCCTGAAACTTGCCTGCAGTGGCTGTCCATGCTCAGTCATGTCCAGCTGTTTGTGACCCTGTGGACTGTAGCCCACCAGGCTCTTCTGTCCATGAAATTCTTCAGGCAAGAATACTGGAGTGGGTTGCCATTTATTCCTCCAGGGAAACTTGGCTACACACCAGCTTTTTTTGTTTGTTTGTTTTTCAGGAAATCTTCCTTCTCAGATCCTAGCTTAACTCAGTACATCATGTCCTCTCTAATTCTTAAAGACAGATAATCACTCTAGTAAAGTGGCTAAATTTACATTTACCTCTTTCAAGATGATGGCGCTGGGAGACCGCTACCCTCAAACTTACTTGTTCATCTGGTTTTGCTGCGGTCATCTACTCAGGATGGGAAAATAACTGCTTACTTTTAAATTTGCATAGAGACTCTTACCTTGAGGCGTCTGCATTCATAAGCCTGAGGCATGATTATTATAGTGGCCAAGAAAAGCTCAGTTCCTACCAGATGTGATATTATTTTTTTTTAAATAGGGATTTGAATTCCAGATAATGTACATATTATGTGGCCCAAATGTCCAGATCCATAGTGCTATGACAATCCAAGTGCTAGTACTCAATGTCTGGCAGCATAACCCAGCTTATATAATCATATGACCTCACTGTATTCATTAGATTCATTGTCTTCATTAGAGTTGATAGAATTCACTCAAAAGCAATGTTAAAATATGCCTAGGTCATGGGACTTCCCTGGTGGTCCAGTGGCTTAGACTCTGTGCTCCCAATGCAGGGGGCCGGGATTCGATCCCTGGTCAGGGTACTAGATTCCACATGCTGTAACTAAGAATTCATGTGCCACAACTAAAAAAAGATTCCACATGCTGCAAATAAGACCTGGTGCAGCCAAATAAATAAATTAAAAAATATATATATCTAGTTTAGCACTCTCTAAAAGAACCATAATTACCTCCAAGAAATTTCTGAAGAATGGAGAGGTCACTATAGCGGTTTAGCTACTTGAATTTTAAAAAATGACTATATGACGAAAAATGGCTATATGCAAATACTATAGCAGTGCAGCTACTTAAAAATGTGTTTGAGCACACAGATGCTCAACAAACATATTTTGAGTGAGTGCATAGATAAATGCATAAATAAGAGTTGATTTGTAGGCCTTCTGCTTCTTCTGGGTATCAGCCTGGTGACCGCCCCCTCCCAATGCTAATTTCCTATCCTTCATGTGGTCTGTCAGATATTCTTGTACCTTATATCTGCGCTGATACTGTGTTAGACATCATTGCATGAAAGCTCCACTATTGGTGTTGGGAGTGGTCCTAGGGGGAACCAAGATATTACTACTTTATTTGCTACCAGCCCTGGAGCTGAGAGATTGTCTATATTCCATGGTAGACCTGCCCATGCCTGCTCCAAGAGCCTCAGTGGGGTACTAATGTGACTGTGCTTCTACTAATATCTCTTCCAGTCACTTCCACTGCCCTGCTTCTCTGGCAGGATTTATCTGCTCATTCACCTCTCTACTTGCATTCTGGTTAAAACTGCAACCTGAACCTCACCCAAGGCTATAGGAATTTATTGGCCCACCTGGCAGACGGTTAGACAGGAATGGTCTGAATAATGGTTTTCAAAATTTATTGTACATCAGAGTCACCCTGGAGAGCTTGTTCAGACACAGCCTGCTCATGCCACCCCTCAGAGTTTCAGGTTTATTTGATCTGGCTTGAGGCCCAAGAAGTTGCGTTTCTAACGAGTTTCCAGGTGATGTAGATATTGCCAGTCCAGGGACCACACTTGGAGACTCACTACTCCAGGTGTGAATTCCTTGAAATCAGGAAACAAAGGAAGACCTCTTTGCTTTCATTTCCCTCCACCTAAAATATCTTTGGCTGATTTCTCAAATGGATATGTTAGGGGAAGCACACAGATTGAAACCGCCTACCCTGGCCAGGTACCATAGTAACCATTTGCATGAGCTGTTTTATGACAGGAGATCCTAATAAGGAATAAGGAACTAATAAGCCACCACCAACTGGAAGAGTTCGGGAAAGGTCTAAAGGAGACTCTGTGTGTCCGTCCACTTCCCAGAATCCCTCTTGCTAGCATCCATCTTGGCTGAGCGATGCATGTGCCACCAAGAAAGACTCTGAATTAGAATGATTGATCAAAGACCACCTGGGAAACTAATCCCATCACCATAAAACTCGACATTGCGAGTGATGCGGCAGAGCAGTTCTCCTGGGTTCCCTTACTCTACTGCTCTCCATCCGAGTGCCCTTTCCCAATAAAATCTCTTACTTTGCCAGCACATGTGTCTCCTCGGACAATTCATTTCTGAGTGTTAGACAAGAGCCCAGTTTAGGGCCCTGGAAGGGGTCTGCCTTCCTGCAACAAATGGTGACTCTGGTGGGACTCTTCTCTGGTGGGACTCTTCTCTAGTGGGACTCTTCTTCGCTGAGACTGACATCCTGACCACTTGGGGTACTCAGGGGCCAGCTTGCCTGCCAATGGACCAGACCCAGCAGCCACAACTGGGACCCTTTTGTCCCTGGTCTCCTCCTGACTTGGACAACTGGCCAGAGTGCCCCGACCGGTAAGGAACAAGAGATTTTATTGACCTCTCTCCCCTTCCCTCTCTCTTTCCTATCCTTAACCCTTCTTATGCTTCTCTTTTTCTAGTCCCCCAGTCCTGGATGCAGGAATCTGGTCAAAGGGCCCTCAGCCTGAGCTGAGGATTGGAGACTGATCACCTCCTCTTGGCAGAGAACTCGAATTCTAGTTCTGCTGTTCTGGTCTGATTTCTGATAGGGCCGAGTTCCAGTCCTCCCTTCTCTGGAGGCCCAGGGAAAAGTCTCATAATGCCTGGGTATCTGTAGGTGGCAGGAGACGTCTGTAAGGCCACCCCTTTCATCCCCCCTCTCCCGCCTCCTCCCCCTTCTTCTTTCACCCTGGCTTCCTTTCTTCCCTTGAAATCTTTGATGGTAGTACTTGGATCTGAAGTTCTGTGTCTCTATAGGAAGTTTTCTGAGAGACTGTATTCTTGTATTTAAGGGCTTCCGTGGTGATACAGAGGTCAAAGTGTCTGCCTGCAACGTGGGTGGCCTGGGTTCAATCCCTGGGTTGGGAAGATCCCCTGGAGAAGGAAATGGCAACCCACTCCAGTATTCTTGCCTGGAGAATCCCATGGATGGAGGAGCTTGGTGGGCTACAGTCCACGGGTCACAAAGAGTTGGACACAACTGAGCGACTTCACTTTCACTTTGATGAGGACTGCCAGGTTTTTATGTGTGTGTTTTAACTGTGCGTTCTGTGTTGTGATTTTTGATGGCCATTTTGCTTTGTCTGGCCACCATTTGGTTTAGACCTGCCACCATTTTGTTAGAACTTGATTTTCTTTCCCTGTGCCTTGAGACCAGGGCTCTCAGGAACACTTATCTAGACCATCTCTAACTCCTGACACTGAGGAAAAAGGGAAAAAAGACTTGAAGCTAGGTCTTGCACTGTGTCTGTCTAAATATGTCTTGATATGTCTTTGTCTCTGGGTAATATTTTTGAGATTAATTTGTAAATGAGCTCTATTTATTTGGCTTAAAAAAAAGTAAGCACTTACAAATCAAGTAATTCTAAATTAAACAATAAATTCCAGGTTCATGTGAACTTAGAAATATTAAATACCTGATATTAATGTTTGTTTGTTGACCTATCTAATACAGACATGTCTTAGAGTAATTAACATTAAGTAGAATTTTTTCATTGTACCTAGGTTTAATATAAGTTAAATATTATATCTGTTACAAGTTTGTCAGCAAGGAAATTACTTCAAGTGAAGAAATTTCTAAAAAATGTAAATGAGATATGAGCTTTTATATAAACTCTATTAAGAATAATTATTCTTTAGAAATATCTGTCTAAAATAGTCTCTCTAGATTGGTGTAACTTAAATTTCTAAGGGTTGTGCTAAGTGTGCTAAGTGTTAGAAGTCTATTGAATAGTTAGGTCATTTCCAAATAAAATAAAATTTTGAAGCATTTACTACTAAACACCAATTTCCTTTTACAGAGAAACTAAAGAGATTTGGGACTATAAATGAATATTTGGTGCCATCCTAAAATATTCTAAGAAAGCAAGGGTATTAGAAATTATCACTGGCATTTATGCTCACCAGTCTATAAAATACTAATGAAGGAACTGTGTTTTCAAAAAAAAAAAGTTTGAAAAATACTAAAAAGAGTTATGCATGATCAGGATTTTCTAAAATTGGATTACAATTAGTTAGGTAAATTGATTTTGTTAGGAATGACACAGCCATAAGAAAACTGGTTAAAAAAAAATAAAAAATAAAAAGAAAGAAAATGAAGCTAAAAAAAAAAAAAAAAAGAAAACTGGTTAAAGCCAATTAGGTCCAAGATGATGGAGCTGACTTTCACTAAACCTTGAACCTTGGTATTTATGCCCATTGTGACATATCAGCAAGCTAAATGATACACCCATCAACATTGACTAAATCTGACCAAATGTTCTAAACACTTTTAATTGATCTTTTTGATAAACTTCCTAAATCTAATTCTTTTAAAGTTCCTTTGACCTCTAGCTAACTTTGGGGTGCTTCAGAGGGCCCCTGAAACATTCCAATGAGAGATATAGTTTATCTGTGTTTATTTGGTTGGTTAAATTACATGAAAAAGATTATCAAATGAGTAATAAATCCACTCATGTTATAATGTATGATAAAATTACTAATATAGATATCCTAGAAGTTATATGGAGTTCTTAACATTCTGATATGTCCTGGTATTCTAATGAAAAACCTGACGACTTCACAAAAGTTAACAGAAGGACTGAATGAACCAGCGAATATGCTTATAAATTTTATGGTTTCTATCTGAAAATTATGGGTTTGAATCTTATGTTTTCAGGGAGAAGGGAAAACCTTCCTCTCAAACTAATTATGACAATACTTTGGTACAATTAAATGTTATAAACAAAACAATTATATTTTCTCTCTATCTGACTGCTCCAAAAATTGGAAAATCT
>SJYF01001912.1:510130-521683 GCA_006410515.1 Procapra przewalskii | reverse complement strand
TTAGGTTTCCAGTAAGTTTATCAGATGAGTTAGGAAGGTTATCTCACGGGTTCAAAAATCTCAAGAAATTTTCAGACCTTAAAAAGGGAAGAATTCACCTAGATTTGTTAGGCAAAATCTGTGATAAGCCTTTGGTGTGAGTTTCCCAGGCCTGTTTTATTTTAAAAGCTCAGTCTGAGACTCTATAAATGTTTTAGCAAAATAAAAAGTCTATAATCAATTATGGTTATATAAATCATCAGACCAAAATTAGTGAGAACAGACCTATTTTGCAAACAAACTAGCCTTAATTTGGTTATATTTGATAAAAATGAAGGTAACTCTAGGGAGAAAAAGATATTTAAAAAAATGTTAAATCCCAGTTTGTTAATGGAGGTCTGCATCTAGTAAGACTCATCTCTTAGTTAGTTCTTTGCTGTTACGTGATATTAATGTAAAATTCAGTTGAATTCTTAACAACCTAAGTTTGTTTCTGAAGCTCGTCTCAGTAATCTATCTTTGGATGAAGATCAGATGTCTCATGACCTCTAACCAGGACTAGAAAAAGACATAATTTAAGGGATTGTCTCTAACCTGGATGGAAGGACTTTTTTTTAATCAGGAAAAACTACACTACACCAGGATGAGAAGATGACGACATCAGAGGTAGACAGCTTTCCCAAGATGCTGGACCTGATTCGTATGATCATTTATGTTTTCTTGACTTCTTAGATCTTTGCATATAACTCAAATGCTTTTCTATCATAGGCCTGATTCTATGCTAGTTTTAGCAATCAATTCAATTGTTGGGTTTGTGACCAACTACCTGTGTCCGTTTCTGGGTTACCTTGGTAAATTTCTCTACTACAAGCCTCTAACTGGTTGGCCCTGAGAAAATTTACTTAAAAAAAATAATAATAGGCATATTCAGGTCACTGGGATATTACTAGATGGGATCCCCTCACCAGGTCAATTAATAATGCCTGCTCTGACTCTGGCCATAAATTTGAGCTTTTTTCTATTACTCAAGCTCAGTCAGAGCAACAGGAAAAGTTTCAGCAAAGGAGGAAAAATCTCCCAGAATTATGGGATGGATTTATATAGACAACACCAGGCTATGGTAATTTAGGTTTAAAGTCTCCTCTGTGTTGGAAACAATTAAATCATACTAAGGACAATCAGTCTAGTAACATGAGAAAATGGGGCTATGTGCCTTATAGACAGTGCCAATATATAATTTCCCTGGAAGATAAAGATTCCACAGAGCAGACTAAGTCAGATGACCTGAGATCTACTGTGCTACATCTAATGGAAGCTCTTAAGTCTTACTTGTGATTTTACTAATACTGCTGGCTATGTTATTTGTATTTCACCTGTTTTACAAAATTATTGTTTCTTACACCATCACATGTGTGTGAGGCCTCTAATAGAATAATATATAGTCCCATATGAGATTGATGTTGGTAACTGTGTAACTTTAGATATGGGAAGAAGCAACAAGAGGGAATATTTTCCTGGACTAAGAGGCTAGTAAGACAGGTGGTCCAGAGAATTTTGTATACTGTTTTATGGCCTAGTCCAGTAACAGCACATTGAGTGGCCTGTCAATGAAATCTTTGTCAAACCTGAGAATGGACATTCTCAGCACCATGGGATAAAATGGTCATGAAATGCCCCTCTTCAAAATCATGGTCAAGTTTATGAGCAAAAAGGGGCTCTGCCAACTGAAGACTGACACTTGCCATCTACATCTACAAAGATTAAATCATGACCGCTGCAACTGCTGACTTTCAACGCCCCTGAAAGGAGTTCAGGGTGAAAATCAGAAATGAGGCACTCTGTGCTCTGGGAAAAACTGGCAGAACAGGCTTTCAGATAGTTAGAACATTTCAGAAGATGTTATGAGTCCCAATTCTTGCATCTTCTCAAAGTGGTGAAATCTGCTGTGGCTATTAAGGAAAAGTTTACAATTAAAAGTCAAAATAGAGTAGCTGTGGTTTAGATATCCTGGGAAATAACTAGGTGGTGCTATGGGTGTACTTTCAGATTAGACCTTGTATTGCTAAACACTTGAGTTTTTTGAGTTGTGTCAGGCTTTGATGCCACCATTCTCAAAACAATGTCTGCTGGAAGCTAGTAACCTTACTTTTTATAAAACTAGGCAACTGGCTACCTGGCTACAAGTCTCCCTGAAGTGCCAGGTCTAGACTGGGTTTCAGGCCTATTCTTCTAAAAATAAATGAGATTTATTTTGTCTACTAAATTCTAGTTATCACTCCTCCAACTACTTCTAATTGGGTCTGTTACACCAAAATGGCAGACCAAGGGATTGGATTTTAATCATACAAGACTCAGATCTAGAACTTGGAACTCAGAAATACTTCCAATTCAGTGTCTATATTCCAAGCTGAGGCAGTCCTATGCCCCATTTTGACAGGCTGTTATCACAGTCATAGTTGCCAAGTTCCCTAAATTAAAACTGAGCGGGACTCTGTGAGGCTCTGGAGTACAGATCTCTTCTGTATTCTCCGTTTCTTATCTGTAGGATATATGCTTCATTCAGCCTCCTTGACCTTCCCTGAGTTCCAAAGCCTGGATTCATACAATTGCTAATCAGGGAAGGAGGGGATACAGAAACAGGAAAAACAATCAAAAGTTGGTACAGCCTCCAGACAGAGTCCTGGTTCCTGATCAAAAAAATATGCATAACAATGTTTTTGAGCCCCCACCCAGGTGGAGGATGGTAACTTCAGACTGAACACAAGATTCCTGGAGCACAGCTCTGTTGCCTCACCACCAACCAATCAAAAAGGGTCCCAAACCCTGCAACCCTCACCCCAAATGTTGCCTTCTGTTTCCTGGGACTAGAGATGACCATCCTGTTAGATCTCCTGTTTGGCCCTTGTCTATTTCATCTCTGAGAGGGGCCAACTAAATTGCTGTATACTACAAGGGTAGAAGCTGGTTTCAGATGTGGAACACTCCAACTTAGACGGGGTAGAGAGAGACTTCTCCTCTGCTAGACAGGCCTACACCCATGCACAACAAGAAGAAGTTACAGAAGAAAGAGTCCTCTGCCCCAATTCCCAAGAAGTATCTTGAGTATGAAGTCTCCCAGGAGTTGTTAGGGGAAGCACACTGACTGAAACCACCCACCCTGGCCAGGTACCTTAGTAACCATTTGCATGAGTTGTTTTATGACAGGAGATCCTGATAAGGAATATGGATCTAATAAGCCACCACCAACTGGAAGAATTCCGGAAAGGTCTAAAGGAGACACTGCGTGTCGGTCCACTCCCCAGAATCCCTCTCACTTGGCTGAGTGATGCATGTGCCACCAGGAAAGACTCTGAATTAGAATGATTGGTCAAAGACCACCTGGAAACTAATCCCTTCACCATAAAACTTGACATTGCAAGTGATGCAGCAGAGCAGTTCTCCTGGGTTCCCTTACCCTACTGCTCTCCACCCGGGTGCCCTTTCCCAATCAAATCTCTTGCTTTGTCAGCACGTGTGTCTCCTCAGACAAGTCGTTTCCGAGTGTTAGACAAGAGCCCAGTTTAGGGCCCTGGAAGGGGTCCGCCTTCTTGCAACAGATAGAAAAACTATTCAGATTTGACTGAAAAAAGAAAGAGAAAACTAAGAATTTTGATGGGAGGAGCCTTAAAATCCTGTCACAATTGTGCCTTTTCTTTCCAGGTGCTTAGCACTCAGGTGGCAGCAAGGGCCACTCCAGTTTCTAAGTGAAAGTAGCCAGGGGCATTTTTCCTTGTTACCTTTCAAATCTTCTTCTTATCATGTTAATGCATGAAGAAATTTACTTGCTGTATCTTTCTATCCTAAGAAGACTAACAGTCATCCCTGCAACTTTGACTCAAGGACTAGTTTGTTGTGGAACTAGATTCCAATGAGGTAAGGCTTGTGTGAATTTTTCTTGACAAAGTTCAGGCAGAACCATTTGCTCATCAAAAAACTAGAAAGAAATAATGGTTGTGGGTTTCTGCAGTGGGAAAAGCGGTGGTATTGACTATATTCCAGAAAAGGAAAATCTGTGGGTAGTTTGATTCTAAACCTCCAGTTGACTGAGGGAACAGAAGTTAGCTTTTATTTCACCACAACTGAGATTTTAACAAAAGGAAATGCATTTGGCTGTGGCAGGAATTAGAATATATTGTGCAGGAGGTTGACCCAGACTGAGTCTAAAAGGAATTCTGATTTTCTGGGTGTGTTGGTCTGCAGGTGTCTTATTGATGTGAGTTTATTTTTAGAGATTTTTGATTTCTGGCCAAAGGAGGGAGAAACTTTAGGGCTGGGGATCTTTTTCTAAGAAAAAACAAGAACAATGGCATGACAAAATGCCTATGATGTAATATTAGGTTAAAAACATCAGAATACAGAACTGTATTATATATTATTCTTGAGGTTAAAAAAATACTTAGGAGATAAACTCTTCATAGATTCAGAAGGGCAAGAAGTATATAGCCTTTAAACTTTTTTTTCTATTGCACATTTAAATTTCTATTTCTTGTAGTATTACATGACAGAATATTTGTTTCTGTTCACTTAAGACTGAACCCTCTTTCCCCACATTCATAGCTAGATTCTTTGAGTTTGAGGAATAAATTAGATTCATGTGGCAACTATTCTTTAAAATAGATTGAGACATCTTTTATAGCCTTATCAAATACATAACATTTCTAAATGTCCCATCAGATGAAAGTTGTTAATTGTGTTATTCAGCACTTCTATATTTTTGCTGAATTGTTTTGGCTGCTTGAATAACTTATTGAAAAAAACATGTGCTGTAATCTCCCACCATCATGGTGATTTGTCAGTTTATTTCTGCAGGTATTTTGACTTTTGTTTATATCTACTGAGTCTACCTATTTAATAATGTGTGTACATGTTTAGAATTGCTATGTTGCTTTAGTTACTTTAATCTTTAATCATTGTATAGAAGCTCTGTCTTAAATGATGTTATTTGTCTTAAAGTCTTCTTTGACTGATTTTAATTTATCTATACTGGCTGTGTCAGACTTTATTTTTTTGGGCTCCAGAATCACTGCAGATGGTGATATCAGCCATGAAATTAAAAGACGCTTACTCCTTGGAAGAAAAGTTATGACCAACCTAGATAGCATATTCAAAAGCAGAGACATTACTTTGCTGACTACGGTCCATCTAGTCAAGGCTATGGTTTTTCCTGTGGTCATGTATGGATGTGAGAGTTAAACTGTGAAGAAGGCTGAGCGCCAAAGAATTGATGCTTTTGAACTGTGGTGTTGGAGAAGACTCTTGAGAGTCCCTTGGACTGCAAGGAGATCCAACCAGTCCATTCTGAAGGAGATCAACCCTGGGATTTCTTCGGAAGGAATGATGCTAAAGCTGAAGCTCCAGTACTTTGGCTACCTCATGCGAAGAGTTGACTCACTGGAAAAGTCTCTGATGCTGGGAGGGATTGGGGGAAGGAGGAGAAGGGGACGACAAAGGATGAGATGGCTGGATGGCATCACTGGCTCGATGGACGTGAATTTGAGTGAACTCTGGGAGTTGGTGATAGACAGGGAGGCCTGGTGTGCTGAGATTCATGGGCTTGCAAAGAGTCAGACATGACTGAGCGACTGAACTGAACTGATACCTGCTGTCTCTTAGCATTTGACTGACGTATCACCTCTCATTCTTTTCAACTTTTCATTATTTTCATGCTGTAGGTGTGTCTTTTGTAAGAAGAACAGAAGTTGGATTGTGTTGTAATCCAACCTGATATTATCTTTTAACTGACAAGTTTGATATACATGTATTGAGATAATTGATATATTTGGATTTGGTGTGGTTAGTTTTATTTTCAGATTACACTTCTTTTATGTTTGCTTTCTCCTTTTTAAACATCTTTTTTTGATGAATATTTATATATTTCCCTTGCTTTTAAAAAATGTATTTATTTTTAGTTGAAAGATAATTGCTTTGCAGTATTGCATTGTTGTCTTGATTCTTGCTTCATAAGTCCTATGTCATTAATTCTATGAAGACAAGTCATTTTCTTAGAGTCCAGGTAAATTGTTACCAGATGTTTTCTCACTCCTTTTTAAAAATGGAGATGAAATTCACATAACATAAAATTAACCAGTTTAAAGTGAACAATTCTGTGGTTTCTGCAATGTTCATAATGTGTATGCAAGCACAACTCTATCTAGTTCCAAAATATAACAAGGTCTCTTTTGCTTTTCTCTGTAAGATGTTTTATTAGACCTCAGGCCAGGTTGTTTTACTTTTCTTGTAAGAAAGAGTTTTTTTTCTATATACCTCCTGTGCTGTGCTTACTTTTTCTGTCGTGTCCAAATCTTTGCAATTCCATGGACTGCAGCCTGCAGGCTCCTCTGTCCATGGGATTCTCCCTGCAAGAAAACTGGAGTGGGTTACCATGCCCTCCTCCAGAGGATCTTTCTGACGCAGGGATCGAAGCCACATCTCCTGAATTGCTGGTGGATTCTTTACCTTGAGCCGCCAGGTAAGCCTCTATACACCTTTGGTTCAGTTTAGTTCAGTCGCTCAGTTGTGTCCGACTTTTTGTGACCCCACGAACCGCAGCACGCCAGGCCCCCCTGTCCATCATCAACTGCCGGAGTTTACTCAAACTCGTGTGCATTGAGTCGGTGATGCCATCCAACCATCTCATCCTCTGTTGTCCCCTTCTCCTCCTGCTCTCAATCTTTCCCAGTATCAGGGTCTTTTCAAATGAGTCAGCTCTTCACATCAGGTGGCCAAAGTATTGCAGTTTCAGCTTCAACATCAGTCCTTCCAATGAACACCCAGGACTCCTTTAGGATGGACTGGTTGGATCTCCTTGCAGTCCAAGGGACTCTCAAGAGTCTTCTCCAACACCACAGTTCAAAAGCATCATTTCTTCAGTGCTCAGCTTTCTTTATAGTCCAAATCTCACATGCATACATGACTACTGGAAAAACCATAGACTTGACTAGATGGACCTTCGTTGACAAAGTAATGTCTCTGTTTTTTAATATGCTTTCTAGGTTGGTCATAACTTTCCTTCCAAGGAGTAAGCGTCTTTTAATTTCATGGCAGCAATCACCATCTTCAGTGACTTTGGAGCCCAGAAAAATAAAGTCAGCCACTGTTTCCCCATCTATTTGCCATGAAGTGATGGGACCAGATGCCATGGTCTTAGTTTTCTGAATGTTAAGCTTTAAGCCAACTTTTTCACTCTCTTCTTTCACTTTCCTCTAGAGGCTTTTTAGTTCTTCTTCACCTTCTGCCGTAAGGGTGGTGTCATCTGCATATCTGAGGTTGTTGATATACAACTTCAGCATCTTCCAAAGCATACGTGGACTGCCCTCAGCCTCATTCTCTGTCCACTCTGCTATTAGAATGATCATTAGGTCTGATTAGATCATTCTAATAGCAGTGTGAAAGGGAATGAGGCTGCAGGCAGTCCACATCTACTTTGGAAGGTGCCGAAGGTGTATAGAAGCTTACCTGGTGGCTCAGAGGTAAAGAATCCACCAGCAATGCAGGAGACATGGGTTTGATCCCTGTGTCAGAAAGATCCTCTGGAAGAGGGCATGGTAACCCACTCCAGTTTTCTTGCAGGGAGAATCCCATGGACAGAGGAGCCTGGCAGGCTGCAGCCCATTGTTTGGCTTCTTCTAGTTGATCAGGCTTCCCCTGTGGCTCAGCTGGTAAAGAATCTGCCTGCAATGTGGGAAACCTGGGTTCATTCCCTGGGCTGGGAAGATCTCCTGGAGAAGAGAAAGGCTACCCACTCCAGTATTCTGGTCTTCCATGGACTGTATAGTCCATGGGGTAGCAATGAGTCAGACATGACTGAACGACTTTCACTTCTAATTGATCTGAATCTTGTCCTACTGTTTATTTTATTCATTTATGTTTTTTAAAAATTCGGATAAAGTTGACACATAACATATTAGTTTCAGGTGTAAAGAAAGAAAGAAAGAGAAGTTGCTCAGTCGTGTCCAAGTCTTTGCGGCCCCATGGACTGTAGCCTATCAGGCTCCTGTGTCCATGGGCTTTTCCAGGAAGGAATACTGGAGTGTGTTGCCATTTCCTTCTCCAGGAGATCTTCCCAACCCAGGGATTGAACCCGGGTCTCCCGCATTGTAGGCAGACACTTTACCATCTTAGCCACCAGGGAAGTTGCAGTTGTACTGACTATTATAGATAATGAGCACTGGATTACAAGAAAACCCCAATCCATAGTAAGGATCGTGTACTAGAGCTCCACCTGACTACCCCACCTACACAGCATCTTATAGTGAGAATGTAACATTCTCTGGACTACTAATGGAATGGAATGTTGTCAGGATCCAACACCCCTACCCTCACCCCAAATTTTCCCTGATGTTTTCTTGATATTGTAATTCCTGAATGTATGTCGAAAGTAGGAGGATGAGAACAGGTAATACTTTGGCCACTAAAATATCAATATGCATGCAGAGAAGGGCTTGGTCTCAGTTTTCTACTTGGTACAGACTCAATTTCTCTAATCCAGAGGGGCAGCATTGCAGAAGGGACAAAGTATCTCTACATTTTTTGGTTTTAGGTGGACAGGATTTGGAAAGCAAGGTATATTAAAGCTAATGATTGCACTTACCAAGCAATTACCATCAGCTTCTCACATTATGCTGATAGGTTGACTGATGGTGGTGTAAGATTTTTCTTTGCAAATCTTCTGTCTTTGTCTTCATAGATAATTCACTGGAAAGTCAGGAATATCTGTTTCGGAAAATCTTTGCAGTCTTTTTTTTTTTTTTTAGTGACATTTTGAGATTCATAGGCCCTCATATACCAAGGGCAGAGGAAGGAGGTCTGATAAAACATAGAATTTGAGTCTTTTGTGCATAAATGGCACCTCCCAATCTGGTGGCACTTCAGATTCTGGTTCTCAGAGTTCTCTTTAAATAAGATATTATAAAAGGACTCCTGAAGCAAGTTTTATGTGGAAGTAGGACCATGGTCTTGGTCTCAGCCACACTCAGAGATCAGGGAAGAGGCCGAAGGGAAACCCCCCTCACTGCCTCAGCCTTGTCCTGTGAGCTGGTTACAGACAACTCTCTCCTATGGCTTTACAAAGACACCTACCCTCGAGACACCTTGAGGTCCTGAAATTCTGTCTCCTTCATACCTTCTCTAATATGATTTCCTTCCTTGTTCTTCATGGGAGAATTTAGAGCAGCAGATTTTAATGACTTTCCTGGGTCCGCTTTGAGGCAATTTGGTATAACATTGACTTTGGTAAAATATAACAAATCAAAAAAGTTGGTAAAACATAACTCACATGACCTGAGTTTAATGTCTGGCTCCATCATTTATAAGCTCAATCATTTTCTTTATTTCATTTGTTTTTCATTGATGTGATCACTACTTGACATATATTTTTATTTGTTTGTCCCATTCGTGTATAAACCGAGTGTGGGCATGGAATTTTTCTTTGAACTGTATCTCTACTGCTTCATATACAGGCTAGCACATTGTCATTAATATTTATTGCATTAGGCTTGTTTCCTTTTTGTTTCTTTTGTAATCCTAAGTAACTCTGAAATGAGCATCTTCAAGTTTTCATCATATGTAACACTGATGTGGAATCTTTCTTTGAATTATTTCACAAGATACATCACAAGTGCAATTGTTAAGTCAAAGTCATAACTATTTTTTGACTCAATGTGTATTAACAAATTGCTTTCTAGGATGTCCTTCAAGTTATCAGAGTTTCCATAAATAAACGTTACTAATTTAATTGACATAGAATGGTAGGAATTAATTAATTTTAATTTCTTTGATGAAGTTTCTATACTTCCTATAATGTACCCTAGTCTACCATAGGAGAAGAATCGTGTCACTTCCATTTTTCTATGTTTAATTAATAAGCACTAGGTATCATTGAGCTTCCCTGATGACTCAGACAGTAAAATGGTCTGCTTGCAATGCTGGAGACCTGGGTTCAATCCCTGGGTCAGGAAGATCCTCTGAAGAAGGAAATGGCAACCCACTCCAGTACTCTTGCCTGGAAAATCCCATGGATGGAGGAACCTCATAGGCTACTGTCCATGAGGTCACAAAGAGGTGGACATGACTGAGTGACTTCGCTTTTGCTAAATATCATCAGTATGTTGCAAAGATATTTGGCTATTAAAGAAAAACTATGGCATCTGGTTAAAAGGGAAAAATAAAGCAAACAGGGACTTATTTATGCCATTTTCTCATTTTATCTGTTATCTTTCATGCATTTCATCTTTTTCTTGAAGGCTGGGTGAGATTGCAATCACTCAAGTCTGAATATGAGGAAATTTTGATGATTTTTTCTTTTCACCCTCTGTTTTGCCAAAAGTTTTCACTTTGTCTCAGTTTCAAAGGATTTGCTAACAAAATAAACCACTTGTTATATACAAATAAATAATATAGATATTTATTAGAGAATTATCTGCTTACTTTCAACATACTAACATTAAAAGAAAAGAAAAATAGAAACAGCAGAGATTACATCACCAAACTGGGTTTTGACCAACATCCAGACTTAATCAGCACTGGGAAGTCCCCGTGTCACAGCACCCCTGGAGCCCCAGTTGGGAAAGGGTCTCAGGCAGCACGTCTGCTCCATGGATGAGACTTCAAAGATTGAAGTTCAAGGTTCCTGTTTATAATCCCAAGACAGAAGCAAACTAATATTGTCATCTATCTGTGACCAAATTGCAAGCCCGGTTTCATGTTAATACTGTTTGTTTTGTCTTATAAAACACTGGGGAAACCTGTCCAGTGACTGGCCCATCCTCTATTGTCTGGCAGGCTTTTTATACTTTTTGGTTATACATAGAGATCAATGGATAATACAAAATTATGAAGCTCAGCAGCCCTGACTCTTATCAAGAATAGGCTTTCTCTCTGCATACCTAGTTGTAGACATCATCATCTTCTGGCCAGAAGGCCAATTAACATTTTACAGCCCTTTTCTGATAAGGGTTTGTCAACCAGAAGACTTATTTGCCTTAACAGTGTTGTTCTTCCCAAAGTCTGGTGCTACTCTCAGAAAGCACTAAATAAAGTTACATTCTTACATAGCAAGGATACAACAATTTATAACAAGGAAAAAAGGGTATAGTGATTTATAACAGAGAAAATTAAGTAACTCAAAAGTCTAGTATTGTTAACATCAAAACGACTATATTCCTATTTCTGCATCCTGATTACATTGATTAATATCCTCCCAGTTGCCTAAAAGATAAAGGATATGGAGGCCTGGTGGCAAACATTAACTCAGCAAACTTCGCCAAACTAATTCTTAGCTCCAAAAGGCTCTATATCTTTAAGATGTTTTAAGCTTTGTGCATCTCACGGTTGGGGGCTGTAAACAATCCACAAATTGTAAAGTCGGGCAGATACATTAGAAAGCCATCAAAGGGGTTTAAGCTGAGACATTCTTTTTATATGCAGGAGACTGTTGGCGCTCTGAATTAACTCTTTCCAGAGAAAAGGTGGTAATGTCAGAAGAGTATAGTATAGCAGACAGTAAACAGACAGATTTTGGTTTCGGGGTAGATGCTC
>SJYF01001912.1:479998-491257 GCA_006410515.1 Procapra przewalskii | reverse complement strand
CCTAGCTCTGATTGATAGAGTACCTGATGAACTATGGAATGAGGTTCGTGACATTAGTAGGCCATAGAAGTCAGAAAATTTTAGAGAGACTATATATATATATATATATATATACACACACACAAACACATATATATCTTCAAAAATAATACTAATGCCACATTATGATCCAAACAACTTATACCTCTTTATGTTTGTACAGTGAATAAAATTACTTCCCAGAGGACTTCCCTGGAGGTTCAGCAGTTAAAACTTCCAATACAAGGAGTGTGGGTTTAATCCCTAGTTGGGGAACTAAAAGCCCCCCATGCCATGTGGCATGGCCTAAAACAATAAATAAATAAACAAATAATTTCAAAAAGACTGTAAAAATGAAAGTGTTAGTCTCTCAGTTGTGTCCACCTCTTTGCAAGCCAATGGACTGCAGCCCATCAGGCTCCTCTGTCCAGGAATTCTAGAGGCAAGAATGCTGGAGTGGGTTGCCATTCCCTTCTCTAGGGGATTTTCCCGACCCAGGGGCTGAACCCGGGTCTCTTGTGTCTGCTGCACTGGCAGGTGGATTCTTTACCACTAGTGCCACTTTTCATTTATCCATGTCGTCACTAATATTTGTGTTTGTCAGATTTTGACATTTGGTTTTCGGTGGTGGTGAAGTAACCTTCGAGGCTGCTTATGCTAGCAAAAAAGATAAAATAACCTGACTATAAAAAATATACATTTTACTATTTTTTTCATAGCCACCTCTGTGGCTTGAGATTTCATTTATCTGGTTACCACTGATAAATTTAAGCACCTTTTGCACGTATTAGTTTGCCGATTGTGTTTCTTCACATATGAAGTGCTGCTCTAATCTGTGCTCATAAATCTACTGGGTTGTTTGTCTATTTCTTACAGGTTTGCAGAACTGCTTTGATTATTCTGGATTAAACTTCTGTTGGTTATATGGGCCTTTGTACATCTTCTCCCAGTTTTTATCTTGTTTTCCCACTTTCTCTGATGTTTTAGTCAACAGAAGGTCTCAATTTTAATACAGTGTACTTTGTCAGCTTTTTCTCTCGTGATTTTCATTCTGTACCTTTTACAACTCCTTCATAATGAATTTATTGTTATATGTGTTCTTCTTAGAGCTTTAATATACTTTCTTTCTCATTTAAGTTTTTGATCCACTTGAAGCTGATTTATGTATAATGTTTTTTCATTTCATATGAAACTATGAGAATGACTATTAATGTGGTTCCCTCCTGTCAAATATACATTTATACATTTGATGTTTTCTCTATATATTCCAAAGCTTAAATTTATGAAAATTGACTTCAGAAATTTATTGTGCATATTTTTCTGGTTGTCTGATAGCTCAGTTGGTAAAGATGGTAAAGAATCTGCCTGCAATGCAGGAGACCCCAGTTCGATTCCTTGGTTTGGAAGATCCACTGGAGAAGGGATAGGCTACCTACTCCGGTATTCCTGGGCTTCCCTTGTGCCTCAGCTGGTAAAGAATCCGCCTGTAATGCAGGAGACCTGGGTTTGATCCCTGGGTTGGAAAGTTCCCCTGGAGAAGGGAAAGGCTACCCACTCCAGTATTCTGGCCTGGAAAATTCCATGGACTACAGTCCATGGGGTCACAAAGAGTTGGACAGAATTGAGCAACTTTTACTTTCTTTCTTTTAGGCTATGTAAGATATCTATTATGTTAACCAATAGATGTAACCTTTCCCTTGATTCTTTGTGTTTTCAACAAATCTAGTATTTTCTCTACTTCCAAGTGAATGATAAAAAAGCTCTGCAGAACAGAATCTTGAGGCATGTCTCTCCAGATTGTTCTTCCAACTGAATTCTGTTCACAAATCAAAACTCTGAAGATGCACCTTTTAAAGCAGCTACAAATCCACCAATAAATATTATCAACTTATTCTTTCCAGGTAACCTGTTGTTGTTATCATGGTTGTTCAGTTGCTAAGTCATGTCTGACTCTGCAACCCCATGTACTGTAGCCCACCAGGCTTTTCAGTCCTCCATTATCTAAAGGAATTTGCTGAAATTCATGTCCTTTGAATTGGTGTTGCTATCTAAACAACTCATGTTTTGCCACCCCCTTCTTTTGTCTCCAACCTTTCCCGACATCAGAGTCTTTTCCAACAAGTTGACTCATCACATCAAGTGGTCAAAATACTGGGTCTTCAGCTCTAGCAACAGTCCTTCCAATGAATATTCATTTAGAATTGACTGGTTTGATCTCCTTGCTGCCCAAGGGACTCTCAAGAGTCTTCTCCAGTACCGCAATTCAAAAGCATCAATTCTTTAGTGCTCAGCCTTCTTCATGGTCCAGGTCTAACATCTGTACATGACTACTGGAAAAACTATAACTTTGACAATATGGACCTTTGTCAGCAAAGTGATATCTTTTCTTTTTAATACACTGTCTAGGTTTGTCATCATTTTCTTTCCAAGGAGCAAGTGTCTTTTAATTAGCAAATATTAAATTCATTCACCCTCCCTAGAATCTAATGTGTCTGACTACACACCTCCACTGACCCTGGGGAAATTTGAATATCCTTTATTATTATATATAGAAAGCAAAGAGGAACTAAAAAGCCTCTTGATGAAAGTGAAAGAGGAGAGTGAAAAAGCTGGCTTTAAACTCAACCTTAAAAAAATGAAGATCATGGCATCTAGTCCCATCACTTCATGGCAAATAGATGGGGAAACAATGCACACAGTGATAGACTTTATTTTCTTGGGCTCCAAAATCACAGCAGATGGTGACTGTAGCCATGAAATTAAAAGACACTTGCTTCTTGGAAGAAAAGCTATGACCAACTTAGACAGCATATTAAAGAGCAGAGATATTACTTTGCTGACAAAGGTCCATATGGACAAAGCTATGGTTTCTCCAGTAGTCATGTATGGATGTGAGAGTTGGACCATAAAGACATTAGAGTGCCGAAGAAACAATGCTTTTGAACTGTGGTGTTGGAGAAGACTCTTGAGGGTCCCTTGGACTGCAGGAAGATCAAACTAGTCAATCCTAAAGGAAATCAGTCCTGAATATTCATTGGAAGGACTGATGCTGAAACTGAAGCTCCAATACTTTGTCCACTTGATCCAAATAACTGACTCACTGGAAAAAACCCTGATTCTGGAAAAGACCCTGATTCTGGAAAAGATTGAAGACAAGAGGAGAAGGGGATAACAGAGGAGGAGATGGTTGGATGGCATCACCAACTCAATGGACATGAGTTTGAGAAGGCTCCAGGAGTTGGTGATGGACAGAGAGGCCAGATGTGCTGCAGCAGTCCATGGGGTTGCAGAGAGTCAGACATGACTGAGTGACTGAACTGAACGGAACTCATAGCCAAGGAGGTGAATTGAAATAACATGTTAGACCTTGTGGAATTATATATGCCATCAATAATACTCCCTCTATTTGTAAATGTCACGAAGCTATGTGTGTGAGTGTAAGTATGCATGTTAATGTCTTTCCAGTAATTTATTTATGCAGAAGCAAATTGGTATTTGGTTAAAATTTTAGGCTCTAGAGAATGATTACCTAGGATCAAATTCTTACACTGTACTCATACCTTTGTTACCTCAGGAAAGTAACCTATCCTCTTTACATCTTTGTATTTCAGTCTGGACATAGACACTGTGACTGTTTCTATGCTTAGAGTTGTGGTTGGGCCTGGAGAACACAGGGACATGAGGATACACCTTTCCCCTCTCAGCTGCTTGCACGGGGCTGTGCTCTCACTCCTCATCCCCCCTTCACTGTGTTCTACCCCTCCCCCAGATTAGAGCTTCAGCCTGCTTCAGTCTGATCATGTGGGGTGGGCAGAGAATGGGAGCCAGTCTCTAATCTATATGATTGTGGGCATGTTTTGTGGGGTTTGACTCATGCCTAGTTAGGGCTAACACTGTTACATGCCATCACAAACTCCAGCTGTACATATGTTCATGAAATTTGGTACTTGTATATATTTTGTAGCATTTTTCAGATAACACATCATGGTGAACCTTTTCCTATGTTATATTCTTCAATACCATTCTGATGACTGGTCTCTTAGTTTTGTTCAGAAAATATTTTTGTATTTTACTGTTAAAATTGTGTTAGGATGAATAGTAGTTTCTTTAGATCTTTAAAGATTTACATTTTTTATTTCTTAAGGTAAATTCTAGGAAGTGGATTGCTAGCTTATAATTATTTTCTCTTTTTTGTCAAGAATCTTGAATTCATTGTAAAATCCAGACTGACCTAATTGTTGTAGCCTAACAATTTCACCTTTTAGTTATTTCCTTTCTTAATTTGAATGAAAGGAAAAGGGCTATTTTTAGGGTGAGCATTTATAGACAAATCACCCTCTTTACTTCCTGTTATCTTGTGTAACATCAGGTATGACATTCACTTTCTCTTCTTTGTGTCCTTGAAGCCACTCCATGACAGAACACGTTTAGAGGTAACATCAGTTTAATTGGAGAAGGAAATGGCAGCCCACTCCACTATTCTTGCCTGGAGAATCCCATGGACAGAGGAACCCAGCAGGCTACAGTCCATGGGATCTCAAGAGTCTGGCACGATTCAGTGACTAACCCACCACCACAACCAGTTTAATGGTCACCTCTTAAAGAGGGTATTTTCAACGGAGAGGGACAAAGTCACTTTTGTTTTGGCAGTTATTGGCATTTGATGAACACACACACACACACACACACACACACACACACACACACACACTTGCACATCATTTATTGGATCTCTCTTATACCTCACAGGGTTTCCCTGGTGGCTCAGACTGTAAAGAATCCACCTGCAGTGCAGAAGACCTGGGCTTGATCCCTGGTTGGGAAAATCCCCTGGAGGAGGGCGTGGCAGTCCACTCCAGTATTCTTGCCTGGAGAATCCCATGCACAGAGGAGCCTGGTGGGCTACAGTTCATGGGGTCTGACAAAAAGTCAGACACAACTGAGTGATTAACACACACACACACATACACACACACACACACACACTTATACTTCAGCCTTCTAAGTTACTTTCCAAATAAAAGTGTGTCTGGAGAGGAAAACCTTGATCTGGTTGCTTTGGTTCATGCTATCCAGGTTGCTCCAAAAATAGAGATAATCAGAATACAATTAATGATTTTGTTTTATAAGTATATAGTTTTATACATGCTGCCCACCCTCAGGCAGTACTATAACTTGCTGCCCGCCCTCAGATGGTACTATAACTTGTGAATCTTTAAGGATCACAATTCTTCCTCTTCTTCCCTGATGGGATCAGTGAAAGACTCATAGTAATATAAGGAAAGATGGAACCCAGGAAGGCATACCATGAGGAGCATGTCACTGTGGACAGACTCTGCCCTGCTTTTTTCAGGGGTCACAACAACGCACGGTATTAATCTGACTGGGGAAACATTTTTCTATCCTCCTCACTCATGAGACCAAAAATATCTGAATATAGAAACTTTAACCTCTATCTCATCATTCTTTTCTCTGTGTTATTTAAAGTATTTAATTTTTTATTATTTTTTTTTACTGTCTTCCTAAGTTTAACATTTCCTTAGGACAACACAAACTAAGCTCTATAAGTCTAACATTGGTGTTGAGGTTTCTCATTTAACAGTGATTTATCTTTCCTGATGACAGTCTGTATCTTTACTCTCATGTTTTCAATTAAAGAAGAGAATAAAACAGAAAGAAGGTCAATAAGAAGTTCCTGAATAATAGGGATCCCAGGAGGAGTTTGGGCTTGAATCTTTGAGACTGAGACACTTTATGCTAATGTGGTTAATTAGACTGAGTTTTTCCTAGTGGAAAATTTTATCATCAACTTAAAAGAGAATTTTACCCCAAAGCGGGATCAAAAACTGTTGTCCCAATGGTTTCCTAAAATTGAACTGTGCCTAGCTCATGTCTGATGTTGATACTGATTGAAAAAGACCTCTGTCTAATCAACATATCAGAACACTAGATGAGTAGCTCAAGGTCAAAACAGAAACAAAACTTTCAAACACAACCTTGTAAGAAAGACCAACTGTTTTCACTATGAAGATTTCAGGTAAAATTTTGGCCTTGGTCTAAGGTGGTGAAAGAAAACATCTAATTAAGTCCTATTAGTTCAAGATTAAAATAAAAAAGTGAAGGGCAGGGAATTTTTATTGTGTGATGACAATTACAAAGTTAGGAAATGTGAAGTGGTTACACACTCTAGCAGCAAATGAGGACATACTGATTGATTCCCAGTCACATATGACTTTTACCTCCTGGTGTTTTTCTGAACTATATATCCATGTGCTTTGCTGATATATATCTTTACACGGCACTCTTGCATCTTATTTAAAGTGACAATGTTGCTGGTGAATTTGAGGTTCTTGCTTTGTCATGAAAGAATTCAGAGATGAAGTGCTAGGTAAGAAGTGGATTTATATAGAGAGAAACACACTTCACAGACAGAGTGTAGGCTATCTCAGAAGGAGACAGAGTAACAGAGTCTTGAAATATGGGGTGGTTAGTTTTTATGGGCTGAGTAATCTCAAAGACTAATAGGTGGGAGGATTATTCCAAGTATTTTGGGAGAAGGGTTGGGGCTTTTCAGGAATTGGGCTACAGCTCACTTTTTGACCTTTTATCGTTGGCCTCAGAGCTGTCATGGTGGGAATCTCCTGCTATCTTGGACCTAGTTGGTTCTAACCAGTCTTTGTCCTGTCTTCTGTGCTGGTGGCTCAGCAGTAAAGAATCCACCTGCCAATGCAGGAGGTGCAAGAGACACGGGTTCAGTTCCTGGGTCGGGAAGATCCCTTGGAGAAGGAAATGGTAACCCACTCCAGCATTCTTGCCAGGAAAATCACATGGACAGAGGATCCTAACAGACTACAGAGTCAGAAACAACTTAGCAACTAAGCAACAGTAGCAACAACAACAATGGCTATGTCATCCTTTTAAAGGTTGTGCACTAACCCCTTCCCTCCTATTTCAACAGTATCTGTGAATATCACCGACGCTGAGTTGAGTATTGTCTTAGGTTGGGGGCTCTCTGAGAAAGATTCTGAGATTCGCCTGCAGGAGGCTTGTGCAAGGATGTTCTTGTAACTGAGCAGGACCCTATGGGGCCTCCCCAGAACAAGCCTTCCCCCAATATCCTCTGCTTAACTCCTCTATTTAGTGTCCAGATAATAGTATTTGAGGCACATTTCCTGAGCTGTTTTGCAGATGTGAAATCCCCACTCCTCTTACACATGGAAGATGTTAACTGCTTGATGGCCATAAGCACATAGCCCTAGGCCTTCTGGAGCCTAAGAACTGATAATGCTACCCACGTGACACAACCTGCTACGCCAACATCAGCCAGTCAGAGCACTGTGCACAAGCTGCTCATATACCCTCCAGTCCCCACACCACGCCCCAGCTTTTAAAAGTGCTTTGTGGAAGCCCTTGGGGAGCTCAGGACCTTTTAGAGCATGAGCCACCTTGTCTCTTTACATGGCCCTGCAATAAACCTTTCTCTGCTCCAAACTGATGTATCAGTTTGTCTGGCCTCACTTTGCACATGGAGCCAGCCAAGGAGTCTGTGCCTAGAGAAGGTTGATCCCAGGCTGGTGGACTCTCTTCTCTTAGCCCCCAGCAGCAGCAGCCAGAGTACATTTGGTTCTGGGGATTTTAGAAGGACTATCCCTGACCGGTGCTGCCTGCCCATGGCATGAGGTTGTTTGGAGCCAAGAAACATCTGGAGTCATGGTCCACATTTGGTATTGTTGGGTGAGTTGCTCTGTTGCAGCAAAAATCTAAATGAAGCTTTTTTTCTCTTGAGAACTAGAAAAGTAAAGGGGACAGTGAACAGGCTAGAGAAGAAACACAATCGGGCCTGAAAGGGTTAATCACGTCTAGTTTTATTTTAACCATTCCTAATCTGTGGTGTCTGTAGCTAGATCTGTCCTTCATGAAGCTAAACTATCACCTCCTCCTAATACTATGTCGATTATATCTTGCACCTGGTGTTTGCTCTCCTTTCTCTCTCTTGTAGCAATTCACCCCCTATAACTGTTTGCATTTCAGAAAGAAGGTCTCAGGCTCTTAACCCAGAGACAAATGGACCCAATTACTGGGCTGCCAGATGCTAGCTGTGACTGTTTTGAAATAAGGCAGGAAGAGGAAGAATGCAAGAACTTCATTACTTTGAGCTATATGATCTGCCTTAGACCACAAGACCCCGGATATATAACATCTCTCAATTCCCCTAGGAGGTGGGCAGTTCTTGAGTCACTAGCCTGTTGTGTTCTCTCCCCTTGCTCAGGAGACAGAATAAAAGCCACTCTTTCTATTTCCTCCAAAGCGGTCTCTGCATTTCTATTTGACATTGGGCAGGGTGCCAAGACTTTGGCAACAGCTCTGGACTGCACAGGCTGAGAATTCTCTGCCCTCCGTTTGGGAGGCTTCCTTTGCAGTAAGTGAGTCACGCCATCCACTCTTTTGAGAGCTGGGCCCATTTGTTTGGAGGCCTCCACCTGGGAGTGGAAATGGGCCTTCTAGACTGCACCTTCTCTGATTTTCTGTCTGTGTCAGCATAGCTTAATTGTTATTTGTGTTTTTGTGTGTATTATGTTGAGGTGAAGACCTCCATTTGCTTGAGGGTAGGTTGCTCTCCTGAGTACAGCCAGGAACAATGTCCCCTCTCAATTTGGGCTCTCCCTTTAAGAGACTAGCCAATTTGTTGATTGGGGTACCCTGTTGGAGAGGGAAACTGTTGTAGGACTCTACCTATTTTGAGAACTGATTCATTTGCTTCTGTTTCGTGTGCATTTATGTTGGAATTTATACTTTTAATTGCTATTTGCTTGATATTTAATAACACTGGTCATGAATAATTAAGTGTGGATGATCAGAGCTCTGTTCCATCTTACAGTCCCTTGGGGTACTTTTGCAAAACTGAGAGATCTTTAGCTATGTTCACTAAATGAAAGAAAATACCTCAATACTCCCTGAGATCTGGAGAGTAAAGTCCCTTGATGGCTCTGCTATTTTATCGAGGTGTGCCTTTTGCAATTGCTTTTGTCTTGGGGGTATATGTATGTATATGTGAATAGTGTCTCGGTACCTATGTTCAAATTCTTTCCTGATTTGCTTCAAGGGAAGCAAACTACTGTGAGAGAATGATATGTACTATTTTTTTTTGTCTATTACTGTTATTTGTTTGTTTAAACTGAGGTGGATATTTGGGAATGGGAAAAAAGAAAGTTCCCTGAATATAGCCCAAGATGACTGGGTTTTGTATAAGCAGATACAAGAGAAATTTGAGATGTAAATGATCTACCTGGGTTCTCTGGAGCTCATTTAATCAATCTGAGTTGCTTGGACTTGAAGAGTATCTATGGCAAATTTGTTAGCAAGAAACATAACTTGGTATGATGAAATTTTTATGAGTGAACTAAATGTAAATGTGAAAAGAGCTTTTAGGTAAATTCTGTAGTAATAATTATGTTCTGAAAATTATCTAAACTAGTCTCTCGATTTTGGTAACAGTTATTTGCCTCTTGGTTTTCACTAAAGTTCCCTGTAGAAGGAAATGGCAGCTCACTCCAGTACTCTTGCCTGGAAAGTCCTGTGGATGGATGAGCCCGGTAGGCTAGTCCATGGGGTTGTCAAGAACTGGACAAACCTAGTGACTTCACTTTCATTTTCACTTTTCACTAAGTGAGTGAGTGAAATGAGTGAAGTCGCTCAGTCATGTCCAACTCTTTGCGACCCCATGGACTGCAGCCCACCAGGCTCCTCCATCCGTGGGATTTCCCAGGCAAGAATACTGGGGTGGGTTGCCACGCCCTTCTCCAGGGGATCTTCCTGACCCAGGGATTGAACGTGTGACTCCTGTGTCTCCTGGATTACTGGCAGATTCTTCATCCACTGAGTCACCAGTGAGGGTTTAACTGATCCATATTTGTTTTTAAATATTCACAGTGACCTATGATTCTATCTGACCAAATGTTTTTTCTTTTTTAACTTTCTGATAATTTTGATGAAATGTGAAAGTGAAAGTCACTCAGTCGTGTCCAACTCTTTGTGACCCCATGAACTATACAGTCCATGAAATTCTCCAGGCCAGAATACTGGAGTGGGTAAGCCTTTTCCTTTTCCAGGGGATCTTCCCAACCCAGGGGTTGAACCCAGGTCTCCCACATTGCAGGTGGATTCTTTACCAGCCAAGGCACAAGGGAAGCCCAAGAATACTGGAGTGGGTAGCCTATCCCTTCTCCAGTGGATCTTACCAACTGAAGAATCGAACCGGGGTCTCCTGCATTATAGGCGGATTCTTTACCAACTGAGCTATGAGGGAACTTCCTATCAAATTCTAATTAAAGTTCTTTTGACTTCAGCTGCAGTATAGGAGACCTGGGTTTGATCCCTAGGTTGGGAAGATCCCCTGGAGAAGGGCATGGCAACACCCTCCAGTATTCTTGCCTGGAGAATCCCATGGACATAAGAGCCTGGTGAGCTACAGTCCAGAGGGTTGCAAAAAGTCAAACATGACTGAGTGACTAAGCACAGCACACACAGCTTTGGCATGCTTCAGCAGGCCCCTGAGGCACCTCAGGAAAAAAAAAATTACTATTAAACTGACTAGAATTGTGGGTATGCTAAATTACACAGAAAACATTGTCAAATGAGTGATAAGCCTCCTGAGATTATACTGTGTGAATCAGTTCAATTCAGTCGCTCAGTCATGTCCAACTCTTTGCGACCCCATGAATTGTAGCATGGCAGGCCTCCATGTCCATCATCAACTCCTGGAGTTTACTCAAACTCGTGTCCATCGAGTCGATGATGCCATCCCGCCATCTCATCCTCTGTTGTCCCCATTTCCTTCTGCCCCCAATCCCTCCCAGAATCACAGTCTTTTTCAATGAATGAGTCAACTCCTCACATGATGTGGCCAAAGTATTGGAGTTTCAGCTTTAGCATCAGTCCTTCCAAAGAACACCCATGACTGATCTCCTTTAGAATGGACTGGTTGGATCTCCTTGCAGTCCAAGGGACTGTCAAGAGTATTCTCTAATACCACAGTTCAAAAGCATCAATTCTTTGGCTCTCAGCTTTCTTCACAGTCCAACTCTCACATCCATACATGACCAGTGGAAAAACCATAGCCTTGACTAGATGGATCTTTGTTGGCAAAATAATGTGTCTGCTTTTGAATATGCTATTGCAGTTGGTCATAACTTTCCTTCCAAGGAGTAAGCATCTTTTAATTTCATGGCTGCAGTCACCATC
>SJYF01001912.1:454557-474095 GCA_006410515.1 Procapra przewalskii | reverse complement strand
AAACCATAGCCTTGACTAGACGGATCTTTGTTGGCAAAGTAATGTCTCTGCTTTTCAATATGCTATCTAGGTTGGTCATAACTTTCCTTCCAAGGAGTAAGTGTCTTTTAATTTTATGGTTGCAATCAACATCTGCAGTGATTTTGGAGCCCAAGAAAATAAAATCTGACATTGTTTCCACAGTTTCCCCATCTATTTGCCATGATTCCATGATCTTCGTTTTCTAAATGTTGAGCTTTAAGCCAACATTTTCACTCTCCTATTTCAGTTTCATCAAGAGGCTTTTGAGTTTCTCTTCACTTTCTGCCACAAGTGTGGTGTCATCTGCATATCTGAGGATATTGATATTTCTCCTGGCAATCTGGATTCCAGCTTGTGCTTCTTCCAGCCCAGCGTTTCTCATGATGTACTCTGCATAGAAGTTAAATAAGCAGGGTGACAATATACAGCCTTGACGTACTCCTTTTCCTATTTGGAACCAGTCGTTGTTCCATGTCCAGTTTTAACTGTTGCTTCCTGACCTGCATATAGATTTCTCAAGAGGCAGGTCAGGGGATCTGGTATTCCCATCTCTTTCAGAATTTTCCACAATTTGTGGTGATCTTCACAGTCAAAGGCTTTGGCAAAATCAATAAAGCCGAAATAAATTTTTTTTTTTCTGGAAGTCTCTTGCTTTCTTGATGATCCAGCATATGTTAGCAATTTGATCTCTGGTTCCTCTGCCTTTTCTAAAACCAGCTTGAACATCTGGAATTCATGGTTCATGTATTATTGAAGCCTGACTTGGAGAATTTTGAGCATTACTTTACTAGCATGTGAGATGAGTGCAACGTGTGGTAGTTTGAGCATTCTTTGGCATTGCCTTTCTTTGGGATTGGAATGAAAACTGACCCTTTCCAGTCCTGTGGCCACTGCTGAGTTTTCCAAATTTGCTGACATATTGAGTGAAGCACTTTCACAGCATCATCTTTCAGGATTTGAAATAGCTCAACTGGAATTCCATTACCTCTACTAGCTTTGTTCATAGTGATGCTTTCTAAGGCCCGCTTGACTTCACATTCCAGGATGTCTGGCTCTAGGTGAGTGTGAGTGATCACACTATTATAATTATCTGCGTCATGAAGATCTTTTTTGAATGGTTCCTTTGTGTGTTCTTTCCACCTCTTCTAATATCTTTTGCTTCTGTTAGGTCCATCTTATTTCTATCCTTTATCGAGCTCGTCTTTGCCTGAAATATTCCCTTGGTATCTCTAATTTTCTTGAAGAGATCTCTAGTTTTTCCCTTTCTATTGTTTTCCTCCATTTCTTTGCACTGATCACTGAGGAAGGCTTTCTCATCTCTCCTTGATATTCTTAGGAACTCTGCATTCAAATGGGTATATCTTTCCTTTTCTCCTTTGCTTTTTGCTGCTTTTCTTTTCACAGCTATTTTAAGGCCTCCTCAGATAGCCATTGTGCTTCTTTGCATTTCTTTTCCATGGGGATGGTCTTGATCTCTGTCTCCTGTACAATGCCATGTAACTCCATCCATATTTCATCCTGCATTCTGTCTAATAAATCTAGTCCCTTAAATTATTTCCCACTTCCACTGTATAATTGTAAGGGATTTGATTTAGGTCATACCTGAATGATCTAGTGGTTTTCTGTACTTTCTTCAATTTAAGTCTGAATTTGGCAATAAGTTTTTTGTGGTCTGAGCCACATTCAGCTCCTGGTCTTGTTTTTGCTGACTGTATAGAGCTTCTCCATCTTTGGCTGCAAAGAATATAATCAATCAGATTTTGGTGTTGACCATCTGGTGATGTCCATGTATAGAGTCTTCTCTTGTGTTGTTGGAAGAATGTGTTTGCTAATGCCAGTCCATTCTCTTAGCAAAACTCTGTTAGCCTTTGCCCTGCTTCATTCTGTATTCCAAGGCCAAATTTGCCTGTTACTCCAGGTGTTTGTTGACTTCCTACTTTTGCATTCCAGTCCCCTATACTTTAGAAGTCATCTTTTTTGGGTGTTAGTTCTAAAAGGTCTTGTAGGTCTTCATAGAACCATTCAACTTCAGCTTCTTCAGCGTTACTGGTTGGGGGATAGGCTTGGATTACAGTGACATTGAATGGTTTGCCTTGGAAATGAACAGAGATCATTCTGTCATTTTTGAGACTGCATCCAAGTACTGCATTTCAGACTCTTTTGTTTACTATTATGGCTACTCTACTTCTTCTAAGGGATTTTTGCCCATAGTAGGAGATATAATGGTCATCTGAGTTAAATTCACTCATACCAGTCCATTTTAGTTTGCTGATTCCTAGAATGTCAATGTTCACTCTTGCCATCTCCTGTTTGACTACTTCCAATTTGCCTTGATTCATGTACCAAGGTTCCTAGGCAATATTGTTCTTTACAGCATCAGACCTTCCTTCCATCACCAGTCACATCCAGAACTGGGTGTTGTTTTTGCTTTGGTTCTGTCCCTTCATTCTTTCTGGAGTTATTTCTCCACTGATCTCCAGTAGCATATTGGGCACCTGCCGACCTGGGGAGTTAATCTTTCAGTCTGAAAGTATCTCCTGTGGGGGTACGGGTCAGCAGTGGACTGCCACAGGGAAATGGGCTTGGATGTAGCAGACTTGGTATGGCATAAGTCATCTTGGAGGAGGTAGCCATTAACCCCACCATAGAGCAGCCAGGCCTTACATAGGACTAGGAAACAGACTCTTGAAGGGCACAAAAAGAACCTTGTGTGCTCAGGACCCAAGAGAAAGAAGCAGTGACCTCACGAAAGACTGAACCAGACTTGCCTGTGATTGTCTAGGAGTCTCCAGCAGAGGAGTGGGTAGGTGGTTGCCTGCTGCAGGGTTGGGGGCAGTGAGTATAGCAGTACACGCATGGGATCTTTTGAAGGAGGCTGCCATCATCCTCATTACCTCCACCATAGTTTGAAAGTGAAAGTGAAAGTGAAGTTGCTCAGTCATGTCTGACTCTTTGCCACCCCATGGACTGTAGCCCACCAGGCTCCTCCATCTGTGGGATTCTCCAAGCAACAATACTGGAATGGGTTGCCATTTCCTTCTCCAGGATATCTTCCCAATCCAGGGATTGAACCTGGGTTTCCCGCATTGCAGACAGACACTTTACCATCTGAGCCATCAGAGCCTGGCCTCAGGTAAATAGCAGGGAGGGAACACAGCTCTGTTCAGTCGCTCAGTCTTGTCCGACTCTTTGCGACCGCATGGATTGCAGCTCACCAGACCTCCGTGTCCATCACCAACTCCCAGAGTTCATTCAAACTCATGTCCATCGAGTCGGTGATGCCATCCAGTCATCTCATCCTGTGTCATCCCTTTCTCCTCCTGCCCCCAATCCCTCCCAGCATCAGAGTCTTTTCCAATGAATCAGCTCTTCGCATGAGGTGGCCAAAGTATTGGACTTTCAGCTTTAGCATCATTCCTTCCAAAGAACACAAAGGACTGATCTTTAGGATGGACTGATTGGATCTCCTTGTAGTCCAAGGGACTCTCAAGAGTCTTCTCCAACACCACAGTTCAAAAGCATCAATTCTTCAGGCTCAGCTGTCTTCACAGTCCAACTCTCACATCCATACATGAACACTGGAAAAACCATAGCCTTGACTAGACAGACCTTTGTTGGCAAAGGAATGTCTCTGCTTTTGAATATGCTATCTAGGTTGGTCATAACTTTCTTTCCAAGGAGTAAGTGTCTTTTAATTTCATGGCAGCAATCACCATCTGCAGTGATTTTGGAGCCCCCCAAAATAAGGTCTGACACTGTTTCCACTGTTTCCCCATCTATTTGCCATGAAGTGATGGGACCAGATGCCATGATCTTACTTTTCTGAATGTTGAGATTTAAGCCAACTTTTTCACTCTTCTCTCTCACTTTCATAATGAGGCTTTTGAGTTCTTCTTCACTTTCTGCCATAAGGGTGGTGTCATCTGCATATCTGAGGTTATTGATATTTCTCCCAGCAATTTGGTTCCAGCTTGTGCTTCTTCCAGTCCAGTGTTTTTCATGATGCACTCCTCATAGAAGTTAAATAAGCAGAGTGACAATATACAGCCTTGACGTACTCCTTTTCCTATTTGGAGCCAGTCTGTTGTTCCATGTCCAGTTCTAACTGTTGCTTTCTGACCTGCATATAGGTTTCTCAAGAGCAGGTCAGGTGGTCTGGTATCTCTATCTCTTTCAGAATTTTCCAGTTTATTATGATTCACACAGTCAACGGCTTTGGCATAGTCAATAAAGCAGAAATAGATGGTTTTCTGGAACGCTTTTGCTTTTTCCATGATTCAGCAGATGTTGGCAATTTGATCTCTGATTCCTCTGCCTTTTTAAAACCAGCTTGAACCTCTGGAAGTTCACGGTTCACGTATTGCTGAAGCCTGGCTTGCAGAATTTTGAGCATTACTTTACTAGCATGTGAGATATGTGCAATTGTGCGGTAGTTTGAGCATTCTTTGGCATTGCCTTTCTTTGAGATTGGAATGAAAACGGACCTTTTCCAGTCCTGTGGCCACTGCTGAGTTTTCCAAGTTTGCTGGCATATTGAGTGAAGCACTTTCACAGCATCATCTTCCAGGATTTGAAACAGCTAAACCGGAATTCCATCACCTCCACTAGCTTTGTTCATAGTGAGTCTTCCTAAGGCCCACTTGACTTCACATTCCAGGATGTCTGGCTCTAGGTGAGTGTGAGTGATCACACCATCGTGATTATCTGGGTCATGAAGATTTTTGTACAGTTCTTCTGTGTATTCTTGCCACCTCTTCTTAATATCTTTTGCTTCTGTTAAGTCCATACCATTTCTGTCCTTTATCGAGCCCATCTTTGCATGAAATATTCCCTTGGTATCTCTAATTTTCTTGAAGAGATCTCCAATCTTTCCCATTCTGTTGTTTGCCTCTATTTCTTTGCATTGATCACTGAGGAAGGCTTTCTTATCTCTCCTTGCTATTCTTTGGAACTCTGCATTCAGATGCTTATATGTTTCCTTTGCTTCTTTGCTTTTCACTTCTCTTCTTCTCACAGCTATTTGTAAGGCTTCTCCAGACAGCCATTTTGCTTTTTTTGCGTTTCTTTTCCATGGGGATGGTCTTGATCTCTGTCTCCTGTACAATGTCATGAACCTCATTCCACAGTTAATCAGGCCCTCTATCAGTTCTAGTCCCTTAAACCTTTATCTCACTTCCACTGTATAATCATAAGGAATTTGATTTAGGTCATACCTGAATGATCTAGTGGTTTTCCCTACTTTCTTCAATTTGGCGATAAGGAGTTCATGATCTGAGTCACAGTCAGCTCCCAGTCTTGTTTTTGCTGACTGTATAGAGCTTCTCCATCTTTGGCTGCAAAGAATATAATCAATTAGATTTTGGTGTTGACCATGTGGTGATGTCCATGTGTAGAGTCTTCTCTTTTGTTGTTGGAAGAGGGTGTTTGCCACGACCAGTGCGTTCTCTTGGCTAAATTCTATTAGCCTTTGCCCTGCTTCATTCCGTATTCCAAGGCCAAATTTGTCTGTTACTCCAAGTGTTTCTTGACTTCCTACTTTTGCATCCCAGCCCTATATAATGAAAAGGACATCTTTATTGTGTGTGTTTGTTAGTTCTAAAAGGGCTTGTAGATCTTCATAAAACTGTTCGACTTCACCTTTTTCAACGTTACTGGTTGGGGCATAGACTTCAATTACTGTTATAGTCAATGATTTGCCTTGGAAATGAACAGAGATCATTCTGTCGTTTTTGAGATTGCATCCAATTACTGCATTTCAGACTCTTTTGTTGACCATGATGGCTACTCCATTTCTTCTAAGGGATTCCTGTCTGCAGTAGTAGATATAATGGTCCTCTGAGTTAAATTACCCATTCCAGTCCATCTTAGTTTGCTGATTCCTATAATGTTGATGTTCATTCTTGCCATCTCCTGTTTGACCACATTTAATTTGCCTTGAATCATGGACCTAACATTCCAGGCTCCTATGCAATATTGCTCTTTACAGCATCGGACCTTGCTTCTATCACCAGTCACATCCACAACTGGGTGTTGTTTTTGCTTTGGCTCCATTCCTTCATTCTTTTTCATCAACAGAAAATAAGATTAAAGATTTACTGAGCATGGCCCAGCCCATCAGAACAAGATCCAGTTTTCCCCTGTCAGTCTCTCCCATCAGGAAGCTTCCATACACCTCTTATCCTTCTTCATATGAGGTCAGATAGGCTGAAAACCAGTCATATAAAACTAACCAATTGAACCACATGGACCACAGACTTATCTAACTCAATGAAACTATGAGCCATATCGTGAAGGATCACCCAAGATGGATGGGTCATGGTGAAGAGTTCTGACAAAATGTGGAAAAGGGAATGGCAAACCACTTCAGTATTCTTGCCTTGAGAACCCCATGATCAGTATGAACAGAATAATATCAGTGATTTGTGATTCCCCAAAAATAAAGTCTGTCACTGTTTCCATTGTTTCCCCATCTGTTTGCTGTGAAGTTATGGGACCAGATGCCATGATCCTAGTTTTCTGAATGTTGAGCTTTAAGCCAACTTTTTACTCTCCTCTTTCACTTTCTTCAAGAGGCTGTTTAGTTCTTCTTCACTTTCTGCCATAGGGTGATGTCATCTGCATATCTGAGGTTATTGATAAGGGTGATGTCATTTGCATATCTGAGGTTATTGATAAGGGTGATGTCATCTGCATATCTGAGGATATTGATATTTCTCCCGTCAATCTTGATTCCAGCTTATGCTTCATCCAGCTCAGTGTTTCTCATGATGTACTCTGCATATAAATTAAATAAGCAGGATAACCTTGACATACTCCTTTCCCGATTTGGAGCCAGTTATTGTTTTATGTCCAGTTCTAACTGTTGCTTCTTGACCTGCATACAGATTTCTCAGGAGGCAGGTCAGGTGGTCTGGTATTCCCATCTCTTTCAGAATTTCCCACAGTTTATTGTGATCCACACAGTCAAAGGCTTTGGCACAAGCAATAAAGCAGAAATAGATGTTTTTTGGAACTCTCTTGCTTTTTCAATGATTCGGCAGATGTTGACAATTTGATCTCTGGTTCCTCTGCCTTTTCTAAAACCAGCTTGAAGATCTGGAAATTCATGGTTCACATACTGTTGAAACCTGGCTTGGAGAATTTTGAGCATTACTTTTACTAGCGTGTGAGATGAGTGAGATAAGGGTGAATGTTTTAGGTCCTATTTAAACCAATAGATAACATAGAAAAATCACTCCCAGGAGTTTCAGACCAAAAAAAAAAAAAAAAGTAGAAAGATGGCTCTTCCAACTTCTTCTCTTGCCACTACTACACCGACAACAGGAAACAAGCATAAGTAGCTGTTGAGGTTCTTTAACAGACCGGAACCTGGTGGTCCGGAGTCAACCGATAAGAAAGTAAAGGAGAGAGAAAGAGGCTGATATTCCTTGATTTATGCAGAAAGCCAATAAAGCCCCTGGCATGGGGCTTGCTCTGTTCATGGAGGCCTCAGGAGCCCTCTCTGTGGGGAGCTGCCCTGGGAAAGAGGTCTTATTCTCAAGACATAGCTCTGAGAGCTGCCTTATCATAAGGGTTTGTTTAGCACAAACATAGCTCTCTGTCCCATCACCCCTGTGTTTCTTGGCTGCATCTCAAGCAGACACCTGGGTCCTTGACTTGTTGCTTATGCACACAGACCTTTATCATAAGTATTGTTGAAGGATCTTAATAGAAACAGCAGGATGCATGGCATGGGAACACGCGAAGTTGGCTGATAAACTCAAGATGTTTATGTAATTCAGAAAGAATTTATTGTTCTGTTTTCTTGCTTGAAAAACATATAAAAAGCTGCATTTGAAATAAAGCCAGGGGCAGTGTATGTAGGCTTGCTCTGAGGCCTGCTGCACCTGATCCTCTCGACCCCATTCTTTGCTTCGCTTCTTTCTTTCTTAGCCGCGTTGCCCCCTTTGCAGGACCTGCTCGACTTTGCCGGCTGGAACCGGCACCTCTCAATAGGGTGAAGGTGCAGAGCACCTTTTCAAGAGGGTCTTAGAAGCTCGGGCAGGAAAGTGAACTCATAGAGCCTCTGTACTCCAAAGAAATAGCCTGAGAGAGAGAGAGAAAGAAAGAAAGACACGGGGACCAAAGCTCTGATGGAGCAAAGGTGTTTTAATTAACATGGTATGGGCATCTATACTGTAGTTATTCTCAGCAAAGATAAAAATTAAAATACCAGACTTACAAATCATAGGTGATCCATATTAAAGAGAGAGAGAGAGAGAGAGAGAGAGTTGTAAATAATCGCTTTTACCTTATGACTCACAAGAAGGAAGAGGGGACTTATCACTGCATAGAAAAACTAATTATTGGATATGCCCTTCAGCCTCGGGGAGAGGCTTGCCTCTCCTCTTAATTCCTGAATATTCAGGAATTAATAAAGAACAGAGGATTCCTGACAGATCCAAACAGCACACAGAAAGCTTCTTGTAAAATGTTTTCTGACAAGTAGCTAGATGATTCGTCTTCCTTCTCTTATATTTGAGAGTCATTCAAGTGAATATAGATTTTTAATGACCCACATGGAAGTCTTCTGGATAAAAAAAGTTCTAATCTTGGAACTCTTTTCATCTACCAATATTTATAATGAAAAAAACTTGAGTGTAATCTTGCCTTAATTTTTTGTTTTTGAGTAAGATATTTACAGGAAATAGACTGTTTTCTCTGACTGAGGAAATCGAAAGCTAAGAGCATTGGTGGGAGGAGTCTCGATACTGTTTCATAACGTCCTCCTCTCTGGGAAAACACCATATGAGGTAGCTTGCACTAAATCAAGGGTTTTGACTAGTCAGTGCCCTTTTCCCCTGTTATCTTTCAAAATACTTCCTTTCCCTCTGCCCTTCAGGAGATTATACAATTCTGCAGTTCAGTCTCTAAGAGCTTTACTGATTTATCATCCTACTTAAACAGTGATTCTTATATTTCTAAAGATAACCTCAAGATCTGGACTACTGTGGAAGACATCTCCACTGAGGTAAGATGAGTAGGAATCCTTGTTAAGAGCTCTGGGTATCTGGTTGGTAACCTCAAGAGGACAAGGGGAGCTTTAGTCATGAAGAATTTGGGGAGAATGGATTGGAATCAACTATATTCAGAAAAGTGAAAACAGCACTAACTTGATTCTAAACATTTACTGCCTAGACAAATAATAGACATTTCATTCTACCACAGTTGAAGCCTGAACAAAGGGAGATGCATTTTGACAATAGAAGATATTAAAATGTATTCCTCAGGCAACTACCGCCGTGAGTTATATTTAGAGACAGTATTTGCTTTCCTTCCCTAAAAGATGCACAGAAAACTTAGTGGCTGTGGTGGGGGCCTGGGTAAAAGTCCAGATAGGGGCATAATAAAATATCATAAAATAATATTGAGTAAAAAATAGAACCAGATATAAAACTATATTGTGTGATATTATCCTAATTTTTGAAAACACACACACACACACACACACACACACACACACACAGAGCAGAGCAGATAAGTTTCAGTTCCACAAATGCAGTTATACAAAGCATGGCTTCTTTACCTCCCTTAAGACAGTTAATTCTTTCAGACTTCATTCTATACCTGCTGCCAGAGTTGTTATTTCACTCTCTTTTAGAATTATTTTCTGCTTTCCTGAAAATTAATAACTTTTTTTCTGGTGGCGCAGCATAGGAGAGATGCAGGTAGAGGCAATTACAAGCAGATTTCTATTGAATCTACTTTTAGAATTGTTTAAGACTTTCTGAATGACCTGGTGCAATAATATTTTATATGTGCTTGACTAGAATAGACAGAGATTTTTAATATTCATTTCAGAATCTTCTGTATGTTAGATAAACCATCTTAATCATACTATTATATTTACTTTTAGTAGGTAAATAGATAATTGAAACTGTTCTATCTCCCTAGGAGCTGTACCTTTTATCATTGTGTTGTGCTCTGGTGACATTTTTTAATTTCAGATCTGTTTAAAGCTAGACTACAGAGATAAACTGCTTTTCTTTTAGGTACTCTTTACGTATTTTAGGTACTCTTTTCATATTTAGGTACTCTTTATATTTTATGATAAAATATTTTTCTTTTATTTTTCCACCATCAAATGATCTTCTGTTAAAAGTACATTGGCAGATTTCCTAAATCCAAGTTGACCAAATTTTCACCTAAGTTTAACCACTTAGATTCTTTGTGTCTATGCTGACAGATAACATATATTATCTTGTTTCTTCTATTAATTTCATTTTATGATGCTTCTATATTCTCCTTTCTTGAAATTTTTGAGGGGGAGGAGTTAGTATCTTTGGTTTGGCTTTTTACTCATACCCCTATCTTACTTAACGTTTAAGAGGAGTATGTTAGTGTACTCTCATGTTCTTTGTCTTTCCTTCCTCCCTCCACCATGTTGATATACTTCCTGCTTCTTTTTTCTTCAAACTGAGCTTTATTAATTTTAAGACATAGATAGACACACCTGATCAGGTTAAGTTTTCACTTTTATTAACCTTTCACCTTACAGTTTTTCTTGACTTCCTGATATGTGGTGTGTATGCTCAGTTGCTCAGTCGTGACTTTTTGTGATCCCATGGACTATCACCAACCAGGCTCCTCTGTCCATGGAATTTTCCAGGCAAGAATACTGGATTGGGTAGTCATTCCCTTCTCCACGGGAAATTTCTGACCCAGGAATCAAACCTGTGTCTCTTGCGTCTCCTGCACTGTCAGGCGGATTCTTTACCACTGAGCTACCTGGAAAGCTCCAACTTTCTTATATATTACCCGTTATTGACTCGTTACTCCCAATAGATGTCTCCATGTTATCTTTGCCTGTCAAAAGTACTAAGGCCTTGAATACAGGAAAATAGTTTTTGAAGTCCTCACATTTAAATATCATTTTGACTAGATTAAAAATCCTACTCTAAAAATGATTTTTCCCTCAAGGTAGGTTGGCAGTACCTTGTCTAATACCGCTGAGACTAGATATGTTGTGAAATTCCGATCTGGAAAGTTCAGAAAATGCTATTTAATTACTGAATCTAATTTATTATTTGGGGAGAAGGGGCTAAAGTTTGCATTTTATTATTTTTCTTCCAGTTTTTTTTTGAGCCATAATTGACACACATCACCATATAAATTTAAGCATAGTGATCCGATTTATACACTGCTGCTGCTGCTGCTAAGTCGCATCACGAAGTAATAAGCACAATAACTTTACTGAGCATCCATCATCTCATATAGTTGCAAAATTAAAAATGTACAAAACATTTTTTTTCTGGTAATGAGAACTCAATTTAGTCTCACAATAACTTTCATATATAACGTGCAGCAGTCATAATTATATGTTGTATATTACATCCCTAGTACTTATTTATCCTATAGCTTTGAAGCTTGTATGTTTCGCCTTCCTTCATCCAATTTCCCTTCCCCCTACCACACCCTGATTACTGGTTACCATCTTTTGCTATGAGTTGGCTTTTGCAGTATAATTGATGTAAGAAATTATGTTGGTTGCTATAACATGACATGGTGATTCAATTTTTCTTTTTTTAAATTTTAAATGTATTTAATTGGAGAATAATTACTTTACAATATTGTGATGGTTTTTGCCATCCAGCAGCATGAATCGGCCACAAGTATACACGTGACCCCCCATCCTGAACCCCACTTCCACTTCCCTCCCCACCCTGTCCCTCTGGGTTTTCCCAGACCATTGGGTGCCCTGCTTCTTGCATCGAACTTACACTGGCCATCTGTTTTACATATGCTAATGTACATGTTTCAGTGCTATTCTCTCAAATCATCCCAACCTCACCTTCTTCCACTGAGTCCAAAAGTTTGCTCTTTACATCTGTGTCTCCTTTGCTGCCCTGCACGTAGGATCATCAGTACCATCTTTCTAAATGACATTTCTATACATTTCAAACCAATCGCCATAAGTCTAGCTATGATTGTCACCATACATACTTGTCACCATATTACATTCTTATTGATTATATTCCATACACTGTACATTTATATTACATTATGTACATTACCTACACATGACTCATTTATTTTGCAACTGGAAATTTGCACATGTTAATCTCCCTCACCTATTTCTTTGCTTCTACTATACCCTGCCTCTGGAGAATACCTATTTGTTCTCTGTACCTATAATTGTTTGTTTTTGATATGTTTGTTCATCTGAATTTTTTTAGATTGTACATCACGTGAAATCATAAAATACTTGTCTTTTTCTGTCTGGCTTATTTCACTCAGAATAATATCCTCTAGGTCCATCCATGTTGTTGCACACGGCGAGATTGCATTTTTTTTAAATGACTGAGTAATAACCCATCATATGTATTGGCCATGTCTTCTTTATCTGTTCATCCACTGATGAGCATTTAGGCTATTTCTGTATTTTGGTTATTGTAAATAGTCCTGCCGTGAACATTGGGATGTGTATATGTTTTCTAATAGTATTTTTATTTTGTTTGGATAGGTACTCAGGAGTGGTATTTCTGGATCATATGGTAGTTTTACATTCTTTATTTTTTGCAAGTCTCCATGTTGTTTTCCATAGTGGATACACCAATTTACATTCCCACCAACAGTGCACAACTTTTCTCTTTTCTCTGCATCCTCATGAAGACTTGTTATCTGTCACTATTTGACATAATAACTATTCTGGCAGGTGTGAGATGATATCTCATTGTAATTTTGACTGCATTTCCCTGATGATTAGTAATGTTAGGCAACTTTGCATGAGCCTGTTGGCCATCTATGTTTTCCTTGGAAAGATATTCCTTTAGTCCCTCTACTGATTTTTTAACTGTATTGCTTGCTTATTTGATGTTGAGTTGTATGAATTCTTTGTATATTTTGGATATCAACCCATTATCAGATATATTGTTTACAAATAAAGTCTCCCATTCAGTATGTGGGCTTGTGGTTTTGTTGATAGTTCCCTTTGTTGTGCAAATGATTTTTAGTTTGATGAAATCCTATCTTTCTTTTTTAATTTTTGTTTCCCTTACCCAAAAAGATATATCCAAAAAACCATAATGAAGACTGCTGTCAAGGGGTATAGTGCTAGTTTTCTTTAGAAGTTTTATGGTTTTAAGTCTTCAATTTAAGTCTTTAATTCATTTTGAATTTATTTTTGTACATGGTGTCAGAAAGTAGACCAGTTTGATTTTTTTCAAGTACCTGTCCACTTTTCTCAACACCACTTGTTCAGGTTGTCTTTTATGCATTGTAATTCTTGCCACCTTTATCAGATTAATTAGCTTCAAAGTATGGATTCATTTCTGGAATCTATTTTATTCCACTGATCTAGGTATATGTTTTGGAGCAGGAATTGGCAACCCACTCCAGTGTTCTTGCCTAGAGAGTCTCAGGGATGGGGGAGACTAGTGGGCTGCCATCTATGGGCTCGCACAGAGTTGGACACGACTGAAGTGACTTAGCAGCAGCAGCAGCAGCAGCACGTATATGTTTTTGTTCCGTCATTCTTCTGTTTTGATAAGTGTAGCTTTTTTTTTTAAAATTTTATTTTATTATTTTTTTAAAATTTTTATTATTATTATTATTTCCCTACATTACAATACTGTATTTGTTTTGCCATACATTGACATGCGTTGGCCACAGGTGTACCCAGTCTCCCAATGCCGAAGCCCCTTCCCACCTCCCACCCCATACCTCCAGGCTTGTCCTTCTTTCTTTAAATTGTTTTGGTTATTTGAGGCCTCTTGTGCTTCCATACAAGTTTTCAAAGTTTTTGTTCTAGTTCTGTGAAAAATGCTACTGGTAATTTGATCAGGATTGCATTGGATCTGTATGTGCCTTGGGTAGAAAAGTGACTTTAATAATATTAATTCTTTAAATTTATATTTTCCCATCTGTTTGTGTTGTCTTCAATTTCTTTCATCAGTGTTTTGTAGTTTTCCAAAAAGAGGTCTTCCAAAAGAGGTCTTCTATTTCCTTAGTCAAATTTATTCCTAGGTATTTTGTTCTTTTTGATGTGATTGTAAATGGGGTTGTTTTCTTAATTTCTGTTTTTGATAGTTCATTGCTAGTGTATAGAAATGCAACAGATTTCTGTACTAACTGTGAGGGTTTTTAAAAAAATTAATTTATTTATTTTTTAATTGGAGGAAAATTGCTTTACAATTTTGTGTTGGTTTCTGTCATACAACAAGATGAATAGGTCATAATAGTATGTGTATCTCTTCCTTCTTGAGCCTCTTTCCTCCCCAACCTCGTCCCTCCGGTGATCACAGAGTGCCAGGCTGGGCTCCCTGTATTATGTAGCCACTTCTCACCAGCTGCTTTACACATGATAGTGTATATATGTTGATGCTACTTTCTCCATTTGTCCCACTATGTCCTTACCGCTCTATGACCACAAGTTGGTTCTTTACATCTGTGTTTTCATTCCTTCCTTGGAAATAATTTCATCAGTACCATCTTTCTAGATTCCATATATATGCGTTAACATATGATATTTGTTTTTCTCTTTCTAACTTACTTCACTCTGTATAATAGACTCTAGGTTCATCCACCTCATTAGAACTGACCCAAATGCAGAGTTAGAGTTTGAGCAAATTCCAGGAGATATGAAAGACAGGGAAGCCTGGCATGCTGCTCTTCATGGGGTCGCCAAGAGTCAGACATGACTTAGTGACTAAATAACAACAAATGGTGTTAAAAAGTGTTCTAGTTTCAACAATTTTTTTTGTTGTTGTTCTATTCTGTGAAAAATGCCTTTGGTAGTTTGATAGGGATTGCATTGAATCTGTAGATTGCTTTAGGTAGTATAGTCATTTTTACCGTATTGATTCTTCCACTTTAGGAATATTCTTCTGTTTGTGTCATCTTTGATTTCTTTCATCAGTGTGTTATAGTTTTCTGCATACAGGTCTTTTGTCTCTTTAGGCGGTTCATTCCTATTGTATTTTATCCTTTTGTTGCAAAGGTGAATGGAATTGTTCCCTTAATTTCCCTTTCTGATTTTTTTTTTTTGGTTAGTATATAGGAATGCAAGGGATATCTGTGTATTAATTTTATATCCTGAAAATTGACTATATTCATTGATTAGCTCTAGTAGCTTTCTGGTAGCATCTTTAGAGTTTTCTATGTATAGTATCAGGCTTCCCCTGTGGTGCTAGTGGTAAAGAATCTGATTTCCAGTGCAGGAGATGTGAGACACAGATTCAATGCCCGGTTGGGAAGATCCCCTGGAGAAAGGCATGACAACCGACTCCAGTATTCTTGCCTGGAAAATCCCATGGGCAGAGAACCCACGTGGGCTACAGTTCATAGGGTCACTTAAGAGTTGGATTCAACTAAAATGACTTAGTATGCACGCTTGCATGTATAGTATCAAGTCTTCTGCAACAATGAGTTTACTCCTTTTCCAATCTGGATTCTTTTTATTTCTTGTTCTTCTCTCATTACCATGGCTAAGACTTCCAAAACTATGTTGAATAATTGTTGTGAGAGTGGGCACCCTTGTCTTGTCCTGATCTTAGAGGAAATAATTTTAGTTTTTCACCATTGAGAATAATATTTGCTGTGGGTTTGTGATACATGGCCTTTATTATGTTGGGATAGGTTTCTTCTATGCCAACTTTCTGGAGAGCTTTTATCATAAATGGATATTGAATTTTGTTGAAAAACTTTCTCTGCTTCTGTTGAGATGATCATATGGTTTTTAACTTTCAGTTTGTTAATATGATGTATCAGGCTGATTTGCATATATTGAAGAATCCTTGCATCCCTGAGATAAACTCTACTTAATCATGTTATGTGATCCTTTTAATGTCTTGTTGGATTCTGTTTGCTAGAATTTTGTTGGGGATATTTGCATCTCTGTTCATCACTGATACTGGCCTATAATTTTCTTTTTTGGTGGTATCTTTGCCTTGTTTTGGTGTCAGACTAATGCTAGCCTTGTAGAATGAGTGGGACTTTTCCTTCCTTGGCAATTTTCTGGAAGAGTTTGAGCAGGTTGCATATTAGCTCTTCTCTAAGTGCTTGGTAGAATTCACTTGAGAAACCATCTGTCCCTGGACTTTTGTTTATTGAAAGATTTTTGATTATAGTTTCAATTTCAGTGTTCATGATTGGTCTGTTAATATTTTCTATTTCTTCCTGGTTCAATCTGGAAGGTTTTACTTTTCAAAGAATTTGTCCATTTCTTTCAAGTTGTCCATTTTATTGGTGTATAGTTGCTCATAGCAGTTTCTTATGATCCTTTGCATGTCTGCATTGTCTGTTGCAACTTCCACTTTTTCATTTTTAATTTTATTGATTTGAGCAGGCTAATGGTTTGTTATTTTTTTTTAATCTTCTCAAAGGACCAGCTTTTAGGTTTTTTTTTTTTTAAATCTTTGTTATTGTCTCCCTCATTTCTTTTTCATCTATGTCTGCTCTGAGCTTTATGATTTATTTCCTTCTACTAACTGGGTTATTTTTTTTGTTGTTGTTCTTTTCTTAGTTGATTTAGGTGTATGGTTAGGTTATGTAATGTTTCTCTTGTTCTTTGAGGTAGGCTTGTATTGCTGTAAGCTTTCCTCTTAGCACTGCTTTTGTTGCATCCCATAGGTTTTGAATTAGCAAGTTTTCATCATTATTTGTTTCTAGGTATTTTTTGATTTCCTCTTTGATTTCCCAGTGACCACTTGGTATCCAGAAGCATATCATTTAGCCTCTATGTGTTTGTGTATGTGTTTGTGTTGTTTTCAGTTTTTTTTCCCCCTCGTAGTTGATATCTAATCTTATGGCATTGTGGTCAGAAAAAATGCTTAATGCAGTGTGATTTATTTATTTTTTAAATTTATCAAGGCTTGATTTGTGACCCAAGGTGTTATCTATCCTGGACAATGTTCTGTGTGCACTTGAGAAAAAAAGTGAAAACTGTTTTTGGATGAAATGTCTTATAGCTATCAATTAGGGTCCAGCGTATCCCTTAAAGCTTGTATCTCTTTATAAATTTTCTGCCTGGATGATCTGTCTGTTGGTGAGTGGAGTGTTAAAAGTCCCCCACTATTACTGTGTTACTGTCAATTTCCCATTTTATAATTATTAGCATTTTCCTTATGTACTGAGGTGCTCCTATGTTGTGTGTGTATATATTTATAATTATTATATTTTCTTCTTGGGTTGATCCCTTGATCATAATGTAGTGTCCTTCCTGTCTCTTGTAATGATCTTTAGGTTAAAGTCTATTTTATCTGATATGAGTATTGCCACCCCCACTTTTTCCACTTTCATGAAATCCTGGTTTCTATCCCTCACTTTCAGTCTGTATGTGTCCCTAGGCCTGAAGTGGGTCTCTTGTATATATAGCAACCTTGTTTTTGTATCAATTCAGCCAGTTTGATTAAAATAATTGGTTCATTTACATTTACACTAATTATTGATATGTATGATCATATTACCATCATTTACTTTAGCTTTTTTTTTAAACTTTCATTTTTGTAGCTCATTTCTTTCTTAGTTGTCTTAATTTTGCTTATCTGTAAAACTTTTGATTTTTCCATCAAATCTGAATGATAGCTTTGCTAGGTAGAGTAATCTTGATCATAGACATTTTTCCTTTCACCATTTTAAGAATATCCTGCCACTCCCTTCTGGCCTGTAGAGTTTCTGTTGAAAGATCAGCTTTTAGCCTTATGGGAATCCCCATATGTTGAGGTGTTTAATGGACTGGAACCTGGTGGTCTGGAGTTGACGATAAGAAAGTAAAGGAGAGAAAAAGGCTGATATTCCTTAGTTTACACAGAAAGCCAATAAAGCCCCTAGCATGGGGCTTGCTCTGTTCACGGAGGCCTCAGGCGCCCTCTCTATGGGGTGAAGGCACAGAGCACCTTCTTGAGAGGGTCTTAGAAGCCCAGGCAGGAAAGTGAACTCAGAGGGCCTCTGTGCTCCAAAGAAATAGCCTGAGAGAGAGAGAGAAAGAAAGAGAAGAGAAAGAAAGTGAAAGAAAGACATAGGGGTCAGAGCGCTGATGGAGCAAAGGTGTTTAATCAACATGGTGTGGGCATATATACTGTCTTACAAGGTAGTTATTCTCAGCAAAGATAAAGATTAAAATTCCAGACTTACAAAACATAGGTGATCCATATTAAAGAGAAAGAATTGTAAACAATCACTTTTACCGTATGGTTCACAAGAAGGAAGCAGGTACTTATCACCATATAGAAACATTAATGAAGGAAATGCCTGGATTCCTCAGTCCCAGGATAGGCTTGCCTCTCCTCTTAATCCCTGAGTATTAAAGAATTAATAAGGAACAGAGAATTCCTGACAGATCCAAAACAGCACAAAGGAAGCCTCTTGTTAAATGCTTCCTGACACCCATATATGTTATTTGTTTTCTATTGATACTTTTAATATTTTTTATGTGTGTTTAATTCTTGTTAGTTTGACTAATATGTATCTTGATGTGTTTTTCTTTGTGTTTATCGTATATGGGATTCTGAGCTTCCTGAACTTGGGTAGCTATTTACTTTCCCATGTTTGGGAAATTTTCAATGATAAACTCAAATACTTTTTTCATACTTTTTCTTTTTCTTTTTCTCTTCTTCTTCTAGGACCCCTATAATTCAAATGTTGGTGTGGTTAATGTTGTCCCAGGGGTTTATGAGGCTGTCCTCATTTATTTTTTCTTTCTTCCGCTCTACTTCAGTTATCACCACCATTCTATCTTCCAGTTCACTTATCTGTTCTTCTATCTCAGTTATTTTTTTTTGTTCCCCTGAGTGCATTTTTAATCTCAGTTATTATGTTTCTCATTGCTGATTGTCTATTGTTTATTTCTTCGAGATCTTTGTTAAGCATTTTTTGTATCTTAATCTGTGCCTCTTCTGTTTATCTGTGCCTCCATTTTATTTGGAAGATTTTTTTACTACCATTACTATGAATTCTTTTTTTAGGTAGATTGCCTGTTTCTTTATTTGTTTGGTCTTGTGGGTTTTTACAATATTCCTTCATCTGCTGCCTCTTTCTCTCACTTTTCAATTTGTTCGATTGATTGTATTTGCCATCTCCTTTCTACTGGGTGAAAGGTCATGTTCCTCTTATTTGTGAAATCTGCACCCAGTGGGTGGGGATGGATCTGTGCTTTGTGAAAGTTTCCTGTTGGGGAGACTGGTGTCTGTCCTGGTGAGTGGAGCTGGATCTTTTCTCTCTGGCGGGCAGTGTCGCACTCAGTGGTTTGTTTTTTTGGGTGTCTGTGGGTTTGGTATGGCCTTGGGCAGCCTGCTGCTAATGGGCAATGTTGTATTCTTGTTTAGCTGATGGTTTGGTATGAGGCATCTGACACCGAACTTGCTAACCTTTGGATGGAGCCTGGTCTTTCTGTTGAAATGGAGAACTTTAGGAGACTTCTCACTGATTGATGTTCCATGGGGTCAGAAGTTCTCTGGTGATCCAATGTCCTGTATTCTGATCTCCCACCTCAGGGGTTCAGGCCCAAACCCTTGCTACACACCCCAGACTCCACAAGTCAT
>SJYF01001912.1:434252-451875 GCA_006410515.1 Procapra przewalskii | reverse complement strand
ACAGTCTGAGGTGGGGGGGGGGGGCGGGAAGTGTGTGTTTCCCCAGGGGCGTTGATCCCATGTCTTCAGTCCCTCAGCAGGGCCAAGTTGCACAGATTCCCTGGAAGGTATGAGCAGTGACTTGTTCCTGAACGCAGCTTGGTGACAGCTGTGAGCCCGAGGTCGAGGCTGCAATGGCCTGCTCCCCTCTGCCTCTGGCATCTACACTGGTCCATCCCCCCTCTGGGATCACAAATGCAGTTATGTGTGGTCTCACCTCTGGCACTTAGGCCAGACTTGGGATATCTATCTCTGGGGTTGCAGTCCACAGCCATGGCTCGTGCCGCTTACAGCACTCACAAAGGCAACATCTATGATCTGCGAGCATGCAGCGTTAGAGGGTCTCTTGCCTCTGTGGCAGGCCCAGGCTTTTCCCTGAACTCCCTAAGCTGTCATACTAGCCTCCTCAGAGTATCTGCACAGCAACTCAATCCCAGTCATCTCGCTAGGGTCCAGCCTCCAAACCTTGAGCCTCAGCACCCAGCTCCCACTCATTGCAGTGAGCATGCAAACAGTCTCGACTGGAAAGTGCTGATCAGCAATGATACCTGTGGTGAATCACCTCCATTCTGCCTGCTGAGGACCTGTTGATGTGTTCCCCTCTGAGGTTCTGAAGCTCCACCCATCCCTGCCCATGAAGGGGTTTCCGAGTATGCGGAAACTTTTCATCCTTCTTGGCTTCCTCCCCAAGGCACAGGTCCCTGTCCCAAGTCCTTTGTCTCTTCATTTTTCTATATCTTCTGTCCTACCTCATTCTGTGGAGGTTAGCTTGCTTTTTTGGAAGTCTGGGATCTTCTGCCAGTGTTTAAAAGTCTTCTTCAGTAGTTCTTCCATATGTAGATATATATTTTTTTAATATATATAAATGTGGGGAGGAAGGTGATCTCTCCGTCTTGCTCCTCCATCATCTTGGAAATTCCTCCTGTATATTAATTTTGTATCCTTCAACTTAAGCGAATTCATTGATGAGTTTTAGTAGGTTTTTTGTGATGTCTTTATCTCACCTGCAAAGTGTAACCATTTTAAATTTATCTTTGCAATTTGAATTCTTTTTATTTCTTTGTTTCTAGTTTGATTGTTGTGACTAGGACTTCTAATAGTATGTTCAGTTTAAGTGGGGAGAGTGGACATCCTTGTCTAGTTCATATATATATGATTATTATAAGTTGCTAATCGAAGTTTAAATACATTTTAACAGCTCTGCATTTCCTCCCCACCACCATGTTTAAAGTTTTGACATCATGTTTCACAACTTTTTGTTTTGTATATCCTTTAACATCTTACTGCATATATAGATGACAACTTTTATCTTTTAACCTTCCCACTAGCTTCATATATTACCTTTACTGCATATTCACCTTTACTGGGAAGATTTTTCCTTCTGTGTTTGATGTTTCTTTTCTTTTTACTTGGAAAAGACTCTTTAGCATTTCTTTTTAAAGCTGGTTTGCTGGTGCTGAACTCTTTTATCTTCTGCTTGCCTATGAAACTTTTAATGTTTCTGTGAAATCTGAATAAGTGCTTTGCCAGCTAGAGTATTCATGGTTACAGAGTTTTCTTTTTCACAATTTTAAACATATGTCCCTCTCTTCCTGTCTGCAGAGTTTCTGCTGAAAATTCAGCTGATAGCCTTAAGGGAATTCCCTTGTGTATATGTTGCTTTTCCCTTGCTGATTTTAATATTTTCTCCTTACCTTTAATGTTTGCCAACTTAATTACAATGTATCTTAGCATGGTCCTCTGGGTTTACTCTGTTTGGGACTCCACATGCTTCCTCGACCCAGATTTCTCTTTCCTTACTGGAGTTAGGGAAGTTTTTAACTATTATATCTTTAAATATGTTCTTTGCCCCCCTTTCTCTCTGTTCTCCTCCTGGGACCCACTATAATGATATAATAAATGATAACATGCTTGACATTCTCCAGAGTGCTCTTAAACTGTCCTCAATTTTTTTCTTTTTTTATTCTCTTCAGCTTCACTGATTTCCATTATTCTGTCTTCCAGCTCAATGGTCTTTTCCAACGTATTGTTTGATCTACTGTTGACTCCTTCTGCTGTATTTTTCAATTATTTTAGTCTTCATCTCTTTATTCTTTATATTTTCTAGTTTTTTGTTAAAAACTTCTAACTTCTCACTTTGTACATCCTGTCTTCTCGAGTTTTTTTTTGAGCCTCTTTGCTGTCATCTTTATGAACTATTGGGTAGATTGCCTATCTCCATTTCACTTACTTCTGAGGTTTTAGCTCCTTTCATCATTTGAAACATATTCTTCTGTAGCCTCATTTTGTCTAACTTCCTCCTCTATTTCTGTGTATTTGCTACATTTGTTACATTTCCTGACCTTAGAGAAATGGTCTTTTGTTGAACATACCCTACTCTTCCCTCTAGTGCATTCTTTCTGGTCACCGGAGCTATAGGCTCTAGGAGCACAAACCCTACCGTGAATTCTGTTTGTGAGGGATCCAGCTTGTGTTTTCCTTGTGAGACTCTAACACCTGATGATCTGAGGTGGAGCTGAGATGGTGACGCCAGTGCTGCAGAGTGGCTGCAAACGCAGACTGTCTTTAGCAGAGAGGTTTGACTGCACAGAGACCATAATAAAGCAATTGCTTGCAGACGTATCAAAACCCTTTTAGTGAATGGCAAAAGACAAGCTGCATCTGGTGGCAGGTTTTATAGTGGCAAGTGAGTTGATGTACTTTAAGTCAGAATTCACCATTTATTTTAGTCCTCATGTGGCCTGCCCATTATTTTATTTACCACTACCATTGAGGCCTCTTTTCCTCACTGTGTGCTAGTCTTGGTCACAATTTTTGTACGTCCATGAGTTAACCCTTGCCAAAATGATTAAAATACAAATGTCACTGGAGAGCCACTTTGAAAAGTTGGAAAGACCCAATGATGAGACAGCAGAAGACTCTAAGATTGTAGGCAGAAAGAAAACTGCATTTAAAAGAAAGTACCAAGTCCTCTTAAATTACAAGCTCTTTGCACAGGTAATTCACATTCTCCAAGTCTGCTTTGTATAATATGTGGTAACTAACTATCCAATGAAGAAGCCATGAAACCTCTAAAACTTCCTTGCAACACAGAGAAAAAGCACCCTGCATTAAATGTCACCTTTGGATTTTTTCAAAAGAAAAATATATTACACAAAGAAAAGAAACAATTTTTGTAGGCCACCACTTCATCAAATATGTCTGAACTGAGAAGATCATTCTTAGTGGCTAACCACATTGCTGAAGCTAAGAAGCCCTTTACTATATTATTGGTGAAGAGTTGATCCTACCTGCTGCTAAAGACATTTGTTGTGAACTTTTAGGAGAGGCTGCTGTTCAAAAGGGGACAGTTCAAAAGAAAGTGTTCTTCTTTCAGCTAGGATCATAACTGGCTGAGCTGATGAAATAGCAGAAGATATTGACACACTATTGTTGGGATTAATGAATCAGCTTGCTACCTAATCCAGACAGAAGAGTCTACTGGAGTAGGTTGCCATGCCTTTCTCCAAACTTTCAAATCTCCATACATTCTGGTGGAATATCTGGAGATTGCCTCAAAAGCAATGAAAAGCCTGCTTCCATTTTCAACATCCTATCTTTGTGGAGCAGAGTTTTCTACAGTGACTGGAACCAAAATGAGATTACAGAGTAGACTGAGAATAAGCAACACACTCTGAGTGTCACTGTTTCTCATCACTCCCAAATGGGACTATCTATGTACTAATGTACAAAGTTGCTTTAGTCATGTCCAACTCTTTACAACCCTATGGACCATATAGCCCACCAGGCTCCTCTGTCCATGGGATTCTCCAGGCAAGAACACTGGAGTGGGTTGCCATACCATCCTCCAGGGGATCTTCCTAACCCAGAGACTGAGCCCATGTCTCTTACGTCTCCTGCATTTGTAGGCAAGTTCTTTACCACTAGCACCACCTGGGAATCCCCAGTTAGTTGCAGGAAAACAAGCTCAGGTCTCCCACTGATTCTGCATTATGGTGAGTTATATAATTATTTCATTATATATCACAGCATAATAATAGAAACAAAGTGCACAATAAATGTCATGTGCTCAGGTCATCCTGAAACAGTCCCTCCACCCCACTTTGTGGTCTATATAAAGGTGTAATACTATATGTTATTTTTCTCTTGTAGGCACATCCCTAATTTGAGAGATGGGGAATGAATACAAGAGAATTGTCCTGCTAAAAGGATTTCAGTACATCAGTGATGAGTGTTTTAACATGATTAAGTCTTTACTTAAAGACGATTTAAAACTGACTAGTAAAACGCAAGATGAATACAACAGAACTAAAATTGCTGACTTGATGGAAATGAAGTTCCGAGGGCCTGAGTGTGTTGACAAGCTGATAGAGTTGTTCAGCGAAATAGATGAAACTAAACACCTTGTCAAGACTCTTAGAAAGGAGAAGTTAAAAGGTAACTGGAAGAACCCTTATTTATTACTCTCTCTTACTGACCTCAACTTTGACCTTGAACTGGCCAAAGTTTAGAGCTCTCTTTCCCAAATTGAGAGTCAGTAGCCATGACAATGGTAGCATTTTAGATGCCAAAAATCAACAACTTAGAGGATGTGTTTCCTACAAAGAGATCTAATGTGTTTTAGAGGGTGTATTTTGGAAGTGTGGGCAAAGAAAATAGTAGGAATTGATGAGAAAGTCTGAGGCTTCCATGCATTAGATTTAGACAATGAAGAAACAAAATTAGAACATGTAGGATTCTGAAGTATTTAAATCAGTTAATATGCATGCTCAATTATCACATTGACTTCATCATTTTTATACTTTCTAGAAATAAATATGAGACAAAAACCTTAAGCAAAAACCTACCTCTCAGAAATGTGAAGAACTCACCTCTTATAAAACCACTGGATTAGAAAACATATTTGAAAAAATGAAATCCAGTATCACCATTTTGTCCCATCACAAGTTAGATTATATTTTCCTTCTTTGGTTTCAATAATCCAAATTGATCTTCTATAGGCATTGACCCATGACTAGCATCATGAAATTTTAGCTTATTAAGAGGAAGATAAAGAATATGAGAGTTGTAAAAGGATTCGACTGAGATAGATGAGTCCAGAGAATAGGATGAGTATACTTGTTGTACAGGGGACAAGAAAGGAAACCGCTGAGGATGTTCAAGTCAGACTCTGTACCTATGTTGTTACTTTGGCCACCTTTGGCCAAGTGAGGCTGATGCAGTAGAGGTAGACACAACCATACCCAGATCAGCCAGCAGGAACTGAGAGGAAACATTGTTGAAGGTGCTTCGTGTATCTCAACCAGCTCCTTTGGGTTTACCATGTTCTCTTTTATGACATCAGTTATGAAGGCAAACAAGGTAAAAGGAGCAACTCAAGCGCAAAAGCAGAATAAGTCCAGTCTTGGGCAATCCACATCCACCGCGAATGAAGCTTCAGGATCTGAATCAGTCAAGGATACACCTGTGAAGGTAGGATGGCTAAAGTCCCACGGAAGAAATTTTTACTATGGCTCTTTTTATGAACACTTAGTCCTTTATTCATTTCTCAATGTGCAAATAGAAGAATCAGAGAAAAGGGGAACCAGGGACAGAGTGAAAATGAGTTTCAGAGGCAGTAAATTAATAGGTACTGACTACCCATTATGTTTCTGAACTACTGTGCACTTTAACTTATATAATATGATTCTGTATATAATTCTGAATGATGGAAATATGAAATCATTACTCCTCTTCTAGAAGTATATTAAAACAATCATATTAGGAAAACAGTTTACCAAAGTTTGCCAAAGCCTACCCAGATAACCACGATGGTATGGTCACTCACCTAGAGTGAGACATCCTGGAGTGTGAAGTCAAGTGGGCTTAGGAAGCCTTACTATGAACAAAGCTAGGAGGTGATGGAATTCCAGCTGAGTTATTTCAAATCCTTGAAGATGATGCTGTTAAAGTGCAGTGCTCATTATGCCAGCAAATTTGGAAAACTCTGCAGTGGCCAAAGGACTGGAAAATGTCAGTTTTCATTCCAATCTGAAAGAAAGGTAATGCCAAAGAATGTTCAAATTACTGCACAATTGCACTCATTTCACATGTGTCCAAGATTATGCTCAAAATCCTTCAAGCTAGGCTTCAGCAGTATGTGAACCAAGAACTTCCAGATGTACAAAGCAGATTTAGAAAATTCAGAGGAACCAGAGATCAAATTGCCAAACTCTGCTGGATCATAGAGAAAGCAAGAGAATTCTAATAAAAAGAAACATCTCAGATGGTAAAGAATCTGCCTGCAATGCAGGAGACCTGAGTTTGATTCCTGGGTTGGGACGATCCTCTGGAGAAGGGAGTGGCAAACCATTTCGGTATTCTTGCCTGGAGAATCCCATGGACAAAGCAGCCTGGTGGGCTACAGTCCATGGGGTCAGCAAGAGTTGGACATGACTGAGTGATTAACACTTTAAACTTTGAATTCTGCTCCACTGACTATGCTAAAGCCTTTAACTATGTGCACGCTCAGTCACTCAGTCGTGTCGGACTCTTTGTGACCCTATGGGCCGTAGCCCACTAGGCTTCTCAGTACTTGGGGTTCTCTAGGCAAGAATACTGGAGTGACTTGCCGTTTCCTTCTCCAGGGGATCTTCTTGACCCAGCGATTGAAATCGTGTCTTCTGCATCTCCTGCATTGGCAGGTGGATTCTTTCCACTGTATCACCTGGGAAGCCCTTGTCCCACATGCCATCCTTCTCTGTCACTGCCAGCCTTCCCTCACTTTGACTGTGTGAATCATAACAAACTGTGGATTATTCTTAGTGAGATGGGAATACCAGACCACATTACTTGCCTCCTGAGAAAACTGTATGCAGGAAAAGAAGCAATAGTTAGAACTGGACATAGAACAAGGGGCTGGTTCAAATTTGGGAAAGGAGAACCACATGGCTGTATGTTGTCACCCTGCTTATTTAACTTATATGCAAAGTACATCATGCGAAATGCCAGGTTGGATGAAACACAAGCTGGAATCAAGATTGCCAGGAGAAACAAAAACCTCAGATATGCAGATGATATCACCCCTGTGGCAGAAAGTGAAGAGGAACTAAAGAGCCTCTTGATGAAGGCGAAAGAGGAGAGTGACAAAGCTGGCTTAAAACTCAACATTCAGAAAATGAAGATCATGGCATCCTGTCCCATCACTTCATGGGAAATAGATGGGGGAAAAAGTGGAAACAGTGGCTGACTTTATTTTCTTGGGCTCCAAAGACACTGTGGATGGTGACCGCAACCATGAAATTAAAAGATGCTTACTCCTTGGAAGAAAAGCTATGACAAACCTAGATAGCATATTAAAAAGCCAAGACATCACTTTGCTGACAAATGTCAAACCTATGGTTTTTCCAGTAGTCATGTACAGATGTGAGAATTGGACCACAAAGATGTCTGAGTGCTGAAGAACTGATGCTTTGAAATTGTGGTGCTGAAGAAGACTTTTGAGAGTCCCTTGGACAGCAAAGAGGTCAAACTAGTCAATCTTAAATGAAGTCAACCCTGAAAATTAATTGGAAGGACTGACAGTAAAGCTGAAGCTCCAGTACTTTGGCCACCTGACACAAAGAGCTGACTCTTTGGAAAAGACCCCGATGCTGGGAAAGATTGAGGACAGGAAGAGAAGTGAGCAACAGAGAATGAGATTAACTAGAATGAGCATAATTAGAATCTAGTAATAAAAAGTTGATTTTCTAAGTAGTGAAGATGTATTTAATTTCTCATTGAAAACTACTAACCAGGCAGGGGAAATCCTACTTTCAGAAAAAGAAAACCACCGAAATTAGTCAATCTAAGAAGATGAAGCTAACCAACGAGCAGAGTCCACTTCCAGGATTGTCAGTAACGAGCACAGAGTCAGCTAAGTGCCTTCTCCAGACTCCTCAAATGCCTCCACCAAAGCCATCCATCAGCTCCTCAGCCGAGGTACCATTTTCCTGTTCCTAATACGTGTCTCTCCTTACAGCATATTATAAGAATACTCAGGACCCCAAAAGAATCTCTCAGTATTCCCTTTCTAGATACAAACTTCTGTATGCAATCAAATCACCCCAAAACTTATCAAATAAAATATTGAGGCCAATTAAATAAATGAATTAAAAAAATCTTGAGGTCTCAGTGTATTCTAAGTTCTTGGACTTTTGGACATTTTTACATTTATGAATAATTGCTGACCTTAGAAATGTAACAGGCCTATGGAGGTGGCCAGGCAATTAGACAGGAACATAAAGGGTATGTTTATCCTCAACATTTTGGTTTCCTTTCATCCCTTTTCTCTTAACCACACCTCTAGATTAGTTTTCAGCATTCTATGCTCCTTCCCATGTCAGGTATTTGCTCACAGGTCAATTCCTTGATTTGCACTCATGATTCATGTTGCTTTAATGGCTAAATTAATTCAACCATCAGGTACCAGCCTGAATTCCTTCCTCAGCATGTCCTCACTGAGACACCCTTCCCCAAAACTTATAGATAGTCTCATTTTTTATTACCGTTACAGAATCCTTTACTATTCCTTTATAGTATGTATCACAACTGTAATAAATTTGTTTTTCTTCTCTTCTAGACAATGATCTTGGAGTATAGGTACTCTATCAAAAGAGAATACAAGAGAGGGGTGGGAAAATGAGTCCACAGCTGTAGGCATCAACCTCTATCCCAACCTGCTTTTAATTTGCCCTGGGTTGCATGAAACCTGGACCTATGGAGCTGGTGTCTGAGATGAATGGGCAGGAAAAGATTCCCCCAAGATAAGTGTCAAGGGTAGGCAAAGGCAAGATTTAAACCACAATCTCTAACCCAGTTTCTTACCCAAGACCCAAGCTGCCCTCTAACTCAGGCTATATCCTCACCACTGCCCCCCCCCCCCAACACACACATTCCACTTGAAGACAGAGCTCTTACATAAGGGCACTTTAAATTTGTGGCTTTGTTGTGGTTGTTGTCATTGTTCTTATTAGTCACAAGAGTCCATATTTCTCCCAGTAATCTTTCTCAGAAGATCAGAAGGTTTGTAGAAGCCTATAGAATAGATATTAGAAACCCACTTGTGTCTTTCCTTGATGAAAAAATCATAGTAAACAGACATCCTTAAGTGCAGCCAACTTTAGGTTGAGATTTGCTTCTCGTATAGCCAGGGAAGGTTATCTACTTGCTTTGGCCAGGTAGATAACCAAGGTTATCTACTTGCTTGCTACTTGCATCAAATGTAGGACCCAGATTCCATCCCCAAACCAATGAAATTTTGTCTGAGCTTTTAGTATTTGGAGAGTGAAATTTGTAATCATAGTTGAGGTAGGTAAAGGATAAGTAATATAGGTATCTGAATATACGCTATCAGTCCAGAAAAAATTGAAAAGTTCAGATCCAACATTTGAAAAGAGAAAAGATGCTGTATTCTGTGTGATTTTGAAAATCATCTTCAAGAACTAACAAAAAATCTATTTTTATCCAGAAAAAAGGTGACACAACCACCAAACCTAAGGCCTTAAAAAGGAAGATGACATCGTGTAACCAGAGTCAGCTTCCAGGAACTTCAGCAACCAGCTTGTGCCCACCTGTGAGCAGTGGCCAGATCACTCCAACTGTTCCACCAACACCATTGAGCAATTTCTCAATCAAGGTACCTGCTTTTTGATCCCACTCCTTGCATTTCTTACAACATAAGTACAAGAATTACCATCATTGAATTTCCCATTTAGTCATTTATTATAATCACTCTCCTTCATTTATCAGTGTTTAGTCTGTGATCCACTCTGTTCTAAGTCTTTGTTAATTTGGCTATTTACCAAAGCATGAGTTTATGAAATCTCCAATTTTGAGAGGTTTACTCTCTTGTATTGAATAGAAAGAGGAGGAAAAGGTGACTAAACAAGTCAAAATGAGAGTGTCTTTACTCCATACATTCCACTTTCCTTTGGCCCTCTTCCCATTTGCTCTCTGACCACATGGCAGGGTTTATTTTCAAAGACCGGTGTTCCTTCTCAGGTCAGATGTTTTGACAGACACTTGCCATGTTTGAAATCACTTGTCTTGAGTTGCAAACTTTAGTCTCTTCCCAGGGCAAGTCCCCACTGATACCTGCCCACTCTCAGAATACATTAGGTATTCCTCTTGTTTCCTTTCAAAAGTCAGTTTACTTTCCCTTTTTTAGCACTTACTGAAACTATAATAAATGTACATTTTTCTTTGTTACTGGACTATAATATAAATTATAAGGAGCCCTTCAACTGAAAGAATGCACCACCTAAAAGTTAAGAGTTATGCTTTATTCAGCAGACAAATATGAGGACTTAAGATGGAGACACAGATTCTCAGATAGCTCTGAGAGATCTGCTCCGAAAAAGTAAGGGGTGGGGAGGCAGGTTATACAGGAATCTTGTAACAAAGACCAGGCAGGCAGAACATCAAAATGTTACTGTTTGGAAAGAGAACCTGATGTCTCAAGTTATGAAATTTAACACATTTTTATATACAGAAAGATGCAAGGGTCTGGGCTCACAGACCCTTTGCTATAAAGTTCAGCTATCTGGGGCCAGTATCTTGTGCTTCCTTACCCTGAGTCTCCTGAGGGGGCACCATCAAGATCGGCTGAAGCAGTTGACTGCTTGCTGGAGGGCACTTCGCTTCTATCCTGAGTTCCCTCAGGGCTTACAGTGTGGGCAGCTATAATGCGGTGGCTTGATGGCCACAGCATCCTCAGTTTACTGATATGGCAGGCAGCATTTTTCATTCATAGTGCCCTATTCCCAGGATAAGACCAGATCAGGATGGAAAAGTGAGCACACACATATTTGCATCGACTCCTATCCTCGCCTGCCTTTATTCTGTCCTGATATGACCCTTGTGGTTACCATCACGCTGGGGTACAACACCTATTCCTGCAGCAAATAAGCAAGTGACAGGAGAAATAGGCCAAAGCAACATTTAAATCATGAAAATAGTTTGTCACCCAAGTTCCAAGCTGCCCAGGCTGAAGCCCTCTATACGAATCCAAGCATACCAGTTGAAGACATTTCTTTTAACATAATTGTTCAAGTTTTATCGTGTTTTTGTTTTCATTACTGTTAACTCTGATAACTAGTAATGCCTCACGTAGTCTCTCTTTGTTTTATTTATGGGATAGAGCTAGTGATCTGTGCCTGTTTGCCTCTAGGTCCAGATGGCCCTGGTCTAGTCACTGAAACCTCAGACCCACTGTCAGTCTGCTGTGACAATGACATGCATGTACACCACAAGTCAACTCTGCTTTCCTATGCATACAGGCTTAGAATTGACACTTTCTAAGGTCCCATCTGCCTAAATTTGTGAAATAGTCATTTCTACTTTCATATGAATCATTCTACTGCCCCTCAAATTCCTAGGATCATAAGAATCCCAGAGAAGCCCATCTCTCCCCTTGGCCTCATACACCTAAAAACACCTTGCAGTCATTTCTCTTTTGGAGCCCAGCCACTTCAATAGGAGGCATGGAACAAAAAGGATCTGGCCATTCTGGGAAAGAGCAGGAAAGCCTTGCTCCTTTATCATAGGGTCTCCCAACTATTTTTTCTGTGATATAGGCTATGTTTGGGATTCAGAGACAGAAGCAGACCAATATTTTCTTTGATTCCTACTGCTGTGTCTCCCTGAAAGCAAATACCACATATTGGCATGATTTAAGAACTAGGTGGAGTTGTGAAGGACATAAGCCAAGGGAAAAAAATCAATTACTATTTTTAAATACTATCCACCCAAATAGTATATTTTAGGGATCTAAATCCTGCTTTTATGATGGAAGTTTTTGCTTTAACTGATTGTGAAAACCAATCATGATGCTCTTGTCAATGTGATTAAATTAGTAGTAAAAGTGAATAGAAAAGTTTCTTTAATAAAGCCCTTCCAATACTACCTCTATCTGGGGTTTCCATCAAGAGGACCAGAATTAAGCATGAAACATCTGTGGATCAGAGCAGAAATATAAACCCCTGTGTCTACTGTAAAATAATAATGCAGTGATATTTCTATGTATGAGCACTTATTGGTGTTAGACTTTTAAGGAGTGGGTTCTACATTATCTCATTTATTCTTTATAACACCACATGAGGATGCTATTGTTAATCCCACTTGACATATGAAAATGCTGTAGTTCCTAGGGGTTAAAAATCTCCTAAGTCATGCAGAAAATAAACATTAGAGCCAGAATTCAAATCTAGCTTAATTGAATTCTAAAACATGAGCATTTAATGGCATATATTGCTCCCGCAGTCAGAGGATAGACTGCTTTAATATCTGAAATTTACCTCTAAAAATTTATATCAGATAATGTATGTCTCAGATTTGTTTTCATATCCTAGGCTCTCAAGCCTTCTAATGAGAAATGAGGTGACAAGGGAGGTGAGAGAGTATTCTAATGTCAGAGACATTAGACTGTCAGAGACAGTCATTTTAATCAGGTCCCTCATCTAAAGTTTTATCAACAACTGATACTTTATGAATTGGTTAAATGGATGGTCAAAGTGGAAGAACTTTGGCAGTCCTATACTGTGCGTGTTAAGTCGCTTCAGTCATGTCCAATGCTTTGCGACCCCAAGGACTGTAGCCCGCCAAGTCCTCTGTCCTTGTGATTCTCCAGGCAAGAATACTGGAGTGGGCTGCTATGCCTTCCTCTAGGGGATCTTCCTGACCCAGGGATAGAACCTGCGACTCCTGCAACTCCTGCATTTCAGGCAGATTCTTTACCTCTGAGGCACTGGTGAAGCCCTCTATGCTGTAGAATGTTAGAAATAGTCTTTCTTGGGTAAAACCAGAGATAGTCAAGATGCATTATTTCATAGACACTTCCTGCCCTGGCTTTAAACAACTGTAAAAATTCAAGTCCTAAAATTGTATATGTATGGGTCTATACCCTGGGTGAAATTGCAAATGGATTTGTGCATTGTTCATAGTGATGAAAGATTTGGTTGCCTGATAGAGACCTGCAGACAACAGAATCCTGCCTAAGGGTTTGTGAATTTGAGGGAATATCTCTGGTATGTTGACAAACAAAGCATTGAAATGAATGGAGACCTGGGTTTCCTAGATTTGAAGAGTAGAAGATAGAAACCATTTTGCTTATTTGGTAAATACATGAGGTAATGAAAGACTTAATGAGTAAAAACGTTCATGAATGCAGCCTATGTTGTTTTGAGACCATTATAAGCTGATAGAATCTTCCACTATTATATTATTCCAAGTGTTGTCCTAGTGAAGCTGCAGCGGAGGTAGAGCCAGAATTCAAAAACAGACCAATGCCATTGCAATCGCCTGCGTTTTAACATCTGCAGAAAGAAGTTTGCAGTCCTAGTGGGGAGCCAAGCTGGGGAGGTATTGGGAGTGTAAGAAGATGCGTTCTTATTCCCGAAAAATTTGTTATTCCAGAGGAAATTGGCGGAGTGTGGATACTGTGGTGTGTCTGTGAGAAAGAAAGACAGATAGATACAGATAAAGATGGAGGGTAAGAGAGAAATGTTATTGTTCATATGATATTGAAAATCATTAACCAGAAAGAAGAAAATGAATGTCTTTCACCTGGAAAAATAGAAGACATAGCCACTAGAACTGCTGACCCCAGGATGAAACTATCCCTGGGGCAGAGCCAGCTTCTGAAAACTCCAACATGCAGCATAATGCCAACTGAGAATCGCCTCCACACTCCTCAGAAGCTGCCACCAACCACACCCAGCAGCTCCTCAACTAAGGTACCAGATTCTCATTTTCAGTATTTCCCTCTTCCTACAATTTAAAGACAGGGACCAATAGAACCATATAAGAACTTCTCACCAATCCCTTACAGTATTCAATTCTTTATTAATTAGGTCACACATGGTGTTACTGAGTGTGTGCTTTGAGAACCTACTGGCATTCAAATTCTGACTCTCGCTACGCTGTCCCTTGCCTTAGGATAAGCTGTGGCCTCGTGTGCACCTAAATCATTCCTCTTCAGTAGTGGGTATAATTAGTAATTTGTTTAATTTTATTTTTGCGTTTCCTTCAATACTATCAAAGAGAGAAAATTTCCTTACAGTTTTCTCACTATGAAAGAGAGAACTTAGGGTGTGATAGGGTAGAGAAATATAGAAACACAACACTATCGTCTTTTTCTTTTGGAAATAATATCATTCATATTAGGATGCAGAAATTTAGGAAATGAAGATACATGGACAAAGATAATTACTGTTAACTGTCTGAAATCTCCCCTCTATTAAATGCTCTCTTTTGGTAAATAGACTTTCTGATTGTACCTTTTGTTGTGTATATATAAAGAATATTAATTTGTTTCAGGTTGATCATATTACACATATTTTTCTATAATTCATTCTTTTTCTTTCATCTTGAAATGTTATTCAAGAAATGTAGATTTAAATTATTATTTTAACATAAAAATAATTAGCTGATTATTTTGTAAATTAAATAATAATTCTTTGCTATTTGACTTTAGGCTCTTTCAGTGTTCCACAAACATACAGTAAGCATAATAAGAGCCTGTGTCCATCAGGCTTACTTTCATGACCTTGTTTATAGAATATAATTTTTTTTCTCAAGTCCTCTGTACTTCTTCGCAAGATGCTGCTCATATTACTAGTAAGAAATTTGTTGTTACTGGTTAACTTGTCCTGGGAATGAGCCCCTTGGCACCTGACTTCTCTTTTGGCATTCTTCTCCTCAGGGCCCTGCCATTATTTCTACCAGGAGTGTGTAGAGGAGGAAAAACAATTCTCCCTCTGCCCTTCTGAGGCCTTAGCTGAGATCCCTTTTTTAAAACAACGATTGTTGTTGTTCAGTTGCCCAGTCATGTCTGACTCTTTGTGACCCCATGGATTGCAACATGTCAGGCTTTCCTGTCCCTCACCACCTCCTGGAGTTTGCCCAAGTTTTTGTCCATTGCAACAGTGATGCCATCCAGCTATCCAGCCATCTCATCCTCTGATGTCCTCTTCTCCTTCTGCCCTCAATCTTTCCCAGCATCAGGAACTTTTCCAATGAGTTGGCTATTCACATTAGGTGACCAAAATATTGGAGGTTCAACCTCAGCATCAGTCCTTCCAATAAGTATTCAGGGTTTATTTCCTTTAAGATTGACTGATTTGACATCCTTGCTGTCCAAGGGACTCTCAAGAGTCTTCTCCAGCACCACAGTTCAAAGGAATCAATTCTTTGGTGCTCTGCCTTCTTTACGATCAATCTCTCACAACCATATGTGACCATTGGGAAGACCATAATCTTGACTGTACGGAACTTTGTCAGCAGAGTGATGTCTCTGCTTTTCAACACACTGTCCAGGTTTGTCATTGCTTTCTGCCAAGAAGCAATCATCTTCTGATTTCATGGCTGCAGTCACCAACCACAGTGATTGTAGAGCCCAAGCAGAGGAAATCTGTCACTGCTTCCTTCTTCACCTCTTCCATTTGCCATGAAGTAATGGGGCCAGATGCCATATTCTTAGAGTCTTTTTTTTTTTTTAATATTTAGTTTTAAGCTGGCTTTCTCAATCTCCTCTTTCGTATTCGTCAAGAGGTTCTTTAGTTCCTCTTTACTTTCTGCCATTAGCGTGGTATCTTTGTTAAAACAGATTAACAAGAAAACAAACAAACAAACAAGCAGACGTTTACTAACAGGTGTATCTCATCTATACATAAAAGATACTCAGGAAAAATAAGTAACTCCCTGAGGTGGCCTAAGCCACCAACTTAAAATACCATCTTTAGTGAAAGACAGTAGAAAGAAAAGTGTGGGCGGTCAGTTATAGGCCAGTTGCCAGGAAAATCAGGGTACACAAGGGTAATATTTGTTATGCAGGCTTAAATCAGTTTCTCCTCTAGTGATAATATTCTCCCGAGGTTGACAGTCGTCTTTCTCTTCCTGGTACACAGAAACAGACACACTTAGAAATGGAGATTTAATTTATAAATACAAATTTCCCTTACAAAAAGGCATCTTCCTTTCTGGTTTTAGAGCTTCCTCTATGCATGCTGTCTTGTAAAAATAATCAGCTTAAGATAATCTTGAGCCAAGGAAACATATTTTGGAGTGGCTGATTTTGTTACTCTTCAAAATGTCCTTTATCCAGGACATTCCCACATTCAGAAAATTCATGAGATTCTTCCAATGACTGTTTTATAAATACTTTTTCAACATAACACTGCTTTCCTGAAGAAGGACTGTCTAATTTTGGTCTTTAAATTGTCACATCTACTGCGGTGTATAGGAGGCAGTGTTCAAAATCATTCCAAAGAAAAAGAAATGCAAGAAAGCAAAGTGATTGTCTGAGGAGGCTTTACAACTAGCTGAGGAAAGAAGAGAAGTGAAGGGAAAGGGAGAAAGGGAAAGATATACCCAACTGATTGGAGAGTTCTGGAGAATAGCAAGGAAAGATAAGAAGGCCTTTTAAAATAAGCAATGCAAAGATATAGTAGAAAACAATGGAATGGGAGAGACTAGAGATCTCCTCAAGAAAATTCAAGATATCAAGGAAGTATTTCATGCAAGAATGGGCACAATAAAGGACAGGAAGAATAAGAGCTTAACAGAAGCAGGAGAGATTAAGAAGAGGTAATAAGAATACACAGAAGAACCACAGAAGAAAGATCTTAATGACTCAGACAACTATGATGGTGTGGTCACTCACCTAGAGACAGACATCCTGAAGTATGAAGTCAACTGGGACTTAGGAAGCATACTATAAAAAAAGCTAGTGGAGGTGACAGAATTCCAGCTAAGCTATTTAAAATCCTAAAAGATGATGCTGTTAAAGTGCTGCACTCAATATGTCAGCAAATTTGAAAACATAGCAGTGGCCACAGGCCTGGAAAAGTTCAGTTTTCATCCCAATTCCAAAGAACGGCAATTCCAAAGAATGTTCAAACTACCATACAATTGCAGTCACTTCACATGTTAGCACAGTTATGCTCCAAATCCTTCAAGCTAGGTTTCAACTGTACATTAACTAAGATATTCTAGATTTAGAAGCTGGGTTTAAAAAAGGCAGAGGAACCAGAGATCAAATTGTCAACATTCTTTGTATCATGGAAAAAGCATGGGAATTCAAAAAAAAAATCTACTTCTGGTTCATTGACAATGCTAAAGATTTTGACTGTGGATCACAACAAACTGTGGAAAATTCTAAAAAGGTGGGAATACCATACCACTTTGCCTGTCTACTGAGAAACCTGTATGTAGGTCAAGAAGCAACAGTTTTTATAGAACTGGACTGCTCAAAATTCTCCAAGCCAGGCTACAGCAGTACATTAAATGTGAACTTCCAGATGTTCAAGCTAGTTTTAGAAAAGGCAGAAGAACCAGAGATCAAATTGCCAACATCTGCTGGATCATGGAAAAAGCAAGAGAGCTCCAGAAAAACATCTATTTCTGCTTTATTGACTGTGCCAAAGCCTTTGACTCTGTAGATTGCAAAAAACTATGGAAAATTCTGAAAGAGATGGGAATACCAGACCACCTGACCTGCCTCTTGAGAAATCTATATGCAGGTCAGGAAGCAACAGTTAGAACTGGACATGGAACAACAGACTGGTTC
>SJYF01001912.1:415996-434145 GCA_006410515.1 Procapra przewalskii | reverse complement strand
GGAGAAATATCAATAACCTCAGATATGCAGATGACACCACCCTTATGGCAGAAAGTGAAGAGGAGCTAAAAAACTTCTTGATGAAAGTGAAAGAGGAGAATGAACAAGTTGGCTTAAAGCTCAACATTCAGAAAATGAAGATCATGGCATCCAGTCTCATCACGTCATGGGAAATAGATGGGAAAACAGTGGAGACAGTGTCAGACTTTATTTTTTTGGGCTCCAAAATCACCGCAGATGGTGACTGCAGCCATGAAATTAAAAGATGCTTACTCCTTGGAAGAAAAGTTATGACCAACCTAGACAGCATATTCAAAAGCAGAGACATTACTTTGCTGACTAAGGTCCATCTAGTCAAGGCTATGGTTTTCTCAGTAGTCCTATATGGATGTGAGAGTTGGACTGTGAAGAAGGCTGAGCGCCGAAGAATTGATGCGTTTGAACTGTGGTGTTGGAGAAGACTCTTGAGAGTCCCTTGGACTGCAAGGAGATCCAACCAGTCCATTCTGAAGGAGATAAACCCTGGGGTTTCTTTGGAAAGAATGATGCTAAAGCTGAAACTCCAGTACTTTGGCCACCTTGTGTGAAAAGTTGACTCAATGGAAAAGACTCTGATGCTGGGAGGGACTGGGGACAGGAGGAGAAGAGGACGACTGAGGATGAGATGGCTGGATGGCATCATGGACTCGATGGACGTGAGTCTGAGTGAACTCCAAGAGATGGTTATGAACAGGGAGGCCTGGTGTGCTGTGATTCATGGGGTTGCAAAGAGTCAGACACGACTGAGCAAGTGAACTGAACTGAACTGATCTGGACATGAAACAACTAATGGGTTCAAAATTGGCAAAAGAGTATAACAAGACTGTATCCTGTCACCCTGCATATTAACTTCTGTGCAGAGTGCATCATGCTAAATGCCAGGCTGGATGAAGCACAAGCTGGAATTAAGATTTCCGGAAGTGATATCAACAACCTCAGATGTGCAGATGATATGCCTCTAATGGCAGAAATTGAAGAGGAAAGATCCTCTTGATGAGGGTGAAAGAGGAGAGTGAAAAATCTGGCTTAAAACTCAACATTCAATAAATTAAGATTATGGCATCCAAATCCCATCACTTCATGGAAAATAGAAGGGGAATAAAATAGAAGCAATGACAGAATTTATTTTCTTGGGCTCTAAAATCACTGTGGATGGTGACTGCAACCATGAGATACACGTGCTCCATGGAAGAAACCCAGACATTGAATTAAAAAGCAGAGACATCACTTTGCTGCCAAAGATCAAAGCTATAATTTTTCCAGTATTCATGTATGGATATGAGAGTTGTATCACAAAGCAGGCTGAGTGCCAAAGAACTGATGCTTTTGAATTGTGTTGCTAGAGTCCTTCAGAATCTCTTGGACAGTAAGAAGATCAAACTAGTCAACCCTAAAGAAAATCAACTCTGAATATCCACTGGAAGGACTGTTGCTGAAGCAGAAGCTCCAATATTTTGACCATTTGTTATGAAGAGCTGACCCATTGGGAAAGACTCTGATGCTGGGCAAAATTGAAGGCAAAGCATAAGGTGGTGGCTGAGGATGAGATGGTTAGATAACATCACCACCTCAATGGACATGAATTTGGGGAAACTCCAGGAGGTAGTGAAGGAGAGAGGAGCCTGGCATACTGCAGTCCATTGGGTTGCAAAGAGTCAGCCATGACTTAGTGCCTAAACACCAACAGGGATGACATCAGTGGATTCTAACTGGAACCATTCTCTACTCTCAGTGCTATTGATGTAGAAAACTCAACTTCTCTGTACACCTGTGCTGAACCAAATCTCAGAGACAGAGTTTTGAGTGATGTAGAAAAAGATAGCTTTATTGCTTTGCCAGGCAAAAGGGGACACAGTGGGCTAATGCCCTCAAAGTTATATGTCTCAACTTGAGGAAGATAGTGACAAGTTTTATAGGAACATTTGTGAATGGGGTTTTTGTGGTGCATAAGGTAAGTCCGCATCATTGTTTTGCAATATTTCTTTTTCAATCCCAGAATTCAAAAAAGTCTTAACTGCCAAATGAATATAGTTAACTTCATATATACAGGAAATCAAAGGCCTTCTGACCAGAGATAGTGGGTGCAGTCTACATTATCATTGGCATGATAAGCTCATGGAGAGTCCTGTAATGGGTTGGTGATGAGCTAAGTAGGAGTCAGCACCAACAATCTTCAAGTCCACCTGGTCTGGGATCTACATGCTTGTCATCTGGAGGAGGATTCAGTATCTGCAAAATGGATTAAAGATATTTTTGTTTGTATCCTTTGATGGGGAAACAGTACCTTGCCCCAAGGCTACTCTTGACTCTTTCTTCTTGGTCTCCCATTTACTTTCTTCTTCAATTAACAGTTGCTTGAACTCAGGGAAGGTCATGGAGGTTGAATGAAGGCTGCTTCCTATAGTCAAAGAAATGGGGCATACAAAAGCCTTGTGCCCAGAAGCCCCTCAAGGCCTGCACAGTATCACTATTTCATCATTGAAATGAAATGAAATGAAATGAAGTTGCTTAGTCATGTCCAACTCTTTGCGACCCCATGGACTGTAGCCTATCAGGCTCCTCCGTCCATGGGATTTTTCAGGCAAGAGTGCTGGAGTGGATTGCCATTTCCTTCTCCAGAGGATCTTCCCGACCCAGGAATCGAACCTGGGTCTCCCACATTGCAGGCAGACACTTTACTGTCTGAGCCTTTGTATCTTAATCCGTGCATGAAAATAAGTTAATGGGATAATTTAAGATGATTTTTTTTTCATTCTCATCTCTACTAAGAATCACTACACAGCAACATTGCTACTGTCTACTGCCTCTGTACTCTACATAGCTTTTCTTGGGAAAAAAAATATATTTTTCTTTTGTGCTAACACTTTTTAAAGAAAAATATTCTTCCTACCACACTCATAAAGCAATGGAAAAAAAAAAGAGAGAAATCACCAATTAAATCTTCTCCATTATTCCATTTGTTTATTTATACCATGTTAGTGACCTTTGTCTAGTTTTTTTTCCCCTTAAGCTCTACCCAATTAAATTCTTTATTGAGGTTCAACATTAAGCCATAGATGGTTTTCATTAGGGTATGAAACTGCATTCCTTTTCTTAATTGTGCCTGTTTTTGGTGTGTACTTCTAAGTAGAAATCAAGATTGAAGTCTGTACCTAAAGAAGCTTCCAGAGAGGAGGGCTTCCAGAGGGGCCCCAAAGAAGTGATGGTGCTGAAGGCAACGGAACTATTTACATATGATGTCACAGGAGGCAAGATGATGTTTCATGCCACAGTGGCTACTGAGAGTCAATTCTTCCAAGTGAAGATTTTTAATGTTGCCCTGAAGGAGAAGTTCATCCCCAATAAAGCCATTGCCATATCAGATTATATGGGCCGCAATGGGTTCCTGGAAGTGTTCAATGCTCATTCTGTGTCTGATGTTAACCCTGACCAAAAGATGGAGATCTCTAAAAGCCTAATTCAAAAGGCAAAGGCAACTCCTAAAATCAGTCATCTTTATCTCCAAGACCTAGGAACATTTGTGAATGGGGTTTTTGTGGTGCATAAGGTAAGTCCGCATCATTGTTTTGCAATATTTCTTTTTCAATCCCAGAATTCAAAAAAGTCTTAACTGCCAAATGAATATAGTTAACTTCATATATACAGGAACTCAAAGGCCTTCTGACCAGAGATAGTTGGGTGCAGTCTTTCACTTCAGAATGTAGGGCTGATAATTTCTTAACATTCTTCTTGCCATAACAACATGCAAGTTTTTAAGAAAGTGATTCACCAGAAATCATAGTATTTTATGAGCTGTACTGATCCATTCACAGGCACCCTGTGCAAAATTTATATTTATATTTATCTATTAACATATTATTAACATGTTAACATAGAGAGAGCACTCCTTATTTAACATGTTAACATAGAGAGAGCACTCCTTATAATTGTGTTTTTTTTTTTTTTTAAGTTCTACCTCACCGGTTTCAGTGACAGTTTAAGTTAATTTGTGAAAAAAGAATTGTTCTTTCAAGCTTGGATTTCAACTGTGACAAACAAGATGATAAATCAATAGACTGTTTTGCCCTAGAATCTGCTCTTATCAATAATTAGCTAAGATTCTGATCATCTGAACTGTAAAGTGTTCTCACATCTTAACATTCTTTCATCAAAAAATTGTTGAGCCAAAAGCTTTAGCATTAATTAAGATGAGAAATATGGATATTGAAAAAATGTGAGAAACCAAGTCATTTCATTTTGATTTATTATATGGACAATAAAAGGTAGAATTTAGGTGAATTCTTAGAATGAGAGTAGGTATTTTAGTCCCAACACTTAATAGAAATACTATACTTAGCTGACCTAACTTTTATGTGAAGTATGTTTCATATTCCATTATATATGTCTTCTAGGGTGGCTCTTTACTTATCCCCTGTTTTTTTTTTTNNNTTTTTTTTTTTTTTTGTGTGTGTGTGTGTGTGTGTGCTCTCTATTATAGAGACTGTGCATACATGAGCATTAGCAGAAATGATGAGTAAAGTAAGTGACATAGAAACTAGAACAATGGAATGAGATGATCTAGAGTCAAGATTTGGGCAGATTAGGGAAGAATTAATAGATACAGAAGATAGAGGAAAGAATTACATATTGAAATAACAATCAACTGAAGGAGGATTTGTAGCAATCTTTTTTAGACTCATCGTAAGACAGGAATAGCCTTTCTTCCCTGTTCTTCATCGTGAACTCGCTCCGTCATGTCCGACTCTTTGCGACCCCCATGAACTGTAGCCTATCAGGCTCCTCCGTTCATGGGATTTTCCAGGCAAGAGTGCTGGAGTGGATTGCTGTTTCCTTCTCCAGGGGATCTTCCTGACCCAGGAATCGAACCCGGGTCTCCCTCATTGCAGGCAGATGCTTTACCATCTGAGACACCAGGGAAACCAGGGAAATCTAAAAAAGCCTCTGATGCTTATCAGACCACACCACATCTAAGTTCTTTAAGAAATCTCAGGTATTCTTAGGTGGAAGCAGCAGAAATTAGGGAAGTAATCCCTTTTTCTAGAATGACCCAGCACACAAATACCTAAAGGAAGAAAAGATAGAGAATTTAAATGGGAGGATAAACTGAACAAGATATCTTACACTGTTTGATACCTATAATACTTAGAACTCCAGCTCGTATTCACTGTTCTGAGAGAAAAGTTTCCACTAACACTCTCCATTTTTCAAAGTTGTGGTAATTCCTGATCCAGTTCTCAAAAGATGAATGCTAATTTTCTTTTGCAGAAAAGGGTATTTAATGAAATAATATATTATGAAATACAAGATGAGACAGGAGTGATGGAAGTCATGGTTTATGGACAGCGACTAACCAGTATCAACTGTGAAGAGGGTGACAAACTTACACTCGTGTGCTTTGAATTGGCAGAAACTGGGGACAAGAGGCAGCTGAGATCTGTAATTCATAGCTTCCTCAAGGTGAGAGCTTCTGGTGGGTCATCATTGTTCCAAAGTAGAAGTCTTTAGGAAAACTATACTGCTGCTATTACACAGAGAGTCCATCAGGTGAAATAACTAATCCTTGTCCTTTACTGTGTGTGAGGTTCCTTTTCATCATTCTTTTTTTTTTTTAAGGATATTTTAAAATATAGGTTAAAGTGTACAGCAAAGGGATTCAGTTACACACACACACACACACACACACACACACATATTTATATATTGTATTCACACACACGTATATATGTATTCATTTCAGATTCTTTTCCATTACAGGTTATTATAAGAAATCAAGTATAATTCTCTGAGCTATACAGTAGGTCCTTGTTGTTTCCCTATTTTATATATTGTAATGTGTATTTGTTAATCCCAAACTCCTAATTTATTTCCCCTCCCCCCACCACTATCCCCTTTGGTAACCATACATTTTCTTCTGTGTCTGTCAGTCTTTTCCTGTTTGGTAAGTCTATTTATATCTTTCTTTTCTTTTTCTGTTTTAGAATCCACATGTAAGTAATATCATATGATATTTGTCCTTTGTCTGACTTACTTCACTCGTATGACAATCACTAGGTTCATCCATGTTACTGCAAATGGCATTATTTCATTCTTTCTATGGCTAAGTAGCATTCCATTGTTACCCCCGATATTTATTCATTCGTCTGTCAATGGGCCTACAGTTTACTTTCATGTCTTGGGATTGTAAATACTGCTGCTATGAACATTGGGCTGCATGTATCTCTTCAAATTAGTTTTCTCCAGATATTTGCCCAGGAGTGTGGGCATGATATGGTAGGATGATATGGTAACTCTTTTTAGTTTTTTAAGAAACTTCCATACTGTTCTCCAGAGTGGATGCACCAATTTATGTTCACACCAACAGTATAAGAGGGTTTCTTTTTCTCCACATCATCTGCAGCATTTGTTACTTTGACTTTTTAGTGATTGCCATTCTGACTGGTGTGAGGTGACAGTCATTGTATTTTTGATTTTCATTTCTCCAATGATAAGCAATATTGAGCATCTTTTCATGAGTCTGTTTTCCATCTATATATCTGCTTTAGAGAAATGCCTATTTAGTCCTCTGCCCGTGTCTTGATAGGGTTTGTTTTTTGATATTAAGCTGTATGAGCTATTGTATATTTTGTAAATTAATCCCTGTTTTTAGCATCCATTGCAAACACTTTTTCCCAGTCTGTGGGTTGTCTTTTTGTTTTATTTGTGGTTTCCTTTGCTATGCAAAATCTTTTAAGTTTAATTAGGTCCCATTTGGTTATTTTTGTTTTTATTTCCATAACTCTAGGGGACTGATCCAAAATATTGCTTCAACTTACTTCAAAGATTTTTCTGCCTATATTTCTTTTTTTTTTAAGTTTTTAATAAAGTATTATTATTTTTTAAAATTTTTATTATTATTGTTATTTCCCTACATTACAATACTGTATTTGTTTTGCCACCCTCTCCCTCAGAGTCCAAAAGTCCGTTCTATACCTCTGTGTCTCTTCTGTTATCTCACATAGAGGGTCATCATTACTATCTTTCTAAATTCCATATATATGTGTCAGTATCTGATAGGAGTTTTAGTGTATCCAGACTTACATTTAAGTCCTTAATCCATCCTGAGTTTAATCTTTAATGGTGTTAGAGAATGTTCTGGTTTGACTCTTTTAGACATACCTGTCAAGTTTTCCCATCACCACTTGCTGAAGAGACTGTCTTTTCTCCATTTTATATTTTTGCCTCTTTTGTCATCAACTAGTTGGCCATAAATGTGTAGGCTTCTTTCTGGGCTCTCTAGCAGTGCCATTGATCTATATGTCTTTTATTGTGTGTGTGGCAGTACCATACTATTTTGAAGACTATAGCTTTGTAGTATTGTCTGTAGTCAGGGAGCATGATTTGTCCAGCTCCATTTTTATTTCTCAAGATCATTTTGGCTATTTGTGGTCTGTTGTGGTTTTATGCAAATTACAAACTTTTTGGAGTTCTGTAAAAAATGCTACTGGTAATTTGATAGGGATTGTGTTAAATCTGTACGTTGCCTTAGGTAGTATAGTCATTTGAACAATATTGATTCTTCTAATCCAAGAACATGGTATATCTTTCTATCTGTTTGTGTCATCTTCAGTTTCTTTCATTAACATCCATTAGTTTTCATTTAAGGATATTTTTAATCATATTAAAGAGAGAAACTTCAGAAAGTCTATCAAAAGCTATATCTAAGCTGAATATTATAAAATTGTTTGAATTTTCAGATCAAGTGGATTAATTATTAAATTTTGATTTTTAAGGCAAATTTATTTCGAATACTGGCTCTAATTTTTGAATACTAGTAACTAATTTTATTAGTTACTAGTAACTAATTTGCTAGTTGACTAATAAATACTAAAAACTTCTGATTCATCATCTATAAAATGGAGGAAATATCTTTTATCTCAGAGGGTAGTTACTTGCCCATTTCAGATCTATTAATAAATGATCAAGGATGCCTCTGAGCCTTTCAGAACACAAAGTTACCTGCCTTTGGTGAGATACACATGTTGGTCAACAACAGAGGTGACTGGTCCTATGGGACAAATTCCGTGGTTTTTGTCAAACTTGCACATTCATGTGGAATGGATTCTTTGAATACTAACAAAGGCTACTATGGGCACACTTTGCTTTATTATACTTCACTTTCTTGTGCATCATAGATATTTGCTTTTTCTTTGGCTTGTTGTACAAATAAAGGATTTGTAGCAATCCTGTGTAGAGCAAGTCTCCTGGAGTCGTTTTTCCAAAACATTTTTCACGTTGAGTGTCTGTGTCATATTTGGCAATTCTCCTAATATTTCAAGCTTTTTCTTGAATTCTTGTATTTGTCATTTTGATCTGGGGTTAGTGATCTTCGATGTTACTATTGAAATCATTTTGGTGTGCCATGAACTGCATACTTATATAAGACTGGGAATTCTTTGATAAATGTTATGTGTGTTCTGACTGCTCCACTGATGGACAATTCCCTCATCTCTCTCCCTCTTTCCTGAGGCAAATCTCCCAATTCCCTGAGGCAAAACAATGTTGAAATTAGGCCATTTAATAACTCTATAGAAGCTGCTAAGTGTTCAAGTTGAAGGAAGTGTTATACATCTCTCACATTAAATAAACAAACTAGAAATGATTAAGCTCAGTGAGAAAGGAAAAAAAAAACTGTCAAAAGTTAGGCTTCTTGTAGACAAGTTGTGAATGCAAAAAAATTTTAAATAAATTAAAAGTGTTATGCCAGTGAACCTATGAATGATAAGACAACAAAACAACCTTATTGTTGACATGGAAAATTTTTGTGGTCTGGATGGAAATCATTCTTAGGGAAAAGTCCTAACACTTAAATACCATGAAGGCTGAGAGACATGAAAAATCTGCAGAAGGAAATTTGGAGCTAGCAGAAATTGATTCATTAGGTTTAAGGAAAGAAGCCATCTCTAACATAAATGTACAAGATGAAGCAGCAAGTGTTGCTGATATAGAAGCTGCAGCAAGTTATCCAGAAGACTTAGCAGAGATGATTAATAATTATTGCTACACTCCACAGCAGGTTTTCAATGAAGATCAAGCAGTCTTATATTGTAAGAACGTATCATCTAGGATTTCCAAGATAGAGAAGAGAAGTTAGTGCCTGGCTTAAAAGCTTCAAATGACAGACTGACTCTACTGTTACGGGCTAATGCAGCTGTTGACTAAGTTGAAGCCAATGCTCAATGACCATTCTGAAAATCTTAGGGTCCTTAACAATGTTAAATCTTTTATGCTTTTGCTCTTATAAATGGCACAGTAAAGCCTGGATGATAGCACATCTGTTTACAACATGTTTTACTGAATATTTTAAGTCCACTGCTGAGACCTACTGTTTAGAAAAAGAAGAAAAAAAAAGATTCTTTTTTAAAATATTGCTGCTCATTGACAATGCACCTGATCACCCAAGATGTCCTATGGAGATATATGAAAAAATTAACGTTGTTATCATGCTAATATAACATCCATTCTGCATCCCATGGATTATGATTTAAGAAATACATTTCACCAGGCTATAACTGCAGTAGATATGACTCTTCTCATGGGTCTAGGCAAAGTCAAATAAAAACCTTTTGTAAAGGATTCAGCATTCTAGATGTCATCAAGAACATTCATATTTCATTGGAAGAGATCAAAATACCAAGATAAATAGCATTTGAAGGAAATTAATTCCATCCCTCATGGATGATTTTGAAAGGTTCATGACTTCAGTGAGGGAAGTAATGGCAGATGTGGTAGAAAATGAACTAGAATTAGAAGTGGAGCATGAAGATGTTACTGAATTATTGGACTTTGATGATAACTTTAATAGATGTGGTGTTGCTTCTTGTTGTTCTTGTTCAGTCACTAAGTCATGCCCAATTCTTTGTGACCCAATGGACTGCAGCACACCAGGCCTCCTCCTTCTCCCAGAGTTTCCTCAAATTCATGTCCATTGACTTTGTGATGCTATCTAACCATCTTTGGGTGAGCAAAGAAAATAGCTTCTTGAAATGTCATCTACTCCTGAGGGTGATGCTGTGAATATTGTTGAAACAACAAAGGATTTAGAATATTATACAAACTTAGTTGATAAAACAGTGGCAGGGTTTGAGAAGTTTGGCTCTAATTTTGGAAAAAAGTTATACTATGGCTATTGTTGGTGAGGAAAGAAAATTTCTTCTACTCTTCTAAGTTCTTTAGACTGGTCTAAGAATTAAAATGAGATAGATTAACAAGATAAATGCAAGCAAAAGTGCATTTTGTGTGTACATGGAGAGGACACATGTCCTACTTGCTTGCTTCCTGGAAGAAAAGTTATGACAAACCTAGACAGCATATTAAAAAACAGAGACGTTACTTTGCCAGCAAAGGTCTGTATATTCAAAGCTATGATTTTTCCAGTAATCATGTATGGATGTGAGAGTTGGACCATAAAGAAAGTTGAGTGCCAAAGAACTGATGTCTTTGAACTGTGGTTTGGAGAACACTCTTGAGAGTACCTTGGACAGCAAGAGATCAAACCATATAATCCTAAAGGAAATCAGTCCTGAATTGGAAGGACTGATGCTGAAGCTGAAGCTCCAATACTTTGGCCACCTGATGTGAAGAACTAACCTTGATGCTGGGAAAGATGGGAGGCAGGAGGAGAAAGATGACAGAGGATGATATGGTTGGATGGCATCACCGACTCGGTGGACATGAGTTTGAGCAATCTCCAGGAGTTGGTGATGGACAGGGAAGCCTGGCGTTGCAGTCCTTGGGTTCACGGAGAGTTGGACACAACCAAGCAACTGAACTGACTGACTCATGAGAGACCCAGAAAAAATGAATAGCTCACCAAAATGGCTGAAACTCTCAATTTAAATACCATCTTCAGTTAAATACCATAGCAGTTAATGATAAAAGAGAATGTCAGGGGTAGTTGTTTGAGACCTCCACTGGGGAGAAAGACAATTCACATGGAGATGGAAAAACAAATGTTACAGTAAACAAATGTTTGCTGGACATCCAGAGAAGATGGGACAGAGAGTGAACTCTACTCTATGGGCCCTGCAAAGTTTCCTCTACCACATTTAGCCCATATTCTTTGCAGATACCTCGTATGAGACCTTCATTCTGGGAACAGCCTCTTTAACTAAATTCTTTAGGTAGCTAAGTTCAGTTGAGTTCAGTCACTCCGTCATGTCTGCCTCTTTGATACCCCATGGACTGAAGCACTCCAGGTCTCCCTGTCCATCACCAGCTCCCAGAGTTTACACAAACTCATGTCCATTGAGTTGGTGATGCCCATCCAGTCATCTCATCCTCTGTCATTCCCTTCTCCTCCTGCCTTCAGTCTTTCCCAGCATCAGGGTCTTTTCAAATGAGTTAGTTCTTCACATCAGGTGGCCAAAGTATTGGAGTGTTAGCTTCAACATCAGTCCTTCCAATGAACAGCCAGGACTGATCTCCTTTAGGATGAACTGGTAGGATCTCCTTGCAGCCCAAGGGACTCTCAAGAGTCTTCTCCAACACCACAGTTCAAAAGCATCAGTTCTTCTGTGCTCAGCTTTCTTTATAGTACAACTCTCACATCCATACATGACTACTGGAAAAACCATATCTTTGACTAAACGAACTTTTGTTGGCAAAGTAATGTCTCTACTTTTTAATATGCTGTCTAGATTGCTCATAACTTTCCTACCCAGGAGCAAGCATCTTTTAGGTACTAAAGGGGATATGAAAAGAAAGATTTCCAGAGGCTTCTGTTTCTTAAAAATAATCAATAGAAGTTAATCCTCATGCCTGAAAAACATCTTTTGGGGGTGATAAATTTCCTCTACACTATCAAACAGCATTGCATACTACAGACAGATTTTCCATGAAAGGAAATGTCAACCATTCCAACAAAATCCATCATTGTCTTATTTAAGAAATTGTCACCACTAGCCTAAGCTTCAGCAAACATCAGCTTCATCAGTTGGCAGCCATCAATATCCAAGCAAGATCCTCCTCCAGAAAAAAAAAAAAAGAAAAGAAAAGAAAAAGAAAACAAAAAGATTAAGACTCACTGAAAATTCAGATGATGGTTAATCTTTTTAGTAATAAAGTATTTTTTGATTCAGTTATGTACATTGATGCTCTTGCACAGTTAGTAGACTGCAGTATAGTATTATATAAACATAACTTTTATATGTACTGGGAAAGCAAAAAAAAAAAGTGTCATTTTACTGCAATATTCTCTTTGTCACAGTGGTCTGGAACTGAACCCAAACTGTCTCTGAGGTGTGCCTGTACCAGAATGCAAACAGATCAGATACAAAGGCTGCCATATCCAGGCATTCAGAAATGCACATGCTCTTTAGTCTTGCCAGTTCTCAGGCTCTCAATGAGACATCCCAATCCTTCCTTCACAGCATGGCACCAGGAATACCTTTTGTCCCTTCCTTCCACCTTTCCTCCCAGTAAGAACTTTCCCTTCAACTCTTGGCCTTGAGTATAATTGATTCTTCTCTCTTGTTCTCCAAAACTCCTGCCTGTCCACATGCACTTATGCTGGGTATGAGTGCCTATCTCATTTGAGGGTTCCAACAAAGAATTGGGGGTGGTGGCTCAAAAAATAGGGATTCACTAAATAAGCTAGGTGAGACTTGGAGAAGAGCCTCTTCGGTGGGAAGAGGAAAAAGGATGTGACAGTGTGAATGAAGGGAGAAATATATAGTCAGGTTCATCTCATTGTTTATCTTTTTCTTCTTCAAGGTCACCAAGGTCAAGCAAAGAACAACCACACAATCCTGATTCATATATGGAAACCTGCTCAGAGCTGTTCTTCTAAAAACCTGGATGTCGTTAATATTGATGTTTATGGAACTAAGATAGAATTAAAGCAAAAATGTGTGTGTGTGTGTATACACATACACATATAGTGTACTTTATTAGCCATTACTTCTTAGGAACGAAAAGCTTTTCTTTTTTTTAATACTTTTTGTAGCATCTCAATGTCCCTTTTTGCATCTATAACTTTTATAGCTTGGAAAAAAATAATAAATATTATATTTTTCTTTCCTATGTATCCCTAGGAGTCTAATTCATTTGGTTTGTTGCTTAAAAGGAAAGAGTCATCTGTGGCCTGAAAATCAGATAGAGACACCTAAGCCTCAAGCAATATTTGAATTTATACTTTGGGTGTGATCTTTACAGGATATAACTCTGGTCAAGAATGAACAGGTTGAGCAAGCTGTGCTCAAAGAACCCAGGAGGAAGGCAGACCAACTGAAATTCCATCTATTCTTCATTGCCAGCCCCTGTCCCAGGGTGGAGCTGCTTTAGTCTAAAACAATGTTATCTTTTCAGAATTGATCTCCAGGAGGGGCCATAATTGGGTAATTTGTGTACAAAATAAAGCAGCTTTTGGCTATTTTCCTGAAGCCACTAGTACATTTTGAAATTAACTCTAGCCCCTCTAATGTGAAATAACTGGTTCCACTTATTTGTTCAGGTACCAACAGCTTAGTTCTCCAGTTATACTTCATGATCCGCATGTGTATGGGTTCTATGAGAAAGTTGCTCCAGGCAAAAACTTGAATTAGGCAAACACTAGGAATAATGGGACCCCACTCCAGTACTCTTGCCTAGAAAATCCCATGGACGGTGGAGCCTGGTAGGCTGCAGTCCATGGGGTTGCTAAGAGTCCGACACGACTGAGCCACTTCACTTTGACTTCAGTTTCATGCGTTGGAGAAGGCAATGGCAACCTACTCCAGTGTTCTTGCCTGGAGAATCCCAGGGATAGGGGGAGCCTGATGGGCTGCCGTCTATGGGGTTGCACAGGGTCGGACACAACTGAAGCAACTTAGCAGCAACTTAGCAGCAGAAGAAGAATAATTCATTTACTTTACAGTACGGTGACTTCCCTGGTGGCTCAGATGGTAAAGCATCTGCCTACAATGTGGGAGACCCGGGTTCAGTCTCTGGGTTGGGAAGATCTCTTGGAAAAGGAAATGGCAACCTACTCCAGTATTCTTGCCTGGAAAGTTCCATAGATGGAGGAGCCTAGTAGGCTACAGTCCATGGGGTTGCAAAGAGCCGGACATGACTGAGCGACTTCACTTTCACAGTGGCAGAAAGTAACTAACACTGTTTTAACAGTGTGTTCTTTTACATTTATTTTTTTGAAGTACAGTTGATTTATAATGTTAATTTCTTCTGTATAGCACACTGATTCAGTTATACATATTAATGTATTCTTTTTTTGTATTATTTAATAAAACACTATGGTTTATTACAGGATATTGAGTATAGTTTTCTTAGAGTGTATTTGTTGATCCCACATTTGGTACTTGATATTTTGCAATTATTTTGTGTCACTTAATCTTATACCAGCTCTAGACAGTTGATAGGATTCTTTTTTTTTTTTAACTCTCTTCATAAGAAAATTAAGAGACAGAATGGAAAGATCATGTTTTTAATGACTAGAACAGTTCCATCATAAAAAGAATTTCCCCCATGCCACTTTTTTGTCAATGCTTTCTCTAATCCAAGCTCCTGGAAACCACTAATATAATTTTTTATTTTTATTTTTAGTTATTTATAACAGGAGGGAAATTGCTTTCAATGCTGTGCTGGATTCTGTGTACAACAACTTGAGTCAGTAATAATTATACATATCACCTTCCCTCATCCCAACTGTCTAGGTCATCAAAGAGCACCATCTGGTCTCCTTGTATTACAGCAGCTTCCCACAGCTATCTATTTTACACTTAATACTGTATATATTTGATGCTACTTTCTCAATTCATTCCACCCTCTCCTTCCCCTGTTGTGTCCATAAGTTCATTCTCTGCTTCCGCGTCTCCATTCCTTCCCTGAAAGTAGGCTCATCAGTACTACTTTCCTAGATTCCAAAACCAAAAGCAAATACATATTAATGCATATGTATGGAATCTAGAAAAGCTTAAAGTGAAAGTTGTTCAATTGCATCCAACTCTTTGTGACCCCATGGACTATATAGTCCATGGAATTTTCCATCCCAGAATACTGGAGTGGATAGCCTTTCACTTCTCCAGGGGATCTTCCCAACCCAGAGATGAGCCCAGGTCTCCCACATTGCAGGCAAATTCTTTACCAGCTGAGCCACTAGGAAAGCCGAAGATTACTGGAGTGGGTAGCCTACCCCTTCCCCAGTGGATCTTCCTGACCCAGGAATTGAACCAGGGTCTCATGCATTGCCTGTGGATTCTTTACCAACTGAATTATCAGGGAAGGCCCTCTTAACTTAAACTTTCTCTTTTTCCAAAGTTTCCTAAGATGGAATTTAAAATGGGTATAGCATTTTAAGCCTGGCTGTTTTTACTTTGTATAGTGTGACTTAAGATACATCCATGTAGTTGTGTGTATTGGTTTTTTCCTTTTTATTGCTGTGTAGAATTTAACATGTGGACTCACTGAAGTTTATTCATTCCCCAAGTGAGGAACGATTGGATTGTTGACACTTTCACAAAGTTACAAATAAAACGAAGGTGAATACTCACATGCAGACTTTTGTGTGAACCTATGTTATCATTCAATAAGTAAAACTTTTGGGATGACATTGTTGGTTTATATTGTAAATGTATTTCAAGTATGTAAGCAATTGCCAAACTGTTTTCTAAGATGACTATAGATTTTTCATTTCTTGGAGCAATCTGTGAGAGTTTCAGTTGCTGTGTATCCACCTCAGAATTTAGCACTGCAGGTGAATGTTAATTAAAAACAAAAAACCAAACAAACAAACAAACAAAAAAACAACAACTGTCCAACTCTTTTACAAAGCAGTGTACCATTTAATGTTTCAGCTACCATTATACAGCAGTCTTAACTCCCCCTTATCCTTATCAGTTGCTGGTATGGTCAGTCTTTTAAAACTTTAGTTGTTCTAATTTCTGCATAGTGGTGTCTTACTGTAGTTTTATTTTGCATTTCCCTAAAGATAAATTAGTTGGAGCATCTTTTTATGCATTTATTTGCCACCCATGTATCTTTTATTTTTCTTCTTCTCATCTTAAAAACAACTGTTTGTTCTCACAATACTGAGTTTTGGGAATCCTTTATAAATTATAGTTTTAGAATCCTTAGTAGCTATGTGGCTAGCAAATATTACATCTCAATCTACTGCTTGTTTTTCATGCTTTTAAGGTATTTTTTGAAAAGACATGTTTATTTTGATGAGGTTTAAATTATCAAAATGTTTCTTATGAAGATCTTTTAATATATGGGGGGAAAGCAAAAGATGAATGTTACACAGGAAAATTATATAAAATGCAAGTTTCAGTGACTACCATGCAGTTTTATTGGAACACAGACACACTCATTCATCTATGGATTGTCTATGGCTGCTTTTGTAGACAATGCAAAGCAAGCATCTGTAATAGAGACTATAGGGCTCATATAGATCAAAACATTGGGTTGGCCATGAAGTTTGTTCAGGTTTTCCTGTATTACCCTACAGAAAAACCCGAAATAACTGTTTGGCCAACCCAATATGTACTATTGGATGTTTTACTGAAAAATTTTTCCAATCTTTTTTTTTTTTTTTGAACCTCAGTTATCTTGTAGAACAGTTAAACATGAGAAAATAAATTTTAGGTTAGCTTCATTTTTCATATTTTCAGTGAGACTGACAATCATTTCATGCTTTAAACCTTTGATATTTTTGCTGTGAGTTTGGTTATTTATAGTGTATATTAACTTGTATAGCTACAAATAGTACATATTTTCTATTAATTATTTTTTCATTCAATAGGTATGGAACATCTATAATATTCCTGAATATTTACATAGAGCAGAACCCTATCATCACCCCAAACTAAACCTGGCTACAAGCTTCAATATACAAGAAATACACTTTTATTGTGATAACATGTTGAAATTTTGGAATGGTTTATCCAGGAATTTTCCTATCCTGACTCATCTGGAGTTAGGAAGGAGCCTGCGTGCTGCTGCTCTCCAGTAACTCACCCTCTGGTTGAACAGGTTGTACATTTCAGGTATTCCTCAGTTAAATGCTGGTTAGACCAGTTGATCTGAATTGATCCTTTTCATTTCAATTTTTTGACCTTAATAACCTGGATGGAGACAAAATACTTATGGTCTGAGACGAAGCTGATCAGTTATCCCTCCTCTGCTTTCAGTAACTGTCCTCTTAAAGTGCATTTTTCTTTTCTTCTCATAAAATTATCTTCTTCCTTTCCTCCCAGTGGGCTTCCCTGGTGGCTCAGGTGGTAAAGAATTCATCTGCACTGTGGGAGACCTGGGTTTAATCCCCGGGTTGGAAAGATCCCCTGGAGAAGGAAAAGGCTTACCCACTCCTGTATTCTTGCATGGAGAATTCCATGGACAGAGGAACTTGGCAGGCTACAGTCCATGGGGTAGCAGAGTTGGACACGACTGAGCAACTTTCACTTTCACTTTCTTTCACTTCCTCTCAGTACACTATTCACTCTTGGATAATTCTCCTGAAGTTACTATCTAGCTTGAGATATACACTCCTACTTACCAAGGGCACATATACCAGTGTCTCAAGTCTCCACCTCACTCTTAAAAAGGGAGATAGCAGCTAGGACAAACAGCACTGAAACATGGGTGAAGAGCAGGTAGTGGCAGCAGGATGTACTGTATGAGGGAGAGATGAATGGTCAGGAGTAAGGGTTTACCCTGACTCAGTTTCCCTGGATTATGTGTAAGGATGGCTGAAGTGCCTCTGACAAATGTGCTCTTAAGGGATACCTGGACTATGTCTATTTTAAGATACATCTTTCAGAATAATTTAAGTGACTTTGGGCAATTGTTTGCATTAGACTTACAGTGTTACCAGTGAAGGGTTTGTGGAACTGTGTGGGTATCACAGTGTGTGTCTATGCCTTATGAAGCCCATGTCCTCTTAATTGTGTGTCTAGGGTGTGTACCTTCTAAAATGGAGGCTCTTGAGATGATGCTATTAAAGTGCTACACTCATTGTGGTCTTGATTTGCATTTCTCTGATAATGAGTGATCAAGACCACAATGAGTGCAGCACTTTTTTCACACCAGTCAGAATGGCTACGATCCAAAAGCCTACAAGCAATAAATGCTGGAGAGGGTGT
>SJYF01001912.1:374615-388240 GCA_006410515.1 Procapra przewalskii | reverse complement strand
AAATGAGTAAAATTTATAAAATTTTCTTATAAAAAAAAAAAACTATGTTAGTGGTTGCCAGGAGCTTGGATTGAAGGAGGCACTGATAATAAAGTAGCATGGAGGAAATTCTTGTTAAGAAGGAATTTTTCTAATCATTAGAAATAGGATTTTACCTTCTGTTCCACACTTTTCTTATGAAAGAAAAACAGTGTCAACCTTCTAGAGCTAGTTTAAAGTTAAGTGATACAAAATAATTGGAAAATATCAGGTATCAAGTATGTGATCAATAAATACACTGTAAGGAAGATGCATTTAATGTCCTATAACCATCATGGAGTCGGATATGACTGAGCAACTTCACTTCTTCTTCACTTCTTCAACAAACCATCATGGAAAATAATACAAAAATAGAACATCAAAATATACAGCTGAATCAGTTTACTGTGTAGCAGAAGCTAACAGATTGTAAATCAACTGTACTTCAATAAAATAAAAGTTTAAAAGTGTATTATAAGTTTCAATGTTAGATATCCACTTTCTGTCACTGTCAGTTCAGTTCAGTTCAGTTGCTCAGTCCTGTCCGACTCTTTGCGACCCCATGAATCGCAGCACACCAAACCTCCCTGTCCATTACCATCTTCCAGAGTTCACTCAGACGTTCATTGAGTCCGTGATGTCATCCAGCCATCTCATCCTCTGTCATCCCCTTCTCCTCCTGCCCCAAACCTTCCCAACATCAGAGTCTTTTCCAATGAGTCAACTCTTCGCATGAGGTGGCCAAAGTACTGGAGTTTCAGCTTTAGCATCATTCCTTCCAAAGAAATCCCAGGGTTGATCTCCTTCAGAATAGACTGGTTGGATCTCCTTGCAGTCCAAGGGACTCTCAAGAGTCTTCTCCAACACCACAGGTCAAAAGCATCAATTCTTCGGTGCTCAGCCCTCTTCACAGTCCAACTCTCACGTCCATACATGACCATAGGAAAAACCATAGCCTTGACTAGACGGAACTTTGTTGGCAAAGTAATGTCTCTGCTTTTGAATATGCTATCTAGGTTGGTCATAACTTTTCTTCCAAGGACTAAGCATCATTTAATTTCATGGCTGCAGTCACCATCTGCAGGGATTTTGGAGCCCCCCAAAATAAAGTCTGACACTGTTTCCACTGTTTCCCCATGTATTTGCCATGAAGTGATGGGACCAGATGCCATGATCTTTGTTTTCTGAACGTTGAGCTTTAAGACAACTTTTTCACTTTCCTCTTTCACTTTCATCAAGAGGCTCTTTAGTTCTTCTTCACTTTCTGCGACAAGGGTGGTATCATTTGCATATCTGAGGTTATTGATATTTCTCCCAGCAATCTTGATTCCAGCTTGTGTTTCTTCCAGCTCAGCGTTTCTCATGATGTACTCTGCATATGAGTTAAATGAACAGGGTGACAGTATACGGCCTTGATGTACTCCTTTTCCTATCTGGAACCAGTCTGTTGTTCTGTCACTGTATTTCAAAGTAAATTCTTCAGTGTTTGCCTAATGCAAATCTCTGCCTAGAGCAGCTTCCTTATAGGATTCACACACTGAGGACCAGAAAGCATAGCTGGAAAGCTACTGACCTATTGTACCTGAATAAATAAGTGGAAACAGTTATTTCACATCAGACAGGGCTAGAGTTATTTCTGACATATAGTACTGACTTCATTTGGTTCCTAAACTACCTAATTATGGCCCTTCCACGAGTCCATTTCTAAAATGTACACACTGCTATATTTAAAATAGATAACCAGCAAGGACCTAGTGTATAACACATGGAACTCTGGTCAGTGTTATGTAACAGCCTGAATGGGGAGGTGAGGGGGGAGTTTGGGGAAGAATGGAAACATGTATGTGTATGGCTGAGTTCCCTTTGCTATACACCTGAAACTATCACAACATTGTTAGTTGCCTATATGCCAACACAAAATTAAAAGTTTTAAATAAATAAAAATATCCTTGTTTTGGACTGAACCAATCCACTCTAGGACAGGGGTTGACAATTGAAGCTCAGATTCGATTGCATCTGGTGTGTAGAAACCCCTTGGGTTTCTCTGATGAGAGCACATCTTAGTCAGTCTGTTCATACTTGACCTGAGTTTTATAACGTAAAGACCATACTCAAAGTATATATTCAAATGGTGCTTTGGGACTTAGTGTCCCTCTCTGGTTTTCAGGCCACAGAGTGTTTTTAAGAAACAAACCAATGAATTAGACTTCTAAGGAGGCATGCCTTTAGGGAAAAACATGATGTCTATTATTTTTCCAAATTATAAAAGTTATAGATGCAAAATTGGCATTGAATTAGACAGGTAAGTACAAAAAAGAAAATGAAAAGCACCATAAGATCCCATTCTTAGGAATTAATAGGTAGTTGTATGTTGCTGTATTGTGTATGTATGTATGTATATGCATATATGATAAGTCACTTTCATCATATACAAGCCATGTGTTATCCATGTATAAAGCTACTGGGAATGTTAAAAAAACAAAAGTAGTAAAATCAGCTATACCTGCAGTAAGTTATTAGGGGATACACAAAACAAAAGTATGTGAAATATAATGGAAAACCTCTTCATGGATCATTGCCTAGTCATGGCGAGAGGGGCTTGTGTAACTCAGTGAAGCTATGAGCCATGGCGTGCCAGGTCACCCAAGATGGATAAGTCCAGATGTACAAGCTGGGTTTAGAAAAAGAAGAGGAACTTGCATAAGCTAGTTTTAGAAAAGACAGAGGAACCAGAAATCAAATTGCCAACATTTCCTGGATCATAGAGAAAGCAAAGGAATTCCAGAAAGTATCTTTTTCTACTTCTTTGGTTACATGAAAGCCTTTGACTGTGTGGGTCACAACAAACTGTGGAAAATTCTTAAACAGATGAAAATACCAGACCATCTTACCTGGCTCCTGAGAAACCTATATGCAGGTCAAGAAGAAATAATTAGAACCTTACATGGAACAACTGACTGGTTTGAAATTAAGAAAGAGTATGACAAGGCTGTATATTATCACTCTGTTTATTTAACTTCTATGCAGAGTACATCCTGTGAGATGTAGGGCTGGATGAGTTATAAACTGGAATAAAGACTTCCAGGAGAAGCAATGTCAGATATGCAGCTGATGGAGAAGGAAATGGCAATCCACTCCAGTACTATTGCCTGGAAAATCCCATGGACAGAGGAGCCTGGTAGACTACAGTCCATGGGGTTGCAAAGAGTCGGACACAACTGAGCGACTTCGCAACCACTCTAATGGCAGAAAGCGAAGAAGAACTAAGAGCCTCTTGATGAGGGTAAAAGAGAAGAGTGAAAAAGCTGGCTTAAAACTCAATATTCAAAACAACGACAACAAAACCCAAAGATCATGGCATCTGGTCTCATCACTTCATGGCAAATACAAGGCAAAAAAGTGGATGCAGTGACAGACTTTCTCTTCTTGGGCTCCAAAATCACTGTGGACGGTAACTGCAGCCATGAAATTAGAACACACTTACTTCTTGGAAAGAAAGCTATGACAGACTTAGATGGTGTATTAAAAAGCAGAGGCATCAATTTGTCAACAAAGGTCCATCTAGTCAAAGCTATGGTCTTTCCACTAGTCATGTACAGATGCAAGAGTTGGACCGTAAAGAAGGCTGAGTGCTTAAGAATTGATCCTTTTGAACGGTGGTGCTCAAGAAGACTCTTGAGAACCCCTTGGGCAATAAGAAGATCAAACAGGTCAATTCTAAAGGAAATCAGTCCTGAATATTCATTGGAAGGACTGATACAGAAGCTGAATTTCCAATACTTTGGCCACCTGATGCAAAGTGTTAACATTTGGAAAGACCCTGATGCTGTGAAAAATTGAAGGCAAAGGAGAAGTGGGTGACAGAGGATGAGATGGTTGAATGGCATCACCAACTCAATGGACATGAACTTGGGCAAACTTCGGGAGATAGCGAGAGACAGGGAAGCCTGGTGTGCTGCAGTCCCTGGGGTTGAAAAAAAACTGGACATGGCTTAGTGATTGGACAACAACAACAAAAGATGGAAAAAACATTAAACATAGGGATAACAAAATGCAGTGATGATGATGATGATAATGATGGTGAAGATTTTAGCTCAGGAAACTTTTCTTCTGTGTATTTTCCCGTATTCCTTCTTTTGTTTTTGTCTTTATTCTGAAGCCTATTTGTCTAAAATTAGCTTCTGTTCAGTTCAGTTCAGATTAGTTCAGTTCAGTCACTCAGTTTTGTCTGATTCTGTCACCCCATGGACTGAGGCATGGCAGGCTTCCCTGTCCTTCACCAACTCCCAGAACTTACTTAAACTCACGTCCATAGAGTTGGTGGTGCCATCCAGCCATCTCATGCTCTGTCATACCCTTCTCCTCCTGCCTTCAACCTTTCCCAGCATCAGAGTCTTTTCCAAGGAATCAGTTCTTCACATCAGGTGGCCAAAGTATTGGAGTTTCAGCTTTAGCATCAGTCCTTCCAATGAATATTCAGGACTGATTTCCTTTAGGATGAAGTGGTTGGATCTCCTTGTAGTCCAAGGGACTCTCAAGAGTCTTCTCCAACATAACAATTCAAATGCATCAATTCTTCAGTGCTCAGCTTTCTTTATAGTCCAACTTTCACATCCATACATGATTACTACAAAAACCATAGCTGTGACTAGACACAACTTTGTTGATGAAGTAATGTCTCTGCTTTTTAAGAAGCTGTCTAGTTTGGTCATAACTTTTTTTCCAAGGAACAAGTGTCTTTTAGTTTCATGGCTGCAATCACCATCTGTAGTGATTTTGGAGCCCCCCCCCCAAAAAAAAAAAGTCTGTCCACTGTCAAGGGAGGTAAAAAAGCCATGCACCATGCTTTGCATATCTGTGTTTGTGGGATTGAAAATTGCTCTGCTCTGTGAGTGCATGTTTTCTAAAATTAGAATAATGCTATACAGTACAGTTTTATATCCAGTTGCATTTTTTAAACTGAATATTATTTTCTGAAATTTTTATCATGCCCCTATTGGACTTTTACCCAGGCCTCCTCCCAAGTTTCCTGTGCATCTTCCGGGGAAGGAAACCAAACTCTGTTTCTGAATATAACCCACACTGATAGTTGCCTGGGGAATACATTTTAATATCTTCTATTGTCAAAATGCATCTCCCTTTGTTCAGGCTTCAGGTGCAGTGGGGGAAAAATGTCTATTATTTGCCTAGGCAGTAAAATATTAGAATCAAGTTACTTCTGTTTTCACTTTCCTGAATGTACTTGATACCAAACTTTTCCCCCCAAAGTCTTCATAACTAAAACTCCCTTTGTCATCTTGAGGTTACCAACCTGGTACCCACAGTTCTCTACAGAAATCTCTACTGGTCTTACCTCAGTGGGAATATTTTCAACAGTAGCCCAAATCTTGAGGTTTTCCTTAGAAATGCAGGAATCACCGCTCATTTTGTTCAAGTAGGATGATAAATTGATAAAGCTGTCAGAGACTAATTTGCAGGATTTTGTAATGTCCTGAAGGGGAGAGGAAAAAGAAGAATTTTGAAAAATAACAAGGAAAAAGGACATTGGCTAGTTTTCAAAAAATGCAATTCAGTGCTGGTTATCTCATATTGTTCTTTCCCAGAGAGAAAGAAGTTATGAAACAACTTTGAGATTCCTCATACCAATGTTCTTAGATTTCTATTTCCTTAGAGAAAATAGACAGTTTATTTTCTATAAATATCTTAATCAAAATGAAAAATTATGGCAAGGTTACACTCAAAGATTTTTATTATAAATATCAGTAGATGAAAAGTTTTAACATTAGAACTTTCTTATCCAGCAGACTTTTATGAGGGTCATTAAAATTTTATATTCATTTGAATGCCTCTCAAATACAAGAGAAGTAAGATGAGTCGCCTGGCTACTTATCCTTTATTTTCTGTTTTCAGAGTAGCAGTGGAGAGAAGAGAAGTTGGAAGAGCCATCTATCTCTACTGTTTTGTTGACTGAAACTTCTGGTTTCCCTGTTGGATTAGATGGCAAAGCATCTGCCCACAATGTGGGAAACCTGGATTCGATCCCTAGATCAGGGAGATACTCTGGAGAAGGAAATGGCACCCCACTCCAGTACTCTTGCCTGGAAAAATCTCATGGATGGAGGAACCTGGTAGGCTACAGTCCATGGGGTTGCCGAGTGTCAGACCTGACTGAGGAACTTCACTTTCTTTTCTGGAAGAAGGTGATTTTTCTATAAATTAGCTATTGGTTTAAATAGGACCTAAAACACTCACCCATTTAATTATTGGCACGCCTGGAGGTTGACAGAAGAAGAAGATCATTACAAATATGTGGATTCTTCCTCAGATGCTAGAAAGAAATGAGGCGCTAATTGTCCTGTTGACTCTATCTACTTAACCTCACTGATTAAATTCACAGTTACTCCTCATGGTTTCTGCATTAGTCATGGATAAACAGAGATGGGCCTTGGGTTCATATCATGACAGCATTGAAAGCTTACAAATTCTGGACGAACACTCAACCTCTGGAATGAGAAGTCCCAATAAACCTTTGGGTGTTACTTCTGTGAAGGAGAGTGGATGCCTTCCAGAGAACCATAAGCCATGAGACATCAAATAAATGACACCAGCCAGCAGACACTATAGTAGTTACTCACCAGATGACCTGCAAGTAGAATCAGATCATGACTGTAAATGTTTCCTAAAAGACAGTCAAAGTTTGTAGATGACCCATGGTCTTCTAAAGAAAATAAAACTAATCAGTTTCATCCAAGCTAAAGTCATGAGGGGATATTGAAGTCTGGGTTTGAAACCATCTGAATAACCTTTCTAAAGTAGGGATAAGTCAGGAAAAAACAAGGAAGATCTGGAGTGATGTCCAGAAAAATCTGTGAGTGTTCACTGTTTTATTTCACAGGTTGTAGGCTGCTGTATGATGCATGGAGCTGGTGTTAAGGTAATGGATAAAGAAGGAATTCAGGGAAGTCAGGAAAGCCCATTCCAGAGATCAGAGGTTAGAGGACATGGGAGAAATTGTCATAATTCAGAACATTTTCCTCCCCCTTTTCTTGAAATCAGTTCACGTGGAATAAAGTTCCCAATTGAGACTTCAGTGTACAACACACAGTATTGTTATCAATAAACACAGTTCAGAACAATGTTTTGTAGTTCTCATTGTGCAGTTGGCATTTTAATAGATGATGCAAAGGAATGCTAAAAAATGTGCATTTTTTCCTCACTCGTGGGCAGTGGCAAACCATGGGTGATTTGTGCTATCACATAGAAAGCTGACTAGCAGAATGTACAAGAATCCTGATTCTGGGGAAAATGTCTGGATAAGCTTGAATGACTTTATCATCCGAAGTATTAATTCACAGGGTCATTCAAAATTCTCAGGAAAAATCCCTACCAGACTGATGTCATAACTAAGATATAGGCAACTTATAGGCTGTGGGAGAAATTATAACACTGTGTTTAGAAAAGATGTGCTTTTGCAAAGAAAGTTTTATTGGAACACCTATAGCTCACTCATTTATGCATTGTCTATGTCTGCTTTAAGGTGTAACCAAGTGGCAACAGAGTCCCTCTGACTGCTGAGCCAAAAGACTTAAACTATTTAACTCTACAAAAAAATGTTTGTCAACCTGTACTCTAAATCATTAGTCTAGATAGCAGAGAGGATCTCGATTAAGGAGGAGATATTTGACACTTTCAAAACATGATACTCTTTAATAAAAGAAATACACTTTTGTATGTTATTCCCAACCCTTCACATATTTATTGCTGGATGGGGTGCAGCAGAAGAAACATTGTACTTTCTAGTCTATGTATTTCTGTTTTATTCATCTTTTTAAAAATAAGATTTATAGAATTTAGTGTTTTCATAAAATACAAAAAAGTATTTAAAAAATACAGAAGAGTATAAAGAAGAGAAGTTAAACAAGAAATCAACCCAATCCATTATTCAAATATAAAACTCTTCATATGCTGGGATATTTCTACTGCATCTCTTATTTACCCGAGTCTCAACTTTTATAAAATCATTGTGCATATATATCATGCAATTTTTTTGATAGGAGGTTCTTTACTTCAGCTTCCAGATTTAAATTGAAATGTATTTCTCCTTTCTTTCTTTTCTACTCTTGATTATCCTGAAAGAGAGATAACAAAGCCACAGTTTCTGTCACCCACACAGTTTCTCCTCCCCATAGAGCACACCTTTCCTCTGGTTCTCTCCAAGGCAGTTCATTCTCTCTTACCTATCTCCTTTAATACTCTCTTTAATCTCTCTCTCTGTTTTTTTTTTTTTTAACATCTCCTCACTTTTCTTTAGACACCGAAAAGAGATACAGTCATGTCCAGTATGGACATATTTGGATAGGGCAGTTGTCCCAGAAAGGAGATAAGGGAGAACCACATAAAAGAGGAAATGGTTGCTTCAACCACAGGATGGCATTGCAGGGAGGTCCTAATCAGAGTAGCAAAGAGAGATGGAGCCCTAGAATAAGGATATTCTGGGTGCAAATGCTGTGAATTCGAGATAGAATGCAGGGAGTCTTGAATTAAGGGATCTGAGAAGTGGAAAAACCAATGTGCATGTACCTGTCTGAGTGCTTGATTATGTCAGTATTTCTACTTGAATTATTCGCATTGAAACTTTAGCTTTGATTAGTGTAACCAGCTATCCAATGGAGGATCTTTGTGGGTGTGTATGTTTCTGTGTTTATGCGACTGAGAGAGTGATGCTGTGTTCGTCCAATCACATCTTTATAAATGTGCAAAAATGTGTATTTTAATAAAGACAGGTACGTTTTGTACTAAGATGCAGTTATTCTAGACTCAGGGACGACCAACTGGTTTCTCAGTTTTCTTGGCCGTAAAGTCCTATAAGCATCTCAAACATGATGTAACATGCATATTTGTTATGCTAATCTTCTCCCATGCATATTTCTTCAGTTCAGTTCAGTTGCTCAGTCATGTCCGACTCTTTGCAACCCCATGAATTGCAGCAAACAGGCTTCCCTGTCCATCAACAACTCCTGGAGTTCACTCAGACTCGTTCATCGAGTCAGTGATGCCATCCAGCCATCTCATCCTCTGTCATCCCCTTCTTCTCCTGCCCTCAATCTCTCCCAGCATCAGAGTCTTTTCCAATGAGTCAACTCTTGCAAGAGGTGGTCAAAGTATTGGAGTTTCAGTTTTAGCATCATTCCTTACAAAGAAATCCCAGGACTGATCTTCAGAATGGACTGCTTGGATCTCCTTGCAATCCAGGGGAATCTCAAGAGTCTTCTCCAACAAAACAGTTCAAAACATCAATTCTTCAGTGCTCAGCCTACTTCACGGTCCAAATTTCACATCCATACATGATGACTGGAAAAACCATAGCCTTGACTAAACAGACCTTTGTTGGTAAAGTAATGTCTCTGCTTTTGAATATACTATCTAGGTTGGTCATAACTTTTCTTCCAAAGAGTAAGCGTCTTTAAATTTCCATCACCTTCTGGAAGCATCTGGAATTCCATCACCTCCACTAGCTTTGTTTGTAGTGATGTTTTCTAAGGCCCACTTGACTTCATATTCCAGGATGTCTGGCTCTAGGTGAGTGATCACACCATCGTGATTATCTGGGTCATGAAGATCTTTTTTGTACTGTTCTTCTGTGTATTCTTGCCACCTCTTCTTAATATCTTCTGCTTCTGTTAGTTCCATACCATTTCTGTCCTTTATTGAGCCCATCTTGCATGAAATGTTCCCTTGGTATCTCTAATTTTCTTGAAGAGATCTCTAGTCTTTTCCATTCTGTTGTTTTCCTCTATTTCTTTGTATTAATCTCTGAGGAAGGCTTTCTTATCTCTCCTTGCTCTTCTTTGGAACTCTGCCTTCAGATGCTTATATCTTTCCTTTTCTCCTTTGTTTTTTGATTCTCTTCTTTTCACAGCTATTTGTAAGGCCTATTTCTTAGACTATAGTAAATTGATCCTCCTTACTTTTTTTTGTTTACTACTGAAGTTTCTAAACTAGAAACTGAAGATAAGTGTTCATCTCTTTTTCTCTTTAACCTTTAATTATTAGTGACTGCCTGTAGGTCAATCTCCCTAAGCTCCAACTCCTACTCTTCCATACTATCTTTTCCATTTTTTGATTCTTAAGAGCGGCAGCAGCGGCGAGCCGTCCCACTGAGTGCAGGCGGCGGCGGGAGCACTGAGCGTGGCCGAGAGGAACTACCCCATGTCCGAGGTCAGGGGGAGAGGCCAGGAGTGCCAGGCTGCGACGGCGCAGGAACAGTTGAGAGGAGCTATCCTGCATCTGCCGGGAGAAACTACCTGGCATCTGAGGTCAGGGGCAGTGGCCCCGAGAGGAGCTACCCCGCGTCTGAGGACAGGGGTGGCGGCCGGAAGGAGACACCCTGAATCCGAGGTCAGGGGCGGCGGCCAGGAGGAGCTACCCTGTGTCAGAGGTCAGGCGCGGCCAGAAGAAGCCACCTCATGCCCGAGGCCAGGGGCGATGACCCTGAGGAGCCACCCCGAGCCCGAGGCAGGGGAGGCAGCTGGGAGGAGCCACTCACGCCCGAGGGCTGGGCTGGCAGCCGGGAGGTGCAACCCAAGGAACCCTGGCTGCGCAGGCACAGGAGGGCCTAGAGGAGCTATCCACTATTGAAGGTCAGGAACGGAGATGGTAAGGAGATACCCTTCGTCCAAGGTAAGGAGGCTGTGCTTTGCTGGAGTGGCCGTGAAGAGATACACCATGCCCAAGGTAAGAGAAGCACAAGTAGGATGGTAGGTGTTGCAAGAGGGCATCAGAGGGCAGACACACTGAAACCATACTCACAGAAAACTAGTCAAGCTAGTCACACTAGGACCACAGCCTTCTCTAACTCAGTGAAACCAAGCCATGCCTGTGGGGCAACCCAAGATGGGTGGGTCATGGTGAAGAGGTCTGACAGAATGTGGTCCACTGGAGAAGGGAATGGCAAGCCACTTCAGTATTCTTGCCTTGAGAACCCCATGAACGTATAAAAAGGCAAAATGATAGGATACCAAAAGAGGAACTCCCCAGGTTATTAGGTGCCCAATATGCTACTGGAGATCAGTGGAGAAATAAATTCAGAAGAAATGAAAGGATGGAGCCAAAGCAAAAACAATACCCAGCTGTGGCTGTGACTGGTGATAGAAGCAAGATCCGATGCTGTAAAGAGCAATATTGCATAGGAACCTGGAATATCAGGTCCATGAATCAAGGCAAATTAGAAGTGGTCAAACAAGAGATGGCAAGGGTGAACGTCGACATTCCAGGAATCAGCAAACTAAAATGGACTGGAATGGGTGAATTTAACTCAGATGACCACTATGTCTACTACTGCGGGCAGGAATCCCTCAGAAGAAATGGAGTAGCCATCATTATCAACAAAAGAGTCCAAAATGCAGTACTTGGATGCAACCTCAAAAACGACAGAATGATCTCTGTTCATCTCCAAGGCAAACCATGCAATATCACAGTTATCCAAGTCTATGCCCCAACCAGTAATGCTGAAGAAGCTGAAGTTGAACGGTTTTATGAAGACCTAAAAGACCTTTTAGAACTAACACTCAAAAAAGATGTCCTTTTCATTATAGAGGACTGGAATGCAAAAGTTGGAAGTCAAGAAACACCTGAAATAACAGGCAACTTTGGCCTTGAAATGTGGAATGAAGCAGGGCAAAGACTAATAGAGTTTTGCCAAGAAAATGCACTGGTCATAGCAAACACCGTCTGCCAACAACACAAGAGAAGACTCTACACATGGACATCACCAGATGGTCAACACCAAAATAGATTGATTATATCCTTTGCAGCCAAAGATGGAAAAGCTCTATACAGTTGATGAAAACAAGACCAGGAGCTGACTGTGGCTCAAATCATGAACTCCTTATTACTAAATTCAGACTCGAATAAAGTAGGGAAAACCGCTAGACCATTCAGGTATGACCTAAATCAAATCCCCTATGCTTATACAGTGGAAGTGAGAAATAAATTTAAGGGCCTAGATCTGATAGGTAGAGTGCCTGATGAACTATGGAATGAGGTTCATGACATTGTACAGAAGACAGGGATCAAGACCATCCCTATGAAAAAGAAATGCAAAAAAGCAAAATGGCTGTCTGGGGAGGCCTTACAAATAGCTGTGAAAAGAAGAGAGGCAAAAAGCAAAGGAGAAAGGAAAGATATAAGCATCTGAATGCAGAGTTCCAAAAAATAGCAAGAAGAGATAAGAACGCCTTCTTCAGTGATCAATGCAAAGAAGTAGAGGAAAACAACAGAATGGGAAAGACTAGAGATCTCTTCAAGAAAATTAGATATCAAGGGAACATTTCATGCAAAGATGGGCTTGATAAAGGACAAAAATGGTCTGGACCTAAGAGAAGCAGAGGATATTAAGTAGAGGTGGCAAGAATACAAAGAAGGACTGTACAAAAAGGTCTTCACGACCCAGATAATCATAATGATGTAATCACTAATCTAGAGCCAGACATCTTGGAATGTGAAGTCAAGTGGGCCTTAGAAAGCATCACTACAAACCAAGCTAGTGGAAGTGATGGAATTCCAGTGGAGCTGTTTCAAATCCTGAAAGATGATGCTGTTCAAGTGCTGCACTCAATATGCCAGCAAACTTGGAAAACTCAGCAGTGGCCACAGGACTGGAAAAGGTCGGTTTTTATTCCAGTCCCCATGAAACGCAATACCGCAGAATGCTCAAACTACCGCACAATTGCACTCATCTGACATGCTAGTAAAGTAATGCTCAAAATTCTTCAAGTCAGGCTTCAGCAGTATGTGAACCTTGAACTCCCTGATGTTCAAGCTGGTTTTAGAAAAGGCAGAGGAACCAGAGATCAAATTGCCAACATCCACTGGATCGTGGAAAAAGCAAGAAAGTTCCAGAAAAACATCTATTTCTGCTTTATTGACTATGCCAAAGCCTTTGACTGTGTGGATCACAAGAAACTGTGGAAAATTCTGTAAGAGATGGGAATACCAGATCACCTGACCTGCCTCTTGAGAAACCTATATGCAGGTCAGGAAGCAACCGTTAGAACTGGACATGGAACAACTGACTGGTTCCAAATAGGAAAAGGAGCATGTCAAGGCTGTATACTGTCACCTGTTTATTTAACTTATATGCAGAATACATCATGAGAAATGTTGGCCTAGAAGAAACACAAGCTGAAATCAAGATTGCCGGGAGAAATATCAATAGCCTCAGATATGCTGTTGATACCACCCTTTTGGCAGAAAGTGAAGAAAAACTAAAGAGCCTCTTGATGAAAGTGAAAGAGGAAAGTGAAAAAGTTGGCTTAAAGCTCAACATTCAGAAAACGATCATGACATCCAGTCCCATCACTTCATGGGAAATAGATGGGGAAACAGTGGAGACAGTGTCAGATTATTTTGGGGGGCTCCAAAATTACTGCAGATGGTGACTGCAGCCATGAAATTATAAGACGCTTACTCCTTGAAAGAAAAGTTATGACCAACTTCGATAGTATATTCAAAAGCAGAGACATTACTTTGCCGACTAAGGTCCGTCTAGTCAAGGCTATGGTTTTTCCTGTGGTCATGTATGGATGTGAGAGTTGGACTGTGAAGAA
>SJYF01001912.1:243869-256400 GCA_006410515.1 Procapra przewalskii | reverse complement strand
AGCTAGTGGAGGTGATGAAATTCCAGTGGAGCTGTTTCAAATCCTGAAAGATGATGCTGTGAAAGTGCTGCACTCAATATGCCAGCAAACTTGGAAAACTCAGCAGTGGCCACAAGACTGGAAAAGGGCAGTTTTCATTCCAATTCCAAAGAAACACAATGCCAAAGAATGCTCAAACTATCACACAATTGCACTTATCTCACACGCTATTAAAGTAATGGTCAAAATTCTCCAAGCCAGGCTTGATCAATACATGAACTGTGAAATCCCTGATATTCAAGCTGGTTTTAGAAAAGGCAGAGGTACCAGAGGTCAAAGTGCCAACATCTGCTGGATCATCAAAAAAGCAGTTAAGTTCCAGAAAAACATCTATTTCTGCTTTATTGGTTATGCCAAAGCCTTTGACTGCATGGATCAGAATAAACTGTGGAAAATTCTTCAAGAGATGGGAATACCAGACCACCTGACCTACCTCTTGAAAATCCTATATGCAGGTCAGGAAGCAACAGTTAGAACTGGACATGGAACAACAGACTGGTTCCAAATAGGAAAAAGAGTACATCAAGGCTGTATATTGTCACCCTGCTTATTTAGCTTCTATGCAGAGTACATCATGAGAAACGCTGGACTGGAAGAAACACAAGCTGGAATCAAGACTGCTGGTAGAAATATCAATAACCTCAGATATGCAGATGACACCACCTTTATGGTAGAAATTGAAGAGGAGCTAAAAAGCCTCTTGATGAAAGTGAAAGAGGAGAGTGAAAAAGCTGGCTTAAAGCTCAACATTCAGAAAACGATCATGGCATCCGGTCCCATCACTTCATGGGAAATAGATGGGGAAATAGTGGAAACAGCATCAGACTTTAGTTTTTTGGCCCCAAAATCACTGCAGATGGTGTCTGCAACAGTGAAATTAAAAGACGTTTACTCTTTGAAAGAAAAGTTATGACCAACCTAGTTAGCATATTGAAAAGCAGAGACATTACTTTGCTGACTAAGGTCCGTCTAGTCAAGGCTATGGTTTTTCCTGTGGTCATGTATGGATGTGAGAGTTGGGCTGTGATGAAGGCTGAGTGCCAAAGAATTGATGCTTTTGAACTGTGGTGTTGGAGAAGACTCTTGAGAGTCCCATGGACTGCAAGGAGATCCAACCAGTCCATTCTGAAGGAGATCAGCCCTGGGATTTCTTTGGAAGGAATGATACTAAAACTGAAACTTTTGGCCACCTCATGTGAAGAGTTGACTCATTGGAAAAGACTGATGCTGGGAGGGATTGGGGGCAGGACGAGAAGGGGACGACAGAGGATGTGATGGCTGGATTGCACCATGGACTGATGGACGTGAGTCTGAGTGAACTCCGGGAGAGGGTGGTGGACAGGGATGCCTGGCGAGCTGTGATTCATGGGGTCGCAAAGAGTTGGACATGACTGAGCGACTGAACTGAAGTGAACTGAAGTGAACTGAACTGTTGTAAGAATAAATGTGTAATACATTTAAGATCTTTATCTTAAATTAAAAACAAAGAAACTTAGCCTTTTTACATGTCAAGAAGCCCTAGATGTAGGAATGAGTTTAGTCATTCCTACATCTGACTTATCATCAGAATATTCTTGGAAAATTCTCAGAAATGCACAAGAATGGTTTTCTCTTTCAGATTTTTTCAGTTATAAGTTCTGATGATCATTCAGTTCCAGGAACTGGAACTGTTTGTCCCAGGAACTGTGTAATTTTAGAGACAAGGAAATGACACAGCTTAGTGGCAGAAAGAGAGAATATTTTGTCCTTGAACCCTATAGTTCAATAGTCTTTTCACAATCACCTGAGGACTAGGAAATTTTCAAAGGAAAGAACCCATGACTCCTAGTAGTCATTAAAGACTGGTAAGGCCCTTAATGAAACTTTGAGGAAAAGAAATATGTATAATTTTTTTCTTGAACACAGAATATATTAAATGAACACATGTATTTATTGGGGGCAGAGCATGAAGCAGAATCCTGAAGTTAATTCCCAGCTCTGTCACTAATGATCTATATGACTTTAGGCAGATCATTAAACTTTTTTGAACTTTTGTTACCACATTTAATATGGTGATATCTGCCCTAATTGCTTTTTTCTTCAAGTCAAGAGGATTCATATATGTGAAAATATTTAAAATAGTAAATTACTAGAGCAAATAGTGGACTATTTTTAATTACTGTGCTTCTCTAGTGGGTTAAAATTCTATACAGATGGTATACAAGATCAGAACATGGCCACTGAGTTGAATTTGTGCATTAAATAAGCTAAAAGTGAAAATGTTTTCTCTATAGTTTCAGGAAATTGTTTATTGATGTGGAATGTGGAACTGCATGGGGTTCATCATTGGAAAGAGGATTGGAGAAAAGCTAACAGCAATATCAAGAACCATGATGTCTTTTATGCTTCTTCAGTCCTGCTCTCTGGCCTCACCAGCACTTGGGACTACAGGAAACAAGGGCAGGAGGCTTGCTAATACAGTGTGAGGAAGAAGCTTGCCTGCAGCATAAAGCAGGAAACCCCATGTATGCTGCTTCCAGATACCACAGCTACATCAATGTAAATAAGCTCTGCAATCACTACCAGTGACTTGGATGCAGCAGTTTTTCATTCTTGTTTATAATAAGTAATAGAAAAAGTAGCTGTGACAATAGAGAAAAAGCATAGTCATGAACAAGACAAGGGACAGTGCAAAGCTGAACTTCCAAGAGTTTTTTTGAGTCTAGAGAGATCTAGATCTATCTCTCAACCCCACCAGCCCTCTTCTCATAGCCAAAGAGCCTCCCAATTGCATCTTTCATATCCTTATTTCTCAGGCTATAGATAATGGGGTTGAGGAAGGGAGCGAGGATAACAAAAGTGACAGCAATTGCTGTGTCCCAAAACACGGAGTAGGTGGCTGAGAATCGCAAGTACATGACAGCCACACTGCCAAAAAACAGCAAGAACACAGCAAGGTGGGCAGCGCAGGTAGAGAAAGCTTTGTGGCGGCCTTCAGCCGAGGGCATTTGCAGAATCACCACAATGATCCGGAGGTAGGATAGGGCAATGACCAGGAAGGAAACCAGGATCTCCATGGCATGGATGGCATCCACAATGACACCCAGGGATGTGTCTGTGCAGGCCAAGCTCAGCACAGGGGTGAGGTCACAGAAGATCTGCTGGATCTGATTGGAGCCACAGAAAGGCAGGGTGCCAATTCATGCAATTTCAGGGAGCACCAGGAGGAAGCCACAGAGGCAGGATCCAGCTGTCAGATGGATACAGAGTTTGGAAGTCATAATGGTTGGGTAATGGAGGGGGTTGCAGATAGCTATGTACCTGTCAATGGCCATTGCTGTCAGGACACAGCCTTCTGTGATGCCAAGTGAGTGGAAGAAGTACATCTGCAGAAGGCAGCCAGCAAGAGAGATAGTCTTCTGCTCACTGACTAGGCAGGAGAGCATCTTGGGGATGGTGGTCGTTGTATACCAGATCTCCAGGAAAGAGAGGACACGGATGAAGAAATACATGGGAGTGTGCAGGGCCACATCCAGCTGGGTGACAATGAATATCATTAGGTTTCCAGTTATGATAAATCCATAGATGAGAAGCAAGAGAATAAAGAATAAGAGGCCACCTTCATGTAAATGCGGGAACACAGAGAAGAGGAACTCAGTCACCCTTGTCTGGTTCTCACTGGTCATCACCTGTGTCACCTGGGAAGGGAAGAAAGGAGACCAAAAACTCCTGAAATTCGGATGGTGATTACTTATTGAAAATTGCTTTGCTCTTTTCTGTAATCAGTTGCTTAACCTGATGCTGGGGCCCTAAACAGGCCAGTTAGAAATCTCTCCAGTTGCACCTCCATGCAGGAGCATCTGAAATGCTTGCTTTTGAACCCCTAAGTGAATCTTTTTGTAAACATCTTCAAATAATATGAAGAAAGCACAAAGCAGCACACAATTTTAATTCTCTTGAATTATTTTCTGGAGGTGCAGTCAATTTTTTAATTTATGAGTTTTTGTCCCACTCTGTGTTTAGCTTTAAAACACGTACCTTTCTTTTTGACTATTTTCAATCCCTGTTCTTTAGAAAAACAATTAAAAAAATATAAAACACCATCAAAAACATTTTGCTCAATTAGTCTTCAGTTGCTCACTCATATTTTCTAGCTCTGCTATCTAATCTTAGATTGGCTACCTTTATCACTCTGCCTCTTTTCTGTTGGTTTCATAGCAGCAACTCTATTTTCTTAAAGCATAGGAACCCAGATACAAGAAAGTATCCCTCCTCTCCTCTGCTTTGTCTGTAACTCCCTCTCCTTCTCTTCTCTCAGTGGTTGATTTTTATAGGTGCTGAGACCAAGAGTCTCTTCAGAATCACAGTATATCTGAAAAGTGGCCATTGAATTTTGGACAAACATGTAATTTCACCCTTGCTGATCCCATTCCTCCTAGAAAGATCATATCTAAGAACCAAGGAAGGAGAAGATCATCCTGAAATTAAAAAAAAATAGCTTCTCTAATAACTTTGACAATATTGGGAAGAAAATGTCACGAAAACCAGCTGCAATAGAAATCAGGCCATGTTTGGAAGAAAGGGCAACTAAATTTTTTGAAAAGCTAATTAAACTTAAGTATAGCAGTATGCTTATCTATTAACTATTTTAACATCTTTTTCACTTATCTTACCTCCATGAAGTCATTCTACAGATGAATATTTCTATGTATGGTCTTACTGTCCCTTGTCTTTTCAAAAACATTAAAGGATAAATGCAAAGATCATAGCCTTATATTTATTGTCTTTTCTCACTAGGTTCCAATCAATATTTTTCTTTTTCTTACCTTTTATGGATTTCATTTATTTATTAATTTTAAAAATTATTGAGGTGTAGTTACTTTACGATATTGGTCAGTTTCAGGTGTACAGCAATGTGAATCAGTTATATATCTATCTATATATATAGATTCATTACTTTTCAGATTCTATTCCCATATAGGTCACTGGAGAGTACTATGTAGAGTTCCCTATGTTATGCAGCAGGTCTTTATACAGTTCAGTTCAGTTCAGTCGCTCAGTCGTGTTCGACTCTTTGTGACCCCATGAACTGCAGCACACCAGGCCTCCCTGTCCACCACCAACTCCCAGAGTTTACCCAAACTCATGTCCATTGAGACGGTGATGCCATCCAACCATTTAATCCTCTGTGGTCCCCTTCTCCACCTGCTTTCAATCTTTCCCAACATCAGGGTCTTTTCAAATGAGTTAGCTCTTTGCATCAGGTGGCCAAAATATTGAAGTATCAGCTTCAACATCAGTCCTTCCAATGAACACCCAGAACTGATCTCCTCTAGGATGGACTGGTTGGATCTCCTTGTAGTCCAAGGGACTCTCAAGAATCTTCTCCAACACCGCAGTTCAAAAGCATCAATTCTTCGGCGATTAGCTTTATAGTCCAACTCTCACATCCATACATGACTATAGGAAAAACCAGAGCCTTGACTAGATAGACCTTTGTTGACAAAGTAATGTCCCTGCTTTTTAATATGCTGTCTAGGTTGGTAATAACCTTCCTTCCAAGGAGTAAGTATTTTTTAATTTCATGGCTGCAATCACCATCTGCAGTGATTTTGGAGCCCCCCAAAATACAGGCAGCCACTCTTTCTGTTCTTTCCACGAATATTTGCCATGAAGTGTTGGGACCAGATACCATGATCTTAGTTTTCTGAAAGTTGAGTTCTAAGCCAACTTTGTCACTCTTCTCTTTTACTTTCAACAACAGGCTCTTTAGTTCTTTGCTTTCTGCTGTAAGGGTGGCATCATCTGCATATCTGAGGTTATTGATATTTCTCCTGGCAACTTGATTCCACCTTGTGCTTCCTCCAGTCCAGTGTTTCTCATGATGTACTCTATATAAGCTAAATAAGCACGGTGACAATACACAGCCTTAATGTACTCCTTTTTCTATTTGGAAACAGTCTGTTGTTCCATGTCCAGTTCTAACTGTTGCTTCCTAACCTGCATATAGGTTTCTCAAGAGGCAGGTCAGGTGGTCTGGTATTCCCATCTCTTGAAGAATTTTCCACAGTTTATTATGGTCCACACAGTCAAAGGCTTTGGCATAGTCAATAAAGAACAAAGATGTTTTTCTGGAACTCTCTTGCTTTTTCAATGATCCAGCAGATGTTGGCAATTTGATCTCTGGTTCCTTTGCCTTTTCTAAAACCAGCTTGAACATCAGGAAGTTCACAGTTCACTTATTGCTAAAGCCTAGCTTTGAGAATTTTGAGCATTACTTTACTAGCCTGTGAGATGAGTGCAATTGTGTGGTAGTTTGAGCATTCTTTGGCATTGCCTTTGGAATTGGAATGAAAACTGCCCTTTTCCAGTTCTGTGGCCACTGCTGAGTTTTCCAAATTTGCTGGCAGATTGACTGTAGCACTTTCACAGTATCATCTTCTAGGATTTGAAATAACTCAACTGGAATTCCATCACCTCCATTAGCTTTGTTTGCAGTCATGCTTCCTAAGGCCACCTTGGCTTCCCATTCCAGGATGTCTGGCTCTAGATGAGTAATCACACCATCGTGATTATCTGGGTCATGAAGATCTTTTTTGTACAGTTCTTCTGTGTATACTTTCCACCTCTTCTTAATATCCTCTGCTTCTGTTAGGTTCATACCATTTCTGTCCTTTATCAACCCAATCTTTGCATGAAATATTCTCTTAGTATCTCTAATTTTCTTTAAGAGATCTCTAGTCTTTCCTATTCTATTGTTTTCCTCTATTTCTTTGCACTGATCACTGAGGAAGTCTTTCTTATCTCTCCTTTCTATTCATGGAACTCTGCATTCAAATGGGTGTATCTTTCTTTTTCTCTTTTACTTTTCACTTCTCTTCTTTTTAAGGTATTTGTAAGGCTTCCTCAGACAACCATTTTTCTTTTTTTGCATTTCTTTTTCTTGAGATTAGTCTTGATCCCTGTCTCCTGTACAATGTCAAGAACCTTCATCCATAGTTCATCAGGAACTCTGTTTATAAGATCTAGTCCCTTAAATCTATATCTCACTTTCACTGTATAATCATAAGGGATTTCATTTAGATCATACTTGATCGCCTAGTGGTTTTCCCCACTTTCTTCAATTTGAGTCTGAATTTGGCAAAAGGAGTTCTTGATCTGAGTCACATTCCACGCCCGGTCTTGTTTTTGCTGACTGTATAGAACTTCTCCATCTTTGGCTGCAAAGAATATGACCAATTTGATTTTGGTGTTGACCATCTGGTGACGTCCATGTGTAGAGTCTTTTCTTGTGTTGTTGGAAGAGGGTGTTATGACCAGTGTGTACTCTTGGCAAAACTCTATCAGCCTTTTCCCCGTTTCATTCTGCTTTCTAAGGCCAAATTTGCCTGTTACTCCAGGTATTTCTTGACTTGCTACTTTTGCATTTCAGTCCCCTGTAATGAAAAGGACATCTTTTTTGGGGGTGTTAGTTCTAAAAGATCTTGTAGGTCTTGATAACCGTTCAGCTTCAGTGTCTTCAGCTTTCCTGGTTGGGGCATAGAGTTGGATTACCGTGATATTGAATTGATTGCCTTGGAAATGAACAGAGATCATTCTGTCATTTTTGAGATTGCATCCAAGTACTGATTACTCCATTTCTTCTAAGGAATTCCTGCCCACAGTAGTAGACGTAATGGTCATCTGAGTTAAATTCACCAGTTCCAGTCCATCTTAGTTCACTGATTTCTAGAATGTCGATGTTCACTCTTGCCATCTCCTGTTTGACCACTTCCAATTTGCCTTGATTCATGGACCTAACATTCCAGGTTCCTATGCAATATTGTTCGTTAGAGCATTGGACCTTGCCTGTATCACCAGTGACATCTACAACTGGGTGTTGTTTTTGCTTTGGCTCCATCCCTTCATTCTTTCTGGAGTTATTTCTCCACTGATCTCCAGTAACATATTGGGCACCTACTGACCTGGGAGTTCATCTTTCAGTGTCCTATTTGTTTGCTTTTTCATACTGTTCATGGGGTTCTTAAGGCAAGAATACTGGAAGTGGTTTGCCACTCCCTTCTCCAGTGGACCACATTCTGTCAGACCTCTCCACCATGACCCGTCCGTATTTGTGGCTCCACATGGCATGGCTTAGCTTCTTTGAGTTAGACAAGGCTGTGGTCCATATGATCAGGTTGGCCAGTTGTCTGTGTTGTGGTTTCAGTCTGTCCACCCTCTGATGCTCTCTCTCAGAGCCTACCATCTTACTTGGGTTTCTCTTACCATGGATAGGGGGTATTGCTTCACGGCTGCTCCAGCAAAGCGCAGCCACTGCTCCTTACCTTGGACGTCGGGTAGCTCCTCTCAGCCACTGCCTCTGACCTGTCTATTTTATATATTTTTGAATAACACAATAGTACTGTGTCTATGTCAATTCCTGTCTCTCATTTTATCCCTCCTAGCCCTGTTTCCCCTGGTAACTATAAATTTGTCTTCTATATCTGTGGCTCTATTTCTGCTTTGTAAATCAGTTTATTTGTACCATTTTTTTGGATTCCACATATAAGCAGTGCCATGTATTTGTCTTTCACTGTCTACTAGTTAAAGTTTTAAGCCAAATGTTTTTCTATATGCTCATCAGCTCTGCCATATAGGACCAATTTTCTGCATTTTATTTTTATATCATTCTTTTCTTCCATTTTTTTGATCTCTTCCTATTGGAATCCAATTGTCAATATCCAGTAAATGCTCCTATTATCATAAAATTCTCACTGATTCTCACTGCCAGAAGTAAACACCCTCTCTTAAGAATACTTTATATTTTCTTCTTTCGTGATATTTAACACATCTTTTTTGCATTTTCCCCTGGTGGCTCAGATGGTAAAGAATCTCCTGCAATGCAGGAGACCCACATCAGAAAGTAAAGAATATGCCAGCAATGCAGGAGGCCTGAGTTTGAGTCCTGATTCTGGAAGATCCCCTGGAGGAGGAAATGGCAATCAGCTCCAATATTCTTGCCTGGGAAATCCCATGGACAGAGGCGCCTCGTAGGCACTAGGCCATGAGTTTGCAAAGAGTCAGACATGGCTGAAGCAATTGAACAGGCACGCATGCACGCTAAGGAGATTATTATTATTGTTTTACAGATAGAGAAATGGAGAACTAAAGGGGAAAAGTAATTTCCCAAATTCACATAGCTAGGATCCAAAGCAATAATTAGAATATTGGTCTTTAGGTCTTTAGTCACTATTATTATTTGTACCACACTGTGAAATTTAGATCAGGATTCATCATTCATTCTGTTTTCTTCTCTGAGTACCACTATGTGTTTACGACTGTCCTAGGTATGTAATGAAAGAGCTAATGTGTTTCCCCCCACCCCTTCAGGTCAAAGAGAGGTTAAAATAAATGCATTGACAACTAGGAAAATTAGTTTTAGAAGATGCCTCTTACCTTATGTCTCAAACCTTGAGGAAGAAAGATAGGAGAGCCAGGTTTTGGAAGGGAGCAGGCACCAGTGAAGCAGAAGGGCAGCGGGCATGCACTGAGAAAGATGTGAGTGATCTGAGTTTTCTCTGTTGGAAGTAGCCACATTTCTGTCCCCTGTGTGTGATCTTTTCTCAGCTTAAAATGCCAGAGAATGGCCATCCTGAGTAGTCATTATAGAGAACACAGATGGATAAAGCAAGAGACCATGGAACCATGAAAAGTAAAATTTCAGGGCTAAGTGGCTTATTAAAGGCATCTAGAGTGACTATTTCTTACTTTGAGTGAGGCTTTTCTCACTAGCAAGTTTAAGTTGTTATCTGTCATCTGTACTTCAGTTCAATTATATTCATATATTTATTGATCCTCTGCTAGGTGCCAATCACTGCTGAAGGTTTGTGCCTAACTGTGTGCTAAGCCATGTTTGAGTCTTTGCAACACAATGGACTGTATCCTGTCAGGCTCCTCTATCCATGGGGTTTTCCAGGCACAAATACCTGAGTGGGTTACCATGCCCTCCTCCAGGGATCTTCCCAATCTAGAGCTAGAACCTGTGTCTCTTACATCTCTTGCATTAGCAGGCGGGTTCTTTACCACTAATGCCACCTGGGAAGCTCGCTGAAGGCTCAAGGGCTATATAAAGTTGAATAAACATTAATTTTTGCTCCTGAGACACATAAAGAACATTTAAGAAAATCCTGGAATGACAGATAATCAGCAGTACCCAAGGAGTTCAGCCTACAGATTTTCATTGTAGAGTAAAAAGAGACTTGAATTAGATTGCAGTCCTGGAAATAAAGAAGTAAAATTCTCTTTAAGTCCTCAGGAAGCCACAGTTCTTTCGACTTTAAAATTTTAGTGTTGGAAAGACCTTAGATATCATTAGTATCTTCATCTGTTAGATGAACAATATTCTTCCTAATATCCTTTCTAATTTCTTTACTTATTCTAATTTCTTTACTTATATAATACAGTTTTAAACATATGACGTTTTACTCTATGTTCTGAGAAAATTTTACCCTGAAAAGAAAATTTAACCTGAAAAAACAGGTTAATTTGGGTACCAAACGCAGGTTAGCATGCTCAACTGGCTTACCACGTACCTTGCCTGAGACCACAAGAATGCTTCTCAGAATATCTGCAACAACCTGCCCCTCCTGCTAGTTTGTCAGTGAGACTATAGATGTTTCTGCACTCTCTTTCTGGAGTATCTAGAATGGAAAGATTATCTTGCCTGGGAGTTTCTCTTTAGATAACACAGGATCTTTAAAAAGTGGTACATCTCATTCTCCACTCTAAGGGATCTATTAGAGGAAACATGTCACATGGTAACTAGACATTCCTGAGGGGGTCAGGGCTCAAAACTTTCCTGTTGCTAAATAATCTTATCTCTCATAAGGGAATATAGATCTAGGCACTGGGGCCCAGAATGACAATGGTGTCAGAATAGAATTCTCGCAAGATCACACCTCTCTGAAACAGACCACCAGCAAACACTAGTTTCTTCTCAGCCTTTCACTCATTTTTCACTATGTTTTCCACTTTGGCTGAGAGGATGATAATAATATATTTTGAAGTTTTAAATACACATTAATTTAATTCTTTTTTAAAAATTTATTGTTTAATTGGAGGATAATTATAAGGTGCTGGTTTCTCCCATAAAACTATGTGAATGTGTCATAATTTTATATATTTGAGTGTGGCTCAGATCATGAAATACTTATTACCAAACTCAGACTTAAACTGAAGAAAGTAGGGAAAAATCAAATCCCTTATGATTGTACAGTGGAAATGACAAATAGACTCAAGGTATTAGAACTGATAGAGTGCTTGAAGAACTATGGACAGAGGTTCCTAGCATTGTACAGCAGGCAGTAACCAAAACTGTCCCCAAGAAGAAGAAATGCAAAATGGCAAAATGGTTGTTTGAGACTTTACAAATAGCTGAGAAAAGAAGAGAAGTGAAAGGCAAAGAAGAAAAGGAAAGATATACCCATTTGAATGCAGAGTTCCAGGAATAGCAAGGAGAGATAAGAAAGCCTTCAATAGAGGAAAACAATAGAATGGGAAAGATTAGAGATCTCTTAAAAAATCAGAGATAGGAACATTTCATGCACAATGGGCACAATAAAGGACAGAATAGTATGAACTTAATAAAAGCACATGATATTAAGAAGAGGTGGTAACAATACACAGAAGAACTGTACAAAATGATCTCAATGACTCAGATAACCACAATGGTGTGATCAATCACCTAGAGACAGACATATATGTGTGTGTGTGTGTGTGTGTGTATATACATATATATATTTGTATATATATCTCAAAAGGGAGATGATAATCTCCCTTTTGAGCCTCCCTCCCCATCATTTAATTCTTTAGAAAAAGAATTTGTAAGCTTAAAATGATTAGCATGGTAAATTTTGTATTACACACTTTTTACCACAATTAAATATAAAAAGCTGTTTGTATGAGACAGCCAAGACAAAAGTTATTCTCATTTTACAGATGGAATAATTCAGAGCAGTTAAAGCCTTGCTCCAGTTCACATAACCAAACAATGCAAAGGAGAAATTGAAACTTGAGCCTCAAAGCTCAAAATTAGCTAAAGATTAACCTTTCCCTTTGATTACAACTTTAATTATTCCCAAATATATATTCTCTAAAATGATCTTTCACTTAACTTGCAGTATCATTTAATAGGACTTGGTTTAACTAAGAAGAAAAGCAGGGAAAATAGACATTCCTGGACTTTTACTTTACACTTTTCTATTTTCCACTCTATTCCCTGCCTTGAACTGTAAGTCCCAGCAACTAAACCATTTGTAGCCATACTCTCACAATGCTATTTTGATCTATCATGCTTTGAGTTTTTACCCTATTGTTCCCTCTTCCTAAAATTTCAACCCTGCCTTCTTTCCACCCAAAATATAGGCATACACTTCACCTCTGTAATTATTATTAATTTTTCAAGTTTCAGTACATTACCCTCTTCTTCAGAAAGCCTTTCTTGGTTCCCTGGTTTTTTTTTTTTGGGGGGGGGGG
>SJYF01001912.1:212910-232174 GCA_006410515.1 Procapra przewalskii | reverse complement strand
AAGCACTGTTTTTGGTGCTTGTGATGAGACTAAAAAAGTTCCTTGCCATTATGCAACTTGCACTATGATGAGGGAAGTTATCAAAAAATATTAAAAATAAGAAAAAATTCCCAAATAGAATAAAATTATCTGGTCTCATTGAAACAGAAAAATAAAACTATTGCAAGGTAGTAGGATTTGGTGTGGGTAGGGAGATCATAATTTTAAATAAAGTGGCCATAACTGGACCTCATATTTGAACAAAGATTTGAATAAAATTGTGATTCATGGGAATATGAGGAGAGAAAATCATGAATGATCTAAGTAGCAGTAAAAGCTAGTAAAAACCTGACTCAGAAGACATGATCAATAAGATAGAAAAACAAAGATAAAGCATTCTGAAAGTCAAGTGAGCAGAATACATCAAGAAAGAAGTGATTGTAAATTCTGCAAAATAGTCAAGTAAGGTAAAGACTGAAGCTTGACTTTGAACTTAGACACTTGGAGATCATTATTAAATAAATAAGAGAAGTATGCATGAAATGGTGAAAGTAAAAGCCTGACTTGAGTAGTTGGATAGTAAAGAATCACAGAAACATTGGAAATTTCAATTAGATAATTCTTTCATGGAGTTTTACTACTACTGAAAACAGAGAAATAAGGTAATAAGGAGCAAGTGGAATCATTAAAATACTTAGTTAAATGTGAGTCACAATATATTTCAAACCACAATATAGGATACATATATCTACATAAATGTATATTCACATCCATATTTATAGCTAAAACAGTATTTTTACAAAAAAATACTGCTACTGCTGCTGCTGTTGCTGCTAAGTCGCTTCAGTCGTGTCTAACTCTGTGTGACCCCATAGACGACAGCCCACCAGGCTCCCCCGTCCCTGGGATTCTCCAGGCAAGAACACTTATGGTTAATCCATATGGTACTTCTTATCTTTTCTTTACTTCCTTTCCCCATTGTATTTCTTTAAAATCATTTTTGGAACTGATTTCACCACTTCCCAATGGATTGTGATAAGTTTGAAAAATTGATGAAGTTAGGTCTTTAATTTTTGCTGTCTTTGGATGAGTATTTAATAAGCTGTTTCTATTTTTAACTTTGTATTTGCTTATAGTTTTCTAATTTATTTATAATAAAGTATTGCATTTTATTAAAAAAACAGATGTTGCTTTTAAAAATGATGGCAATTTTAATATGATGAAGAAAATAAATATACACTCTCTGACAGTACTGACACAATGTTAAAACTGTATAATCTTTTCTAGAACAATTTAGCAATATGTCAAAAGAATTAATATATCTATTTAGAAGTAGTGACAGAGAATGCTTTTTTGATGAAGTAGCATTTAAACTGATAGTTGAATACTGAGAAGGAATCAGCCAGGAAAATATATAAGATAAAACAATTGTGTAAATATCCTGAGGTTAGAAATAGCTGGGTTTCTAACAAAGCCATTTTAAAGGAACCAAATGTATCTATGCAAATGGAATGCAGTAAGAGTCATGAGATGAAGATTCAGTTCACTTCAGTCGCTCAGTCGTGTCCGACTTTGTGACCCCATGCAGCATGCCAGGCCTCCCTGTCCATCACCGTTTCCTGGAGTTCACTCAGATTCACGTCCATCGAGTCCATGATGGCATCCAGCCATCTCATTCTCTGTCGTCCCCTTCTCCTCCTGACCCCAATCCCTCCCAGCATCAGAGATTAGTAGCAAAATATGCAAACTTGCAGCGCATATTATGAGATACTGGAATTTGTTCCAACTGAAGACGCTGAAGACATTGAAGTAAGATATTAGAGTCTTAGAATAACATCCCTGCTGTTGTGTGAATGCAAGTTGCGTGCACGCTCAGTTGCTTAGTCATGTTCAACTCTGCAACTCCATATGCTATAGCCTGCCAGACTCCTCTCTCTGAGGGATTATCCAGGCAAGAATACTGGAGTGGGTTGCCATTTTCTCCTCCAGGGAATCTTCCTGACCCAGGGATCAAACTCCTCTCCCCTGTGTCTCCCGCAATGGCAGATGATTCTTTACTTCTGAGCCATCTAGGAAGCCCCTGAATGCAAGTTGGAGTGCAGCAAATGTGGAGGTGGAAAAGATGAATTATAAGCACACAGTAATGCTTTTCTGTTACAAAACAGACTGCCCCCAGAATTAGAGCTTGAGACAGAAACTATCTCTCTGTCTCTTAATCTATGGGTCAATTTTCACTGTAGTCAAATAACTAATTCTTCTAGTCCTGGTTCACTCATGCATTAAGAGTCAGCAACTGTTTGGTTAGAACTGACTGAACTAGGACAATGCTCTGTCTGGCTGATAGTTGTACTTTCTCGCATGCCTTTCATCTTTCAGCAGGCTAGCCCCTATTGTGCATATAATGGCTAGCTGGGGTGTTAATATAGAGGCTGAGTACATGGGCTTCTAAAGACTCATCTCAGAACTGGCACATAAATCCTTCTGTTGCAACCTACAGCCAAATCAATTTAAAAGGGGGACTTGTTCAGTTGCTCAGGAGTTTCCGATTCTTTGTGACACAGGGAGAGGAAAAGTGACCTCCACAACAGACGGAGCCAGATCTGCCTGTGAGGGTCTGAGGGTCTCCTTCAGAAGCGTGGGTCAACAGTGGCCTTGCTGTGGCCACACAGGCTCTGGCAGCAGCGGTCCTGTGAGGTATAAGTCCTCTTGGAGGAGGTTGCCATTAGTCCTACCATAAAGCCGCTGGGTGGGTTACCTAGCAACTGAAGAACAATTATGCAAAAGAAGTTCTCACACTGTTGCAAAGGTTCTAGGCCCCACAGCAGACTTCCCAACCTAGGGATCTCTTAAAGGGACTGGGAATCCCCAGGGAATCTGACTTTGAAGGTCAGTGGGATTTGATTACAGAAGTTCTACAGGACAGGGGAAACAGTGACTTTTGGAGGCCATAAACCAAGCCTTATGTGCACCAGGAACCCAGGGAAAGGAGCAGTGACCCACTTGCCTGTGAGTGTCTGTGAGTCTCCGGCAGAGGCCTAGGTCTCTACAGTGGCCTGCTACAGGGTCAGGGCACCGGCAGCAGCAGTTTTGAGAGATGTGGCATGTTGGCATAAGTCCTCAAGGAGAAGGTTGCCATTAGCCCTACCATAGAGACTGTGAAAGTGAAACTGTTAGTTGCTTAGTCATGTCCGACTCCATGATCTCATGGACTGTAGCTGGCCAGACTTCTCTGTCGGTGAGATTCTCCCAGAATACTGGAGTGTGTTGCAATGCCCTTCTCTATGAGATCTTCCTGACCCAGGGATCAAACCCAGGTCTCCCACATTGTAGGCAGATTCGTTTCCATTTGAGCTAACAGGGAAGCCCTTATAGAGACTACAGCCCTACCACAGAGATTGCAGACTCCAGGACTGGGCAGCCCCAGGCCAAAATACAGGGCGGGAGTACATACCTACCCATCAGCAGAAAATTGAATTTACTGAGCAGACCCTGTCCACCAGAGCATGACCCAGTTTTTTCAACAGCCAGTCTCTCCCATCAGGAAGCTTGTACAAGCCTCTTATTCTCATCTATAAGACAGCAGACAGAATGAAAACTGCAATCACAGGAAACTAACCAAAATGATCATGTGGATCACAGCCTTGCCTAACTCAATGAATCACAGCCATGCTGTGAAGGGCCACCCAAGATGGCTGGGTAGTAGTGGAGAATTCTGACAAAATTTGATCCACTGGAGAAGGGAATGGCAAACCACTTCAGCAGTCTTGCCTTGAGAACCCCATGAACAGTATGAAAAGGCACAAAGATGAGCCCCCCAGGTCAGTAGATGTCCAACATGCTACTGGGGAAGAGTTGAGAAAAAGCTCCAGAGTGAAAAAGCTGAGCCAAAGTAGAAACGATGCCCAGTTTGGCTGTGTCTGGTGGTCAAAGTTAAGTCTGATACTGTAAAGAACAATTTTGCATACAAACCTGGAATGTTAGGTCCATGAATCAAGTTTAATTTGATGTGGCCAAACAGGAGATGGCAAGAGTGAATATTGACATTTTAAGAACCAGAGAACTAAAATGGATGGGAATGGGAGAATTTAATTCAGATAACCATCATATATACTACTATGGGCAGAAATCCTTTAGAAGAAATGGAGTAGCCCTCATAGTCAACAAAAGGGGTACTTAGGAGGGAAAGAAATTTCACTTCTTGGTAGAGTGAGTAAGTGTATGAATGCTCAGTCATGTCCAACTTTTTGTGGCCCTGTCACACCAGATTCCTCTCTCCATCGAATTCTCCAGACAAGAATCCTGGAGTGGACAGCCATTCCTGTCTCCAGGGGATCTTCATGACTCAGAATCAAACCTGCATCTCTTGCCTCTCTTGCACTGGCAAGCAGATTCTTTACCACTGCACTAGAGAGAGCTGCCAAATTAGCTTGCAAAGGGCATGGATACAGGGAAGACTTAAGATTGTGTGATTTTCTTTGCCCTATAGAGATGATTGGTATCCCCACATTATGCTAAAATCTTCACTGGAACCACTGGAACTAATTCTGTATATGTGGGCTCAGACTGAAAGGCAGTGGTCTATATTTAGAGCTTGTGGTAGAGGAGTATCTTCAGTAAAGTAAACAAGTGTATCATGGCAAAGTGTGCTACAATTAACGATGCTATTGCAAATGATATTGTATCTTCCTCAGGGAAATTCAACAGGCCTTGAAAAAGGCCACTATCCTTTCAGAGAATAGTTAAAAACAAAACAACAACAAAACACACTGCAAAAAACACACCCTAATTCTGTTGAAAGCAATTCTTCAGAGTGGTATTTATGTGTATTGATTCTGAGCATGCCTATCAAAAGTGGTCATAGTTAAGGAAGACTCTTAGAATTCTTGACAGAAAGAACTAAGGAGAAAAGACCAGAGAAGAAAGGTTCTACTAATTAACCCATGGGGAAATAGAACTGCTATTTTTCTTCAGTCATCAGGGGTAATATTTTGGTAGAGAAATATCCCCAAGAAGATTTTAGACAGGTATAACAGTCCTACCTGAGGTGCTGAAGGGACCTGAACTGCTTAAATGCAGGGAAGGGAAGGGGCCTCATTGTTTCTGCCAGAGGTAAGAGGAAAAAGCACACGGGTCCAAGATGAGATTGGTCTAGTGTTAATGAGAAAGTAAATTTATTCCCAAGTAGAAAGAAAAGACACTTAGCTAGGGCTTCTTCTGTTAACTTAAATACCAATATTTGGGAACATATTTGAGGTTGCATGAATGGAATTAGGATCAGAAGGGAGGTGATAGATTTAAAACCAGTGATAATGTTATGTTTTATCTGAGGCATGATGGGTTGAATAACTGACACCTTTTCCCTAATTATTATGTTTCTCTGCTTTCACACCTTCAGAGTTTCTCTAAATTAACTCTGGTCTGAAAGTAAGTCATTTTACATACTGGTTTCTGTTCCCAATGAAATGAATCTAAACCAAATGAGAACATGAATAAAGAGAGATTAGGTAGTATCAGTAGCCTAGTATTGACAATCATATCCCAGAGTATTGACTCAAATTGGCTAGTCTCTAACTCCAGTTAGAGACTCCAGTTAGAGACTCCAGTTTTTTAATGCACATCTTCCTTTCTCCAGTGGGGTTGGGTCAGCTCATTTCTCTTCACCCAGTCTCCAATAGATGAATTTCATATGAAGCTCTGTAGAGTACAATATTGATTTTGCTAAAATGTAAGTACCTGGATTCTATCGAAAGGATTACTACTAGTCACTTAGAGGAAATAAATAGAGATGCTAGAAACCCAAAAAGCCAGTAGCTGTGACTGCTTTAGAGGTCCAAAATGTCTCAGTTCTAAGGAATTAATAGTAGTCATTTTTCCACTAATTTGTAAATGGAGCTCATCTAACTCTTCTTTGCTCCTTCCCTTAATCTCTTCCTGAGTTCAGCTGATCTAAGAGCATTGAATTGCCAGGTGTCAAGGCAATGGGTTAAAGCAACAACAGAAATAAGTGAGAGTAAAAGTGAAGCTTTGAATCACTTACCATGATTGTGTGACTGGAGAAAGGACCAATTCCCCCAAACCAACCCCATTTCATATATCCTATAAAACAGCACCAGTCAAGCATCAGGGGTATCAACACAGACTTGGAGGTCATTTCAGTGTTGAAGGGGCTCTGAACCAAAGGCTGTAACATTTTATAGACATTGAAATAGAGGGGAAGTCACAGAGTGAGCTAAGTCAGAGAGGAGAAGAGTATCTCAAAGGTGTTTCCTTCTCCTCCCATAAGGAGGCCTCAGTAGAGATACCTGAGGATGATTCTGTACTTTGGGCCAAGGCTTCAGCTAAAGGGAGTTAGGAATGAAAATGCCGGGGTGAATGTTATTGTTCAAAAAGCACGAATGACCAGGCGAGACTGGGTCTTTTATTGCAACTCCCTTCAGAGACTGTGACGAACTGGCTGTGCACAAATCAGGAGTGGGACGAGCATCTGTCTCCCGGAGAGTCTGCTGGGAAACGTCTGAAAACTCATACAAGTTTTTCACCAGAGCCAGTTTCTTCACTGTCCATGTATTTTTGAGGTGCAAGGTAAAGCAAGAAGGATCTTACACCCATTATTTTATTCCTGTGCATTAAACTCTAATCCACGTCCTTCATTTAAAAGCGTAATTTTTCCCTTTCTGATTCTTTCCCTTTGGGTGTTGGGATAGCCTAACATTTCTGTGAATTTGAAGTCAATCCTTTCTTACCTTCTTTTGTGGATTTCTCCAACACTTTTCTAATATAGCCATGTTCCTACTAATCCCAACTAATACTTCCCTTCCTATTCTTTCCTATGAATAGCCAGCAGTGTTTTTCCCTTGGCAAAGAGTCTTCTCTGGGTCTATAATGTCTATTTACCTTCTTGCTTAACTGAAGTGAATCTCTTTTCTAAAAACAATACCATTTTCAGATGAAAGTTGCCAACTCTTCCTCTTCCCTTGTGTTCCTGGGCTAATAAAAGTTCCAGGGAAAATGTTTTATTGGTATTCTGCTTTTCCTTACACTGTTGTTAACTAAAATTTATTTTCTTTGGCACATACTTTGATACCTTCAACCTTAGTTGTGTCATGCAAAGACATTAAAGTTCACAGGAATGACTCAGTTAACAACTTTTCTCATAAACTTTTACCATGAATTTATGTCATTGATTTTCTCCCATTCTAGGACTTTTGACATATAGTAATTATTCTACTTACATATTTTAAACTCTAATATATAGATCTTTAAGAATATGACCTTATGTCATTAACTATTATTTCTGTTATAATTTCTCTTGAATTTCATGGGAATGTCAGTTTATAGGCCTTGATTTCCATACAATTATCAATATCTTATTGTCTTCACATTCTTATGCATCCATCTTAAACCCCTAAATCCAAAAGCTAAGCAATGTATGTCATTATCTTTGAGTTTTTTCCTTGAAGAATTTCAGCCACTTTCTCCAAATCTACTAACCTTAAGAAAATCACCTTTTTTGTAATTCAACTGAAAAAACTGAATAGGGAGACAGTTATTCATTCAGAATCTCTTCTTCTTTTCAATATCTCTAACAGATTGATGTTTTAGAAATCTGATTGAAAAGATTTCAAGAACCAGATTCCCAAGAGAGAGCCTACAGTTCACCTACTGGGCCTCCTTTATACTTACAAAATGCTCTACTGCTGAATTTCTCATCAGTCCTTTCATTCTGTAGTGGCCAGCTTCTACTAGATTTTCTTTTGCTGCTGCTGGAGTTTCCTACCAAATCTCTATATTGATATGTGTGTCTGAAAACCTTATTCTCTTCTCTAGCTACTCAAAGCTGCTCTGTGGCCTGATAAAGAAGCATAATATTGGAAACTGGGGATGTTCCAGAATATGCAAAATGTAACTTTATGATGATTACATCACCATATGAACTAAAAGTTTTGATTTTTCTAAGCTATAGCCAAGAGTCATTAGAGAATTTAGCATGTGATTAATAATGGTTTTGTGAGTTCTTATAAAAATGTGACTATTAATAGTACCCCTAATATTCTACTTTAGTGTAGTTACTATGGCTTATAAACATGACATTATTAATACTTTATTTGATTATTATCTGTCTTCTTAATTAGTATATAAGGTTCATGAAAGTAGAGAATATTTTCTTCACTACTGAACTCAATAAACCTATAGTTGTGTTTGGCACGTGTGTGTGTGTGCTCAGTCATGTCAACTCTTTGTGACCCCATGGACTGTAGCCCACCAGGCTCCTCTGTTCATGGAATTCTCTAGGCAAGAATGCTGGAGTGGGTTGCCATTTCCTGCTCCAGAGGATTCTCCCAACCTGGGGATCAAACCCACCTCTCTTGAATTTCCTGCATTGGCAGGAGTGTTCCTTATTACTGCATCACCTGGGAGGCCTGAGACATACAATAGGCACTAAATGAATATTTATTTAATGAATCAAAGAATGATAGAGGTAAATAATTTACCGCAAGTGTTGTTCTTTGTACTCATGTAACATAATTGACTTGATCCTTCGCACTTCATTTAGGGAGTGAGTTGTGTCTTTTTATGTATAACAATTCAGGCTGCTGAGACCATGGTGAGAAGTAACCAAACGTCTATGGTGACAGAATTTTTCTTTTCTGGATTTCCCAAGTTTGAAGATGGTAACCTCCTCTTCTTTATTCCTTTGTTAATCATCTACATATTCATCATTATTGGGAATCTCATTGTGTTTTTTGCAGTCAGGATGGATACTCATCTGCACAATCCCATGTATAATTTCATCAGCATATTCTCATTTTTGGAGATCTGGTACACCACAGCCACCATTCCCAAAATGCTCTCCAATCTTGTCAGTAAGAAGAAGACCATCTCCCTAATTGGTTGCCTCTTGCAGATGTACTTCTTCCACTCACTGGGCAATTCAGAGGGGATTTTGTTGACTACCATGGCCATTGACAGGTATGTTGCCATCTGTAATCCTCTGCGCTACCCAACCATTATGACTCCCCGGCTGTGCGCTCATCTCTCTATAGGCTCCTGTATCTTTGGTTTTCTTGTGTTGCTCCCAGAGATTGCATGGATCTCCACACTGCCCTTCTGTGGGCCAAACCAAATCCACCAGATCTTCTGTGACTTTGAACCTGTGCTACGCTTGGCATGTACAGACACATCCATGCTTTTGATTGAGGATGTGATCCATGCTATTGCTATTATCTTCTCTGTCTTGATAATTGCCCTCTCATATATCAGAATCATCACTGTGATCCTAAGAATTCCCTCTGCTGAAGGCCGTCAGAAGGCCTTTTCTACCTGTGCGTCTCATCTTGGTATCTTTCTGATGTTCTATGGCAGTGTATCCCTCATGTACCTGCGTTTCTCTGCCGCTTTCCCACCAACTTTGGACACAGTCATTGCACTGATGTTTGCAGTTCTTGCTCCCTTTTTCAATCCTATCATTTACAGTTTAAGAAACAAGGATATGAAGATTGCAATTAAGAAGCTTCTCTGCCTTCAGAAGGTATTTTATGCATCTGCAAGTTAATGCTAGATTCCAAGAATTAATTGATCATTAAAATCTCTCAATTTGAATGTCACTGTAATGTTCTAGATATTAAAATTAACATAATACTAATTTATTGTCATACTGATATTTTCTGTTTATCCCAGTTCTTTGTCCCATGTACCTGTTTATTATATTTATATGAATTCAATTAAGATATAACTACCTGTATAGACTTGAACAGATAGATAAATAATAGNTAGAAGGGAAATATGATGTTTAAGCCATCAAAATATATTTGAGCATTAATTTTATTGTTAGTTGCTTTCTTGAACATTTGTTGTTTATGGACATCAATTTTGTTGTTAAAATTATTATTATATTATTATTATAATGTGATAGGCATTAGTAACAACTGAAAGTTATAAAATACAGCAGTTAAAAGCATAAGATCTAGAGAAGAGGGTGAAGTCCATATTTCACTGGTACCACATACTAGCTTTGAGACCTTGAGAAAGTTGTTAATTAATCACTTTGCATCTTAGTTTCATCATCTATGAAATGGGTATAAAAGTAATATATATTGAAGGTAGAACTTCATATAGTTGTTAAAAAACTGAGTGTATTACTCTATGAAAGTAATTAGAATGTTTCATAACATAGGGCAAGTACAAAAATAAGTGTTAGCTATTACTATTATTTCCCACTAATTGCTTGCATTTATTTTGGATGTTTTAAAGAATGCTATAGTAAAGAATGATATATTAGAAAAGAAATCTTATATTTAGGGGCATTTATCTATGATTATTATTCATAGAGTTCTGTTAATATTGTTTTTCTGGGGCCAAGTGGAATCAATCTTCACTTTAACTCTTTTGCTTGAATTTGTCCAATTTGATTGAATTAGGCTATTTGATTTAATGTGATTTCAAACACACTCTGAATTGATAAAAAGTAGATAGATGATGAATAGAGAGATAATACATATAATTAAAGATACAGACCTTTCTGAGCTATTTCTCTTGCTTTTATTTTTGTTCTCTTTGTATTGTCCAAAGACATTCATAATGGCTATTTTTATCCCTGGAAATACCATATGTCACATTCCTTTCAAGAAAGAATTAATATATTTGATTTGAAGTGTCTAAAGCACCAGCTGAATCTGTTGGTTAGTCCAAAAATGATTAGAGCTGTATATATAAAAACTACAGTAAATCAGTGGAAAAGACTCTGATGCTGGGAGGGATTGGGGGCAGGAGGAGAAGGGGACAACAGAGGATGAGATGGCTGGATGGCATCACTGACTCGATGGACATGAGTCTGAGTGAACTCCGGGAGTTGGTGATGGACAGGGAGGCCTGGCGTGCTGCGATTCATGGGGCTGCAAAGAGTCAGACACAACTGAGTGACTGAACTGAACTGAACAGTAAATCAGAACATACAAAAAGTAAAATAATATAAAACCAAAATACTATAAATAATTGCCCTTAACTTATCCCTAAATTTGAATTGTTACCCCAGTATGCATACATACAAGGTCCAATTGAAGATCATACTTATCAACAGATATCGATAGAGGAAATAGGATAAAAGAATCTAGGGATGAAAATGGATATAATTCTACATATAAGCTATGAAAAAAAAATGATTGAAACTTGGAAAAGCAGATGCTGAGAAGTCATGGTGCATTTGGAAGCTCCAGATACAGGAAATAGAATCAGATAGAATCACAGTGAAGCTGTCCCTTGAGCTGTGTTCAGAAAAGTGTATGAAAAGTAAGTCTAAAATACACAAGCCAGAGAAGTGATTAAATACCCAAGTAATCTCAAGCTGCTAAAACAAAGCCAGAAACATACAACTTTTCAGCACAGAAACAGTCATCTACAGCTGATGTCAGATTTCATGGCAGATGATTCCTTGTTTATGATGAGCCATTAGATCATTGACACATTCTTCTCTAGTTAGTTTTGTATCTGTATACATAGTCACAGTACATGAACAGACACAGATATCCCCACACACCATATTATCCTTTTGTAAAATAATTACTTTAATCTTCCCCTACATTGAATGCTATAAGACCATTAAATGTGTTTAGTGCATGGTTCAATAATTACTTGAAGAATTATTATAATTAAGTAGAGATAGAGATTTAAGGATTGGAAACAAATGAAACAGAATAAATCTAATTTAAAAAATAAGTAAAATAATTTTTATTTAAATGTTCAATGAGATTTGTGAAAAAGTATTAATATCTATTAGTAAAAACACTGGCAAATACAAATACAAAATAAAATGTAATAGAAATATTGGATAAATTGAATACTACAAAAAAATGAAAATAATGACTTAGAAGAAATCCTAAAGGACATATTCCAGAAACAAAAAGGATGGACATGAAAAGCTTAAGATTAAATGCAAGGAAAGAAATATATAGGGAATATATTCACTTATTCTACAAACCATATATAGTTGTTATTGTTGTTCAGTAGCTAAGTTATGTCCGACTTTTTGTGACCCCATGGACTGCAGCTTCCCTGTCTTTCACTGTCTCCTGGAGTTTGCTCAAATTCATGTTCATTGAGTCAGTGATGCCATCCAACCATCTCATCCTCTGCCATACATATGAATACAGAAATTCCATAAAGAAACAAAGCAGAAGAAAAATAATAGTTGAAATTAAAGGAAATTATTTTTGAGCTACAGAATAACTGAATCAGCAGATCAAAAGAGACTGTTTCACATAAGACCTGAGACTGTAAAATTTCTAGAAGAAAACAGAGGACAATACCCTTGGCATCAATTTTGGCAATGGCTTTTTGCATATGACACCAAAAGCACAGGCAACAAAAATTAAAATAGGGGAAAAAATAGACAAGTGGGACTACATCAAACTAAAAACTACTGTACAGCAAAGGAAATAATCAACCAAACAAAAAGGCAACTGACAGAATGAGAGAAACACTTGCAAACCATATATCTGAGGAGGTGATAATTTCTAAAACATTTGTTTGTCACCCAGTCATGTCCGACTCTTTGCAACCCCATGGACTGTAGCCCATCAGGCTCCTCTGTTCATAGAATTCTCTGGGCAAGAATACTGGAGTGGGCTGCCATTTCCTTCTCCAGGCAATCTTCCTAATCCAGGGATCAAACCCTGTTCTTCACATTGCAGGCAAATTCTTTACTGTCTGAGCCACCAGGGAAACCCCGAAATATATAAGGGCCCCCTCAAATAACTCAATTAAAATGGGTAAAGGACTTGAACAGATATTTCTTCAAATAAGACACACACTTAGCTAACATGTATATAAAAAAAAATTCAACATTAAAACGTTATGGTGGCTCAGACGATAAAGAATCTGCCTGCACTTCAGGAGACTTGGGTTCAAACCCTGGGTCAGGAAGATCTCCTGGAGAAGGTAGTGGCAACCCAGTCCACTATTCTTGCCTGGAGAATTCTATGGACAGAGGAGCCTGGAGGGCTATCGTGCATGAAGTCACAAAGAGTCAGATGTGACTGAGCAACTAGCACTTATTAACCATCAAGGAAATGCAAATCAAAACTATAATGAAATATCTCCTCACACCAGTTAAGATGGCAATTAACCAAAAAACAAAGATAACAAATATTGGTGAGGTGACAGAGAAATTGGAATCCTTGTATAGTGGGTATGTAAAATAATCCTTGTATAGTGGGTATGTAAAATGGTGCACAGATATGGAAAACAGTATGGAGATTCCACCAAAATTAAAAGTTCAAGTACCATATGATCTAGTATTCCCACTTCAGGATATACATCTGAAAGAATTGAAGTCAGGATCACAGAGAGATATCTGCACTCCTCTGTTTATTGAAGCACTGTCCACAATAGCCAGGAAATGGAAGCAACCCAAGTGTACATCATGAGATAACCTGATTAAAAATTGTGGTATACATGCACAATGGAGTGTTATTTAGTTTTTAAAAAAGAGAGAATTTCTGCCATTTGCAATAATATGAATAAATCTGGAAGATATTAAGCTAAATGAATCTAACAACAGAAAGTAAAACACCGTATGATTCCACTTATATGAAGTATATAAAATAGTCAAACTCACAGAAGCAGAGAATACTATTATGGTTGCCGGGAACAGACAGGGGAGGGAAATGAGTTGTTCAGTAAGTACAGAGTTTCAACCATGATACATGAATAAGTTCTATAAATCTGCTGTATAACATAGTGTCTATGGTTAAGAATATGGCATTGGGCATTTCAAAATTTCTAAGGGATAAATCTCATATTGTGTTCTTCACATGAAACACAGAGAAAACCCAAACAAGCAAACTACAAACTAAGGGGTATAAGGAACTTCTAGATGGTATTATATATGCATATTACCTTTATTCTGATGCTGTCAAGGGTGTTTGCAATATAGTCAAGCTCATCAAGTTGTACACATTAAATATGTGTGGTTCTTTGTATCCAAATTGTTATTGTTCAGTTACTCATAGTGATCAAGTCTTTGTGATGCTATGGACTGCAGCACACCAGCTTCAACTTCCCTGTCCTTCACAATCTCCCGGAGTTTGCTTAAATTCATGTCCTCTGATTCAGTGATGGTATCCAACTATCTCATCCTCTGCTGCCCTCTTCTCCTTTGCCTTCAGTCTTTCCCAGAAAAATTTTAATGTGAATTATATTTAAATAAACCTGATGAGAAAGAAAGATGGTTTCTTCCTATGCTAAGTTATTTAAAAAAAACAATTTTTCCAACTGAAAGTTTTTAACTGTAAGAATAAATATAAGCAAATAGACAAGGAAAATAAGCTTCCAAGTCACAAGAAGAATTGTTAGACAAAACTTTCAGAGAAAGAATGTCTTTCTATACCAAAATATATTTCCAAAATCTTGTATTAGGTAATCTTTTAAGAAGATTACAAGATAAAATCAACTACATTTGGAAAAAAATAACTTTGAGTTTTCAACAGAGCAGTAGATTAAGTACACAATAATCTCATGAAAAGGATAAGATATTGACTGTGGTTGACAGGTTTAAAGAGAATTGTTTAAGGTTGGAGAAATTCACATACATCTGTAGCATAAAGAAAAAAAATAACATTGTTCCTTCATTTCAATGTTGGTATAAAATCCTAATTGCATGATTATTTTAAAATAATCTTATTTTCTATTATATATTTCTTTCAACACGTTTTACTGGTGTCAGTAAATTCATTCAAGACTTTCTATATCTCTTTTTTCATGTAATAACAGGACTATGACAAAATTGTTCTTTACCAGGTGCCCTGTAGCACAACTAAGGACAGTGATCATAGGGCTGGAGAAAGTAGCTTCTCAGGATGATGAGTGCAATCAGGAAATAAATATTTATTGAAAATTTTGACCTGTAAACTAATGAGAGGAAAGTACAGTGGGGAGCTTTCTGATAACTAACCCCATGAGGGAAAGTGATGCTGTCTACTGCAGTGCAGGGGAGAAGTCCCCTATGGAACCCATTTCCCTTTCTGTTGTGCCCTGAGGTACCTGTGGATATAACTGCAAGTCCACATTTTGAGGGACTTAAAGGATATCAAGGACGAAGAGACCCAGGTAAATAGAAGAGTTTCTGTGGTCTTTGGTAGAGGTAAGTGCAGAAGACTCAGACTTGAAAGAAGGTATTCACTCACTGTGCATGAGAAGAATCATCTTATTCCATGAAGAATGCATTATTATATTATTATGTAATATAGATTATTATATATTGCATTATTATTATATTGCATATAAAAAAGTAGAGGCTTTGAATTTTGGTGAGAGGCAATGGAAAGTTTAGAAGAAACCCTCCCTCCTTAGGTACTAGGCCGAGGTATACATGAAACAGAATACTCCATTTATGGTACCATCTTTTGAAAGATTACTTTGTCCAGACTTGATTATGACTCTCATCAAAATTGAGTTGTCATACTTTTCTTTCCAAACAGTCCTCAGTTTTCTTTGCTAGATTATTCATTACTGTCTTGTGGGTTTAATTATAATTGCACATGGTGGCCTTGCTTCAAGTTGATTTATTTGCCACCAGCTCATATGTTACTTGTCAACCCTTTTCAGGAGGAATTCATTCTTGAGAAGGTTAAACAACTAAGTTGTAATACAATAAATGATCCTTATGTAATGCAATAAGTATATGTAGCACAATAAATATAATGATGATCCTTATGTAATACAATAAATATAATGCAGACACTCCAGTGTAATGGTGCCTAATATTTTGGAGTGTTTAGTACATTTCTAACATACTTTAAGCATTTAAATATATTTACTTTGTCTATGCCAGGTTTTCTCATTTGTAAAGTGGAGTTAATAATCCTGTCTTAATAGAGCATTTTGAGCATTAAATGACAAATATTTAATGTACTTGTCGCAGTGACTCAGTACTATGTGATATACTACTGACTATGCATGCAATATTCATAATACTATGTAATACAGTACAGCCTTCCCAGGTGGCACTAGTGGTGAAGATGGAGAAGGCAATGGCACCCCACACCAGTACTCTTGCCTGCAGAATCTCATGGACCGAGGAGCCTGGTAGGCTACAGTCCATGGGATCGTGAAGAGTTGGACATTACTGAACGATTTAACTTTCACTTTTCACTTTCATGCATTGGAGAAGGAAATGGCAACCCACTCCAGTATTCTTGCCTGGAGAATCCCAAGGACAGGGGAGCTTGGTGGGCTGGTATCTATGGGGTTGCACAGAGTCGAGCACGACTGACTTGACTTAGCAGCAGCGGCAGCAGCAGTAGTAAAGAATCGGCCTGCTAATGCAGGAGACTCCAGAAACGCGAGTTAGATCCCAGGGTTGGGAAGAATCCCTGGAGGAGGAAATGGCAAACCCTCCAGTATTCTTGCCTAGGAAATCGCAAGTAGCCTGGGAGGCTACAGTCCATGGGGTCACAAGGAGTCGAACATGTCTGAGTGATTGAACAATCAATGCAGTATTATAGAATTCACAATATAATATGAATCATATTATGCTATACTATCATTTTTATTATGTTTAACCATTCTCGGAAAGTTACAAGCTAGTTTCTATTAGTAATTAGCAGATAGAGTGTTACTTAACATAGTCACATGAGCTTCATGGATTAGTAGGGGAGGAAGCACTAAGCAGAATGTTAAAGGAAAATGAGAGGTGTGGTGGATTGGACTTTATTACCCTTTCACTAGGCTGCCTGTTAAGCACTGTTTTAAGTCTTTTGTAGACATTACCTTAGGTATTCTACAATATACCTATGAATGGGCACTATTATTAATCTCATTTTGCAGATGAGTATTTGAGACAGACGGATTAAATAACTTGCCGAAAAACACATAGATAATAAAAAACTTAACTGAGATTCCAGTGTAGACTCCTGGTCTACATGCCCTAGAACAGAGATCTCCAAAGAGGAATGTGCAAGATGGCCCAAGGGTGGAAAAAGAAAATAATAGTATTTCTGTTATGTTTATTTTTACTAATGCTTCTTACTTCAAGATATTATATATTGTTAAATAATGTGTGCATGTGTGTGTGTTAGTCACTCAGTCATGTATGAATCTTTGAGACCCTGTGGGCTGTATGTAGCTCCCCAGGCTTCTCTGTCCATGAGATTCCCAAGTAAGAATGCCGAAGTTGGTTGTCATGCCCTGTCCATCATAATATAGTATGTGCACATACTTTTCGTTTTACTTTTTAAAGTCTTTATTGAATTCATTAAAACATTGTTTCTGTTTTATGTTTTGGCTGTGAGGCATGTGGGATCCTAGTGCCTTGATCAGGGATAGAACTCACAGCCCCTGCTTTGGAAGGTGAAATCTTTTCCACCTGACCACCAGGGAAGTCCCTGTGCATAACTTTTAAACACAAACACTTATATTAGAAGTTAAACCTTTAAGCAGAGAGTGAAGAGGAACTAAAAAGCCTCTTGATGAAAGTGAAAGAGAAGAGTGAAAAAGTTGGCTTAAAGCTCAACATTCAGAAAACTAAGATCATGGCATCTGGTTCCATCACTTCATGGGAAATAGATGGAGAAACAGTGGAAATATTGTCAGACTGTATTTTGGGGGGATCCAAAAATCACTGCAGATGGTAATTGCAGCCATGAAATTAAAAGACACTTACTCCTTGGAAGGAAAGTTACGACCAACCTAGACAGAGTAGTAAAAAGCAGAGACATTACTTTGCCAACAAAGATCCATCTAGTCAAGGCTATTATTTCCACTGGTCATATATGGATGTGAGAGTTGGACTGTGAAGAAAGCTGAGAGTCAAAGAATCGATGCTTTTGAACTGTGGTGTTGGAGAAGACTTTTGAGAGTCCCTTGGACTGCAAGGAGATCCACCAGTCCATTCTAAAGGACCAGTCCTGCGTGTTCATTGGAAGGACTGATGTTGAAGCTGAAACTCCAATACTTTGGCCACCTCATGTGAAGAGTTGACTCATTGGAAAAGACCCTGATGCTGGGAGGGATTGGGGTCAGGAGGAGAAGGGGACGACAGGATGAGATGGCTGGATGGTATCACTGACTCAATGGACATGAGTTTGAGTAAACTCCAGGAGTTGGTGATGGACAAGGAGGCCTTGTGTGCTGCGATTCATGGGGTTGCAAAGAGTTGGACACGACTGAGCGATTGAACTGAACTGAAGCTAAAAATACTCTTAACTTAAAAAAAAAAATTTACCACTAAAAACATTTGGGAAAATCTATTTCTGCAATGGTGACTCTGGAGGAGTGAGAAAAAATATAAAATGTTGGTCACTTTTTATAAAATATGAAATTAGGGAAAAAACAAAACTTTCAAGTTATTTCTTCTTGTTCATTCAAGTTATTTCTTCTTGTTCATTCAAGTAATTTAGCAATACAATAAATATTATTCCTTGTGAGCTGATATGTTGTTCACTGGTCTATCACTAAGTTGTGTCCTAGTCTTTGCGACCCCATGGACTGCAGCATGCCAGACTTCCCTGTCCTTCACCATCTCCCACAGTTTGCTCAAACCCATGTTCATTAACTTGGTGATGCCATCCAACCATCTTATCCTCTATAGTCCCCTTCTCCTCTGGCCTTCAGTCTTTCCTAGCATCAGGGTCTTTTCCAGTGAGTTGACTGTTTGTATCAGGTGGCCAAAGTATTGGAGCTTCAGCTTCAGCATCAGTCCTTCAGGGTTGATTTCCTTTAGGAGTGACTGGTTTGATCTCCTTGAGCTGGTGTGTACCCTTTCCTTTATTCAGAGGTAGTTCTGTTGGGGATATGAACCTATCAGCAGTGACTGAATTTGTCATCACTGACTTTCCCCAGATCCAGGAAGGTAGTCTTCTGTACTTCTTTCCTTTACTTTTCATCTATATTTTTATTGTCATGGAAAATCTATTGATCTTTTTGCAGTCAGGCTGGATACCTGGCTTCAAGTCAAGTTCAGTCGCTCAGTTGTACCTGACTCTTTGCGACGCTATGAATCACAACATGCCAGGTCTCCCTGTTCATCACCATCCCTTGGAGTTCACTCAGACTCACATCCATCGAGTCGGTGATGCCATCCAGCCATCTCATCCTTGGTCATCCCCTTCTCCTCCTGCCCACAATCCCTCCCAGCATCAGAGTTCTTTCCAATGAGTCAACTCTTCACATGAGGTGGCCAAAGTACTGGAGTTTCAGCTTCAGCGTCATTCTTTCCAAAGAAATCCCAGGGTTGATCTCCTTCAGAATGGACTGGTTGCATCTCCTTGCAGTCCAAGGGACTCTCAAGAGT
>SJYF01001912.1:180513-194036 GCA_006410515.1 Procapra przewalskii | reverse complement strand
CCAAAGTGAAGTTATAAAGACTGAAACTTTCCATTGTTTTGCAGTTAACATATCAGTGATATCATGGGACAGAATGGCTTCTGTATAGGAGAGAGAAAGCAGTCACATAGCAAATGATTGAGGAGTTAAATGAGATATTAATATTCTTTCAGAGCTGTTCAAGGTAGGAAATAACTAACAAATATTGAGCAATATTAATAGTCCGATACATTAATTCTTTCAATACTCATAATTTGGCACTAATATTTTCCCCAGAAGATTCTGAGGTTCAGAGAGAGATTATATAACTTGCTTATTTGCTCGTGACAGAATGAGAATTCAGACTCAGAATGTCTGATTTGAACCCATGTTACTAATCATCATTTTGTATTATCTCTCAAATTAAAAGATTAGTGATATAGACAAGTTGTCAGTTATTTTAAATCTGGAAAAAGTCAAAACACAAAAATACCAGGTAACCAAAATACCATTTACATTTACACTATGTTGATTTCCTTCTCTATTAGTTGGATGTACCATCTTCCTCATTCACAGATAGCTCTTCTGGGGACATGGAAGATGGAAATCTATCAGCAGTGACTGAATTTATCTTCACTGAGTTCCCCTGATTCCAAGATGGTGGCCTCCTATACTTTGTTCCTTTACTCTTCATCTACACCTTTATTATAGTCGGGAATCTATTGATCTTTGCTGTAAGACTGGATACTGTCTCCACAATCCCATGTATAATCCCATCAGTATCTTCACATTTCTTGAGATGTGGTATACCACAGCTGCTATTCCTAAGATGCTCTCCAATCTGATCAGCAGTCAAAAGACCATCTCTTTCATTGGCTGCCTCTTGCAGATGTACTTCTTCCATCCATCTGGAAACAGTGAAGGAGCCTTGCTGACTGTGATGGCCATTGACAGGTATGTTGCCACCTCAACCTATTCCACTACCTAACCATCATGACTCCCCGAATACGTGCTCAGCTCTCTGCAGGCTCTTGTTTATTTGGTTTCCTCATCGTTTACCTGAGATTGTGTGGATTTCTACTCTACCTTTCTGTGGTCCCAACTAGACCCATCAGATCTTCTTCTCTGTGATTTCACACCTTTCTTAAACTTAGAATGCACAAATACCTCTGTGATCTTGGTGCAAGATGTTGTTCATGCTCTTGCTATTCTAATAACAGGTCTGATTATTTCTCTTTCTTACATCAAAATTATCATTGTTATCCTGGGTATCCCTTCAGCTGAGGGTTGTAAAAAGGCCTTTTCTACATGTGCAGCACACATTTCCATCTTCCTGCAGCTTTTCGGCAGTGTGGCTCTCATGTATCTTAAATTCTTTGCTACACCATTCTGGGACACCACCATTGCGCTAACATTCTCTGTGCTTGCTCCCTTTTTCAATCCCATTATATATAGCTTGAGAAATAAGGACATGAAAGATGCTATTAAGAAGCTCCTTTGCCTCCCAAAAGGTATTTAATATATCTGGTAAGTAATTTAGACTGCAGTCCTATATACAAATGGAACTTCTTCACAAAATATTAAGCCCAAAGAGACTAGAATTTCAAAGAATAATACAATTAGTCTAGTTTTCTTCCCCATGACCTGGTAAACAGACTGGTAAAGAAAGTCTTCTGAGGATTTACAGAGATGACAGCAAAATCAATTCTACTTCTGACTTTCTAGAGTCAGTATAATTTTTAGTAGAATACATGCAATTTGATAATAAATACATTAGAATTATGTACTAAAATTATTTCCACTATGTATTTATAATCATCAGTTTAATTATGGCAAACTGCTTCATTGATTGAACATGCAAATTATTTTTCCATTTTGCTTCTCTATTGTTTGCTTCTCTATATTGTTTTTTAACTATTACCACTGGTGGCTCAGATAATAAAGAATCCCACTGCAATGCAGAAGACTCAGGTTCCATCCCTGGGAGGGGAAAATCCCCTGGAGGAGGAAATGTAAACCCAATCCAGTATTCTTGCCTAAAAACTCCCATGTACAGAAGAGCCTGGTGAGCTACAGTCCAAAGAGCTGTGAAGAGTCAGACATGACTGAACATGCATACACACATTCTTATAAATATGGCAATTATAATTTTCTTGCATAAAGTCCTTTTCAACTTCAAAAACTTCTGTTTCAAGATAAATTTCAAGAAGTTGAATTATTAAAAGCAGATGTGAAAGAATGTTCATAGCTTTTGGTAAAAATATTGATTTTGTAAATGGTTGCACAAATAATGCCTTAGTGTGGCACTTTTGTTACAACTTCAGTAGTATGGCAAACTGAGGTGTGGATCGAATAAAAGTCTAGTTATTCTGTGAAAAATATCAATCCTATCACTGGCAAGCTGAACTTGCAGTACAGCTATAAAAAGAAGATGTGATAAATTGAGTCATTTGTCCCAATTCTTCACATCTCTATAACAGATTTACAAATCCATCATTTTGCAATGAATGGATTCATGGTAAGTACCATTTACGTTCTTGCCCCACAGATTTGGTTTGGGCTTTTCCTTTAATTGACTCTTGGGAAAGCAATGAATATTATAGATACTGAATATGTACCTTTACAGTCAGGTTTACTTCAGATAACTGCTCCCCTTTCAGCACTGGACTTACATGAAACCATGTCTCTGAGAGTCAGTGGTTCAGAGAATGAAAGACACATGGAGCTGACCTGAACTGTAACTTACCTGAAGCCTGGTGTTTGAAGTCCACAACCCAGAGCTCAGAGTCTGAAGATGAGCATAGCTCTCCCTATTGCAACTGACTAACAGACTTCTAAGTGTGAGGATAAATGATTATTATTTTAATATCCATGTCAGAAACACTTAATAAGTTACATACACTACCATGTGTGGGCTTTGTCTGACATTGTACCATTCTGAGATTGCAGAAATTAATAACTAATGCTTCTTATCTGAATCTTAAGATATTCTTTTGGGTTAGAAGTATTTTAACACTGTATTGGTAATAATCTTTTAATATAATTCTATAATCTCCAGAAAGATTACCTACATCAAATGTGCATTTATTTAACCACACTGCCTATTATTTTGTATGTCAAAGAATTTTATGCATCAAAGGGATTTGAAATCATTTAGAAATAAAGCAGGCGCTGAGTAGCGAATGTAAAAAGATGCAAGGCAGTCATTCTTTGGAAGCTACATTCTCCTTCTTACCATTTTTCTTCATTGTGTGAGTGGCTTACAGGCATCTTGCACCTGACATGTGCTTGAAAAACAAGTTATGAGATTAAATCTTTATGGAATTTTATCTTTCAGTGTAAGATAAAAGCTAAAAACCTTTTTAAACTGTGTGGAAAAAAAACAAAGAGATATTAGTAACAGAAAGAAGAATTTAAACAAATAGAAAACAAGTCAGCTTTTATTCTGGTTACTTGTCATATATACATGAGCAAAATGTTTTGGGTCAGTCTAGACATAGTACAAAATTTATACTAATTCTATGTGATATTCTTTAACTAGAAATTGCTGTATTAGGAAAATCGGCTAATGCGTCATTGTCTGAAACTAGAGTACCACTTCTGACAGCATATTTATTTGTGTTGAGTAAGAAAAGTCATTACATTTAAAGAAATGAAAGAAATGGATTGCATTTTGTTAATCTTTTTCATTCTCAGAAATTTTAGTGAGTAAACTGACAAAAATGAAAATAATCTTAATAATGGTAATATTAAACAATTAAATCTACATAATTAACCAAAGCACTGGCTATAAATTTCAATATGGAGCTAATGGTGGAGCATATGGAAGGCCAAGTGATTTTCCTAAAGTTGGCTGACTGACTTAGAAACAAGTAAGAAATAGGATATGATTATATCCCTCATTTTATTGTTTTACCAATCTCCTTTCCTCTTCTGCATTCAGTTCAGATCAATTCAGTCACTCAGTCCTGTCCAACTATTTGTAAGCCCAGGGACTGCAGCATGCCAGGCTTCCCTGTCGATCATCAACTTCCGGAGCTTACTCAAACTCATGTCTATCCAGTCAGTGATGCCATCCAAACATCTCATTCTCTGTTGTTCCCTTCACCTCCTGCCTTCAATCTTTCCCAGCAAATGATTCTTTTCAAATGAATCTGTTCTTCACATCAGGTGGCCAAAGTATTGGAGATTCAGCTTCAGCATCAGTCCTTCCAATGAATATTCAGAACTGATTTCCTTTAGGATGGACTGATTGTATCTCCTTGCAGTTCAAGAAACTCTCAAGAGTCTTCTCCAATACCACAGTTCAAAAGCATCAGTTCTTCAGTGCTCAGCTTTCTTTATAGTCCAACTCTCACATCCATACATGACTACTAGAAAAACCATAGTTTTGACTAAGTGGACCTTTGTTGATAATGTTTCTGCTTTTTAATAAGCTGTCTACATTGGCCATAGCTTTTCTTCCAAGAAATAATCATCTTTTAATTTCATTGCTGCAGTAACCATCTGCAGTGATTTTGGACCTCCAAAATAAAGTCTGTCACAGTTTCCATTGATTCCCCATCTACCACTCATTACCATGAAGTGATGGGACCGTATGCCATGATCTTAGTTTTCAGATTCCAGCTTATGCTTCATCCAGACTGGCATTTTGCATGATGTACTCTGTGTGTAAGTTGAATAAGCAGAATGACAATATACAGCCTTGACATACTCCTTTCCAAATTTGGAACCAGTATGCTGTTCCATGTCCAGTTCTAACTGCTGCTTCTTGACCTGCATACAGATATCTCAGGAGGCAGTAAGGTGGTCTGGTATTCCAATTTCTTTATGAATAGTCTACAGTTTGCTGTGATCCACACAGTCAAAGGCTTTGGCATAGTCAATAAAGCAGAAGTAGATGTTTTCCTGGAACTGTTGCTTTTTTGATAATGCAACAGATGTTGACAATTTGATCTCTGGTCCTCTGCCTTTTCTGAAACCAGCTTGAACATCTGGAAGTTCACGTTTCAAGTACTGCTGAAGCCTGGCTTGGGGTATTTTGAGGATTACTTTTCTAGTGTGTGAGATGAGTGCAATTGTCTAGCAATTTGAACATTCTTTGACATTGTGTTTCTTTGGGATTGCAATGAAGACTAATCTTTTCCAGTCCTGTGGCCACTGCTGAGTTTTCCAAATTTGCTGGCATATTGAGTGAAATACTTTCACAGCATCATATTTTAGTATTTGAAATAGCTCAACTGGAATTCCATCACCTTCACTAGCTTTGTTTGTAGTGATGCTTCTTAAGGCCCACTTGACTTTGCCATCCAGGATGTCTGGCTCTAGATGAGTGATCACACCATTGTGGTTATCTGGGTCATGAAGATCTTATTTGTATAGATCTTCTGTGTATTCTTGCCACCTCTTCTTAATATCTTCTGCTTCTATAAGGTCCATACCATTTCTGTCACTTATTGAGCCCATCTTTGCATGAAATATTCCCTCGGTGTCTCTAATTTTCTTGAAGAGATCAAGTCTTTTCCATTCTATTCTTTTCCTCTATTTCTTTGTGTTGATCCCTGAGGAAGACTTTCTTATATCTCCTTGCTATTCTATGGGACTCTGTATTCAAATGGGTGTATATTTCCTTTTCTCCTTTGCCTTTAGCTTCTCTTCTTTACACAGCTATTTGTAAGATCTCGTCAGACAACCATGTTGCCTTTTGGCATTTCTTCTTCTTGTGGATGGTCTTGATCCCTGCCTCTTGTAGAATGTCATGAACATCAGTCCATAGTTCCTCAGGCAGTCTGTCTATTAGTTCTAATCCCTTGAATCTATTTGTCAATTCTACTGTATAATCTTAAGGGATTTGATTTAGATCATACCTGAATGGTCTAGCGGTTTTTCCTACTTTCTTCAATTTAAATCTGAATTTGGCAATAAGGAGTTCATGATCTGAGCCACAGTCAGCTCCTGGTCTTCTTTTTGCTGCCTGTATAGAGCTTCTTCATCTTTGGCTGCAAAGAATATAATCAGTCTGATTTTGGTATTGACCATCTGATGATGTCCATGTGTAGAGTCTTCTCTTGTGTTGTTGGAAGAGGGTGTTTGCTATGACCAGTGCGTTCTCTTGGCACAACTCTGTTAGCGGTTGACGTGCTTCATTTTGTACACCAAGGCCAAATTTGCCTGTTACTCCAGGTAGCTCTTGATTTCCTACTTTTGCATTCCAGTCCCCTATAATGAAAAGGACATCTTTTTTTGGTGTTAGTCCTAGAAGGTGTTGTAGGTCTTATAGAACCATTCAACTTCAGCTTCTTCAGCATTACTGGTTGGAGCATAGACTTGGATCACTGTGATACTGAATGGCTTGCCTTGGAAATGAACAGAGATCATTCTGTCATTTTTGAGATTACATTCAAGTACTGCATTTCGGGCTCTTTTGTTGACTATGATGGCTACCCCATTTCTCCTAAGGGATTCCTGTCCATAGTAGTAGATATAATGGTCATCTGAATTAAATTCGCCCATCCCAATCCATTTTAATTCACTGATTCTTAAAATGTCAATGTTCACTCTTGCCATCACCGGTTTGACCACTTCCAATTTGCTTTGATTTATGGACCTAATATTCCAGGTTCCTATGTAATATTCGGAGATGGCAATGGCAACCCACTCCAGTACTCTCACCTGGAAGCTCCCATGGACAGAGGAGCCTGGAAGGCTGCAGTCCATGGGGTAGCTAACAGTTGGACATGACTGAGTGACTTCCATTTCACTTTTCACTTTCCTGCATTGGAGAAGGAAATGGCAACCCACTCCAGTGTTCTTGCCTGGAGAATCTAAGGGGTGGGGGAGCCTGGTGGCCTTCCATCTATGGGGTCGCACAGAGTCAGACACAACTGAAGTTACTTAGCAGCAGCAGCAGCTATGCAATATTGCTCTTTACAACATTGGGCTTTATTTTCATTCACAACTGGGTGTTGTCTTTGCTTCAACTCTGTCTCTTCATTCTTTCTGGAGTTATTTCTCCACTGACCTCCCATAGTGTATTGAGCACTACTGACCTGGGGAGTTCATCTGTCAGTGTTCTATCTTTTTGCCTTTTCGTACTGTTCATGGGGTTCTCAAGGCAAGAATACTGAAATGGTTTGCCATTCCCTTCTCCAGTGGGCCATGTTTTGTCAGAACTGTCCACACTCACTGGTCCATCTTGGGTGGCCCTACACGACCTGGCTCATAATTTCATTTAGTTAGACAAGGCTATGGTCCATGTGATCAGTTTGGTTAGTTTTCTGTTATTGCGGTTTTCATTCTGTCTGCCTTCCGATGGAGAAGGATAAAAGGCTTATGGATGCTTCCTTATGGGAGAGACTGATTGAGGGGGAAACTCTTCTGGTCTTGTTCTGATGGTTGGGGTCATGCTCTTTAATTCAATTTTCTGTTGATGGGCATGGCTGTGTCCCCTCCCTGTTGTTTGATCTGAGGCCAAATTATGGCGGAAGCAATGACAGTAATGGTGACCTCCTTTAAAAGGTCCCATGCATGCACTCTTGCACTCAGTGCCCCTGACACTGCAGGAGGCAACCCTGACCCATGCCTCCAGAGGGGACTCCTGGACACTCACAGGCAAGTCTGGGTCAGTCTCTTGTGGGATCACTGCTCCTTTCTCCTGGATCCTGGTGCACACAAGGATCTATTTGTGCCCTCCAAGAGTCTGTTTCCCTAGTCCTGTGTAAGTTCTGGCAGCTCTGTGGTGGGGTTAACGGTGAACTCCTCCAAGAGAGATTATGCCATACCCAGGTCTGCCTCACCTAGAGCCCCTGTCCCTGCAGTAGGCCCCTGCTGACCTGCACCTTCGCAGGAGACACTCAAACACAGTTCTGGCTCAGTATCTGTGGGGTGTCTGGGTCCTGGTGCACACAAGGTTTGTTTGAGCCCTCTGAGCATCTCTGGTGGGTAAGGGATTTGATTCTAAACTTGATTTCACCCCTCCTACCATCTTGCTGGGATTCCTCTTTTGCCCTTGGATGTGGGGTATCTTTTATTGGTGAGATTCCACATTCCCCAGTCGATGGCTGTTCAGCAGAGAGTTGCAGTTTTGGAGTTCTTGCAGGAGAATATGAGTGCACATCCTTCTACTCTGCCATCTGCATTAACATTCTTCAAATGTGACTCTTGGAATTTCAGCTTTTGACTTATTTAAAAGTTAATCCAATCAGAAGTACCATTAAAAAGAAAGTAAACAAATAAACAGAAACACACTTATTGCAATATCTCAGACTCCTGGATTATCTCATTTGTCCTGGATTTGAGTTACCTCAGATTGGGTTTCTCCTAATTACCAGCTTGAACTTTTTTCCTAGTTGGAACTATTATAAGAAGGATTGTTTTTCTACTTATTTTAAATCACTTGTGTAGTATTCTCAGGAGAGTCCAACTTCCTATTCTAGCTAGGCTTAGGAAGACACACAAAGGGGCAGGGTAGAAGGCGAGAGCTCTCTAGGGAGAGTCAGATCTCTTTATCACTGGCTGATGAAGGAAATATAGTTCAGGTGAAAGACTCAGGGTAGAAACACAGCAGAAGAGCAAAGGAAGCTTGGTTCAGTAGCTCTCTATGGTTGACCACATTGGGGTAGGGAAAGGCAGCGTCTTCATCCATGTTTATTCCAAGTTCGGAACCCAACAGCAGCAAGGTCAGTAAATCAGCTAATCTGGGGGAGTTGAGGGATATCTAGGGAAAGGAAAACGCTTACACAGGACAATAGACAACCCCAGTGTACATGTAGAAACTGTGAATAACTGTTGGTAAGCCTGGGCAAAGAGGAATCAGAAACTTCTCTTGAATTGCAAGCAGATTCTTTACTGTCTGACCTACCAGGGAAGCCCTGTTGTAAGCAAGTTAGTACCAAGCATACATGTTTCAGTTGCTAAATTTCCCAAGAAATAAAAGGGATACTTATGGGGCCAAAGCTTATCAGATGGCCCTAAGACAACAAATGAGCATTGTGATTGATTTCTGAAATGTTTCAGGAATCAAGTGAGATTTCCAGTTTGTTGTGAGGCATTAATATCATTGACAATTATACTAGACCTTACTGAGAATTGGAAAAGATAAGAGAAGTGTTCATTGGGAGAAATCTAAGTTTTTCTTTTTGATTTCCATCTCTCTTATCTTTCTTCTATTTAGCCACATCTTTTCAGCAGAATGAGTAGTTCTGCTCAGAGTCTGGGTCTGTTTAGAGGCTCTTTCTTGAGTGAGTAGACTGGCTCAGTCGGTAGGACCCTGTCTTAAAAGCAATAATCACAATATGTAGGAACTACTACTGGGGGCATCACGTCTTATGGGAAAGATCAGATATGTACATGAAAAATCAAGAACACTTGAAAAAATTTAAAGGAAATTGTACATAGACATATAAATGTTACAGGAGATAGAGTGATTTCTATTATGTGTGGAATTATCTTGTTAAAATTGCAAAATACACATGTACTGGGCTGGCCAAAAAGTTCAATTGGGCTTTTCCCATAACATCTTCTGGAAAAATGTGAATGATTTTTTTGGTAAACCCAATAGAATTTGGCTAGTTTAAGGAGAAGGTAGAGCTTGTAAAGAACAAGAGTATATATCAGGCAGGGGAGATTTCTTTCAGGAATGGTCAGAGACCAGAAACTGAAAGTGACATGTTTGGATTAACAGCAGGTTTAATAAATCATATTGGAAATGAACAATTTTTCATAGCAACAGTAGACAAAATGGCTTTGTTTTCTGCTGAAATAACAAAAATATCATTTCAGTACAATACTAAAGAAAGATGGTGCAGTTGGGAGCTTTATGGGCCTTAGTCACATAAGTGGGCATCCTGGTGGCTCAGGCGGTAAAGAATCTGCCTGTAATACAGACACCTGGGTTCAATCCTTGGTAGGGAAGATCTCCCAGAGAAGGAAATGGCTCCATTATTCTTTCTTGAAGTCCACGGAGAGAGGAGCCTGGCAGGCTACAGTCCACGGGATCACAAAGAGTCAAACATGTCTGAGCAGTTAACATGTTCATTTTCAGTCACATAATCAATGAACAAATACATCTATAGATAAAATAAATAAGAGAACATTAATAAAGTGCCCTTTCCTAATGTACCATAAGATTATTAATCAATGACAGACAAAAATGAAGCTTATTTTTTCATTTTGCAGTGATTACAAAAATGTTATCCTAGACGATCTGAGATTTTTTTCTTTTTAAAGAAAAAACAATTTAGAGGAAGAACATGGTGAGAATGTAAAACTTAAGTATAGGTATAGAAGGGGAGTCACATGAGTAAACTGATATTACAGCAAGATCAGTCTTGAGGAAATAGAAGCTTGTATAAAAATACTCACACTGGAAGTAGAAACATTTGGTGATCTAGTACAATAGTGTAGGCATTATTCAGTTCAGTTCAGTCGCTCAGTCGTGTCCGACTCTTTGCAACCCCGTGAATCACAGCACACCAGGCCTCCCTGTCTATCACCAACTCCCAGAGTTCACTCAGACTCACATCCATCGAGTCAGTGATGCCATCCAGCCATTTCATCCTCTGTCATCCCCTTCTCCTCCTGCCCCCAGTCCCTTCTAGCATCATTACTAAGCATCAAATTAGGAGTATGATAAAAGAAATAAAATGTACTGGTAATACAACAGAAAAAAAGTTAAGCAGACTTCAATGATTAACTAAGTTTGAGACATAAAAAGACAATAGATGCAAAAATGTGTAAAGTCAGTATCTAGAAGAACCAAGAAGTAAGAAAGTCAGCAAGGGAAACTGGTTGAGTGCTGAGTATAAGTATGGTATATTAATTTACTAAAGATTTTATAACAAAGTATCAGACCAAGTGACTTGAACAACAAGAGTTTATTTTTTCACAGTTCTGAAAGCTAGGAAGTCTGACATCAAGATTTTGGCAGAGTTGATTCCTTTCAAGGCTTTTCTTCTTGGCTTGTAGGTGACTGCCTTTTCCTTGACGTTTCTCAGGATGAAGACCAGTAAGCTATGTTTTAACAAGCCCTCCAAGTGATCCTGATGCCTGATAAATTTTGAGAAATCTATTGGCTGTGCTTTCTGATTGAATTTTTTTCCACACTCCAATTTTAGTGATAAGCGTCTATGGAATATGGAATATTCCTTCTTCTGCACTCCCAAGTCAGGGGTTTATCCAGATGGTGGCATAGTCTAAGTGTACTTACTCTATGATGAGCAGTAGACATCTCCTGGAAAGTCTGAGTGCAGTAGGATTTGAAAACCTCATTTCTCACCTGGAGATGGAGAATGCCAATCAAACCACTGCTCACGAGTTTATCTTCGCTGCTTTCCCTTATTCCTGGAGAGATTCTGTCATCTGTTTTGTTATACTGCTCTTCATTTATGGGTTCATTGTTGTTGGAAATGTGGTCATCATCACAGTGGTCCAGCTGAATGTTCATCTCCACACTCCCATGTACTTCTTTATCAGTGCCCTTTCTTTCCTGGAGATCTGGTATACCACAGCTACCATACCAAAGATGCTCTCTTGCCTGCTTCATGAGAAGAGCATTTCCTTAAATGGCTGTCTCCTGCAGATGTATTTCTTCCATTCCACAGGCATCAGTGAGGTTTGTCTCTTGACAGCTATGGCCTTTGACAGCTACCTGGCCATCTGCAGCCCTCTTCATTACCCTACTATCATGACCCCAAACCTATGTGCCTGGCTGACTTTAGGTTGCTGTGTTTGTGGTTTTGCCACACCCCTTCCTGAGATTGCCTGGATTTCCACACTGCCATTTTGTGGCTCTAATCACCTGGAGCATATCTTCTGTGACTTCCTCCCAGTGCTACGCCTGGCCTGCACAGACACACAAGCCATCCTCATGATTCAGGTAGTGGATGTTGTCCATGCAGTGGAGATTGTTACAGCTGTGATGCTCATCTTCATGTCCTACGTTGGTATCGTGGCTGTAATTCTACGTATTCGTTCCACTGAGGGCCGTCGCAAGGCCTTTTCCACATGCGTCTCCCACCTCACTGTATTTCTACTCTTCTTTGGCAGTGTGGCTTTCATGTACCTACGCTTCTCTGCCACCTACTCCTTATTGTGGGACACAGCCATTGCTCTGGCCTTTGCAGTTGTGTCCCCATTTTTCAACCCCATTATCTATAGCCTGAGGAATAAAGAGATAAAGGAAGCCATAAAAAAGCACATGAGTCAAGCTAACATCTTTTTTTTCATAAGACCAGCGACCTCAAATAAGAACTAGTGTTTGGGAGTCTACGCAATTGTTAAAGTCTTTTTATCCTCAACTCTCCTACATCTGTCTTTTTCTGTTCATCTTTGGTTGAAACTGGTCTCCCAAAGGTCACCAATAAACAAAATTCACTAATAACAGAATTCAATAGATTTTTTCAACCTTTATTCACTTTGACACATTTTGAATCAGACTTTGTTGATTCGGTTTTCCACCACTCAATTTCTCCAAGATAAATTTAACTTGTGGAAATAATTGGGGTAAAAATTTAATTTTAATACAGTCAAGACATTTGATTATAAGATATGGCAAATGAGCAACCATCTTCATAAGACAGTTCTCTCTATGGTATTTATAATGAATATACTTTAAGAATAATCCTAATTTCTAATCAAGTGTTCATGTGTTGATAAATAGCAATCTAGGTGTTTTTCAGTAGGTCCAATTATGAATCCCTTGTATGATTTTTATCTTGGCAACACTACACAATATTAGTTCCATGTCTGGGTCAATAACAGGGACTAAGGCCTGCATCCAACTATAATGAGCCAATGTGCCAAGTTAGTGGAGGTTGATTTGTTGAACACCAAATTAACTTCATTAATATTGATGACCACTAGAAATGAAGAGAATGGATAGGCTTCTTTAAAACTGACATAGGGAGAAGCCCCATAAAGGAGTTGGTTGCAGTTCTGTGGTAGTTAAGGACCATGGCAAAGAATCTCAGGCCAAGAAGTTCATTGAAGGAAACTTTAAATGCAATAAATGAACAAACAAAAACCTTGACTCTAAGAAAAGTAAAGTAATATAAGTAACCTATTAATTAGCTAATCACTATTTTATCATGATACATTGAAAAATGTAATCATTGATTTCATTGTAATAACATAAAAAGTACTTACTAATGAAGCAGAAATATCAATAAATATCTGTTTAGTGATTAAACCAGTATCAGCATTCAGATTGTTCAGACTGTTCCAGTCAGTTGATCTACCATATTGGACAACAGTACTTCCCTTTTGACCTCTTCTCCCTTGGGTTTCAGGATGCTCGACTTCATTTTTTAAAAATCTTACTTTGTTTGAGGGCTCTTTCACTTGTGAATCCTTCTCTTGATATATGCTTCATAAAAGGTGGTTTTCTCCAGGGCCCACACCTCAGTGGTGATGCAATGATAAAGGTGATGACTGTGCAAATGTTGATAGATTTTCACTTTTCCATAGCCCACCTACAGGAATCCTACGGTTGTCAGCCTTACTTCCCCACTAATATGACACAGCCATGTCCTCAATCCTCACCCCTAAATCTTATGAGACTCAAAAAT
>SJYF01001912.1:163730-174695 GCA_006410515.1 Procapra przewalskii | reverse complement strand
TTTTTTTTTTTTTTTTCTTCATCTTGCCACATATGTAACGTTTCTCTCATCTCTATCTAAGTTAGACTAAACAATTACATGTGAATTGTTTCTCTTTCTTACTCTCTCTCTCTCTTTTGGACAAATTTTATTTTGGCAGGTTCTTGACCTTTAGGAAAAGCATAACACTTTGCAAAGGAAACGGTGAGTACAGAATTCTTTATTGGACAATTCATCACCAATATAATTAAGAAAGCTGTCTCCTTTGAACTTTCTGTGCTATCTTTCACAGGATCAACAAGAATTGTTTCTTGATTCTTAAGAAGTAAAGAAATTTAATTTTAATTCTCTTTTTTATGAATGCATCACTTTAAACTGACCTTGAGCTTGTGGCTGTACAGCACCAAAATCCAGCAATGACATGTTTACACAGGTTCACACGGAGAATAACCTGATAACTTGGAGCAAAATAACACATGATAAATGTTTGAGTCTTCATAGAAGGATTTAGTTCTGTAATCAAACTAGTAAAGGCCACCCACAGAATAACAATTACGTATAGGAGACTAAAGTCTAAATCTTATATTGAATGTTTTCATTGAGGTAAACTAGGAAAAACTGTGCTTATATCCAGATAAATGAAGGTGTATCTTATGGAGATTTTGCTGGATGTTGTCACAAATAAATTGGATCCCACTATTGTTGGAAAATAATATGTGATTTTCATTTGATAATACAATGTTTCACATTGCAAAAGTCAGTTACCAAGATGCTAATAATTTGAAATTTGTGGTAATTAGATTGTAAATGTGCTAAATTTTTTATTTGTATTGTTTATGAATAAAGAAAATAATAAAGTAAATAATGTATTAGTTTTATTTTTACATAAATTTTATTTTGGACTTTGGGGTATATCATTTGTCAAAATTAATTGCAAGCCATTTTTATTTATTCATTAAATTAGATTTGTCATGATCAGTACATGTTAACACCTTTTAAGTTTTTGAAAGCAGTAAAATCGTATTTCTTTTTATGCAACCGAAAATGTGATTCTGCTAATTTAAACTTGTTTTCAGTTGTCTAATAATGCATGTTATAGAACTTTATTGTTAATTACGTTTATTAACATGGGCAGATATTTATGAGAAAAGTTGGAAAAGTATTCTGAATGACCAAGAATTATTAGCTCCCTTAAGCTACATATGCATATGTAGCTGCATATGGTTAAAATTATATAAATGTACTACAGCCATTCTAAAAAGAGACTTTTATAGGTATAAAAATATCTGAACCTAAGTCCAACATGAGTAAATGCCTTGAGACATTTAAAAAGACAGAATATTAGAGACAGAGAAAAAACAACAACAACAAGAACAACAGTATACTAGAGACTTGAGAACCAGCTTTAAGTAAACTTTGTAACTTCCAGGCTATGGAGAGTGATGGGCCCAAGGTGCTGGAAACAGCAGAAGAGATCCAGGAGAGGCGTCAGGAGGTGTTGACTCGGTACCAGAGGTTCAAGGAACGGGTCGCTGAAAGGGGTCAGAAACTTGAAGATTCCTATCACTACCAGGTTTTCATACGAGATGCTGATGACCATGAGAAATGGATTATGGAGAAAATCAAGATTGCAACTGATAAAAGCTATGAAGACCCAACAAACATACAGGTTCTTCAGTTTCACTGACTTCCCCAGAGGAGACTCTAAAATCTCTAGGGAGGGAAACATTTCTATAATGTAGGTGTACATCTGGTAAACTATCTAGAGGGATGCTGTAATGGAAGATTAGACTTTGGGAACTGTAATTCTGTTTCTAAATAGTCCATGTCTTTAACTCCTTAAGCCTCAATGTCTTATTTACACAGGAAACACATTCTAGGTAATACTTTATGAAAGTAATATTGCTCTGAATTTAAACCATGGACAAAACACTGAGAATTCAAAGAATTTATGATGCACTATGAAATTTTAATATTTGTGACATTAACGATGGAATTGAAGTAAAGAGACATCAGTACTTCTGAACCAACTTCTCTTTGCTCTTCTCAGAAAGATATGATTTAACCAGGGTTTTTCCCAGTTGGCTGTTCATGACTCTTGTTAAGTCCAAATGAGAGATCTCAGATAGAGAGGTTTGGTGGAAGCTTCCCCTATTACTTGTATTACAGAATAAGGCATAGTCAGGATCAGAAGAAAGGCTTGTAGGCCTAAAATGCACAGTGGATATCAGAAAGGAAGCACCTAGAACAAGAACAAAGTGTTACCTACTAAATGGATTAATCTATATATGACAGCAAGAGCATAATTTAGCATGCAAAAACTTCTCAGTTAAAATAAGTCACTGTAATCATGATAATTTTCCTCATTGTTCATTACTTTCAGTAGGATTTATTCCTCTTTTCTTAAAAGGAACAATTCTGTGTTACATTATTTCATTTCCACAGAAGGCAATTAAGACTTTAACGTAATATTTACTGGAAATTTCCCAAAGGCAATAAGGACTGAAAAGACCTTCTGTGGTCCAGGACATTGGGTCTGGGAATCTTTAAAAACCTATATGCATTGATTCTGCCACAAACGCTTCTTTTAGAATAGGACTCCTCTAGCTATGGTCATAGGTTATTGTTTAATCTATGCTGGGAAACTGGTAGTTTTGCCTACAAGAAAGCAGAGGAATAAAAGAACTCTTTCATGGTCCAGGAGCCCAGGCTCCATTAAACCATAAACACTGATTTCTAATCTTCAGGGGAAATATCAGAAGCATGAATCCTTTGAAGCAGAGGTGCAAGCAAAATCAAGGGTCCTTCCTGATCTGGAAGAAACCAGGGAAACTCGATTTCCTGAGGGGCATTTTGCCCATGAGGACACCAAGGTAAATATATGGCAGGGTTCTGTGAGAGATGCTTCTAATTGTTGATTATGTTATCAGAGTTTTCATTGATTACAATGGGTGTAAACCTTGATACAACTGACTTGGACCCATGGTTCTGCCTCTTAAATTTTACTTGGATTGTGGAAAGAAAAAATGATGGGATATGCTAGTGTTCCTAGGAGTGGGGAGAAGAGCTACGGCACAAAGCTCTCATCGAATCACCTTCCTCCTTAAGCCATCACAGGATGGGTTGGCTCAAGATCAAACCCACCTCAACCCAGATGAATTGGCTTTCCCAAATGTCCCTTCTGACTAGTTGTTCTAAGCTCAGAGTCCTTGATGCTTAAACTCTCTAAACAAGGGATACTCTTTCTTTAAATCTTCTCTGAAATCTTTCTTCCTTTGTCTATGATGCCTCTTTCTCCTTAGAGCTCACATGCTGAGACTACTATTGTAGTTCTCCAAACCCTTGAACCCTGAAGATCGAAAAGCATCCCCACCATGGAATCCATTATTAATCTATCAGCTTTTTTTCTGAGTTAATTCATATATTCCCCTAAAATGTTTGGGTTGACAGAGTCAGTTCAGGTTCTTTTTGTATTAAGTGATTTTTTTTTTATTGTTTAACTGTTTCTAAAATTCTCAAAAGAAATGTGTGTTACATATGTATAAGTTGGGGCTTATATTTCCATATCTAGCATACAAATTCTAGCTCCTTTACTGTCAACAAAACATGGTCAGGTGATACAGACTTTAACAAGAATAAACCTTATTAGAAAGAAGATTCTGTAACAAGAATAACTCAAAATTTACCTTTTATTAAATAAAAACAATTTGGCAAAATTGCACAAAAATCAGTCCCTTACATTAATTAAAATAGTTGAGAAATATCTGAAACATCTTCACATCTATCAGAATTTCTTAGATTATAGCAGTCCTGTAGCATGGCAGGATCCATAGATAAATGTGATCTATGTGCTTCGTGTTACCTTAGAACCATGAAGTAGTTGGAAAATACAAGATTCTTGAAGACACAACATAAATTATACCTTTAATTTTACAATATAAGTAAAACCTGGTCTTCTAAGCTAACCTAGCATTAGAGCCCTCAGCTATATAGTCTCAAGTTCTGTTATTGCTTTGGTGATCCTATTTCCTTTGTAAGTCAGAAAAACTTGTAGCCCTTATCTCTTCTGACAAACAGTCCATGCTAACGTTTTCTGTGCCTTTGTCAGTACTTTGAACACCCCTCTGTATCATCTGTCTGTCAAAATTCTATCTATCCCTCAAGGTCCCATTCAAATGAACACCTGTTTTTAAGTGAATTTTTATTCCATCCTGTCTTATCATTTGTAATCATTTCATCCTCTAAAACACCCAAATGTTGTTATTTATTTTTCTTTATGGAAGATCATATGATTTAATGGCTATTCCCATACATGCCCTATCCTCTTTTAAATATTTTTGAGCAATTAATGCATGAGTTAATGGGATGAGGGATTTTTATCCAGATCCCTCTCTGCACAGGTCTCTGAGTCTATAACTGCTGCTCCGGGAGCAGCAGGTAATGTGCCTGAGTGGTTTTGCTTCTCCCAAAGGGCCTTCTGGAGGAACTGAACCGCCTGTGGGACCTGCTGCTGGAGCTGACCCGGGAGAAGGGTGCCCTGCTGCTGCGGGCCCTGAAACGCCAACAGTACTTCCAGGAGTGTGCTGACATCTTGGAGTGGATTGGAGACAAGGTATAGCATCAAACAGCCTGAATATAGGATTTTCCACCCCTCTGGCCCAGACATCTCGTAGCAATTTAATGCAGACTTCCCTGGTGGCTCAGATGGTAAAAATCTGCCTGCAATGTGGGAGACCTGGGTTCCATCCCTAGGTTGGGAAGATTCCCTGGAGAAGGGGATGGCTACCACTCCAGTACTCTTGTCTGGAGAATTCCATGGACAGAGGAACCTGGCAGGCTACAGTCCATGGGGTCACAAGAAGCAACATGCAACACAATTGAGCAACTTTCACTTTCACTTTTTGTAAAAAAGTCAGGGTATCTGTTCCTGGGCTTAGTTCCTTGGAAGAAGGAGGGATGTTAGCAAAGATTTAGAGATATTCTGGAAGTAGGAAACGTTATAGGAGGATAAGTCTAAATGTATGAATCTGAACATGAAGAAGGCAAGACATAAAAAAAAAAAATGTGTACTGAAAGATCACGTGGGATTGCTCCCCTTCTACCTTCCATGAGCCTTCACTCCTTCCAGGTTTTCAATCCTACTCTGGTTCCAACTGAGAGAATTGCCAGTTTTCCCTTAATCCTTTGTACCTAATACCTATAACTAGAGAGGTTTCTATCTCCTATTACTTGAAGAATAACCCTATGGTTAGGACTGAAAATTTATACAGGCAAGCATTCAGCACAATACTTTTATAAATACTCAGGATGTTGAATCGGGCAAAACCAGGATGAATTTACTTTTCATGTTCCAAACCACAAAAAGGTTCTTCCAGGGACATTTTCTGACAATGTCCCTGGTCTTCCCAAAGAATTACCCCAAAGATCACTGTCTCCTGAGACACAGTGCCGCCTCAGGAAATATACCCTTGCTCTGACTCTTTCTTGAAAGGGTTCTCCCAGATTCCACCAGAATCTCCTTCTGAGTTATCCTGGGAATGTAAATGTAAGCAAGGGTTTTGGACATTTGAACTGCGGGAATCCCTAAATATTTGCTGGTGACCTAATAGACCTTTCTGTGTCTACAGGATGCTCTGGTGACATCAGTGGAGCTGGGTGAGGACTGGGAGCGCACAGAGGTTCTGCATAAGAAGTTTGAAGAATTCCTAGCAGATCTGGCAGTTAGAAAGGAGAGAGTGAATGAAGTGAACCGATATGCCAATGAGTGTGCAGAGGTGAGGTGGGGAATAACAGAGCCAATCCAGGAAAAGGGTTCTGATCTTCAAAAAGATTGCCTGGCCATTTGTAGAAGGGACACAAAAGATATATAGGACATTGTGAGAAAACAGTGGTACGTGCGTCCCTGGAGTAACATGCCCAGAGTAGCTTTCTCTCATTTCTGATTTCATCCTTTGCCAGTCTACAGAAATAGCGGTGTGAGTGAGTGAGTGTACATGGGTTTATGTAAAGAAATTCAGTCCACAATGAGGTTACCCTTGCACTGTGCAGTACATAGATTTTTCATGTTTATGAAGCACCAGAGTAAAGTGGCAAAGAATATGAAATAATCGTGGCTTCTCATAATATATATGATATCATTAAACAAAATTTTCTGTGCTTTGAGGGGGAAGGAAAAAGAGATAGATTTACCTTCATTTACTTAAGAAAGTGCTTAAATAAGCTTTTAATTTCTGAGCATACAAATACTCAGTGTGTGACTAAATACCCTTAACATATGTAAGAACTGGGAAGTCAGTCTGATTTTATATGTATGTGAAGGAATTGAATAGAAACTGCAATAGTTAGCTATCATGCTTTTCCATTTAGAGTTTTATTATCACTGCAGGTATATAATGGGAATGATATTTATGTGTAAATAGAATCAAGATTTCAGGATTAAGAGGTACTAGAGTAGGGAAAATAAGCTACTTCTCAATTTTTTCCAGGCCTCATTTCCAACAGTCTCTAAATTTCTCCCTCTAACATGACTGCATTTTTTCTTATTGTGCAGATTTTTTTTTTTAGTTATCTGTTACTATCTATCAAACCACTACAAAACTTAAAACAGAAAACATCTTATTTTTCCATGATTAAGTGAGTCAGATTCACTGATTCAGCTGCTCAGCTGGGCCATTCTCTTGATCTCACCTGATATTCTTAAGTAACTGCAGTTATGCAGTGACTCAGTTGGTGTACAGGATCTAAAACAACCTTCCTCCTATGTCTAAGGAATTGGCAAGGATAGTGCAGGCTTTCTCCATATGCTCTCTCATCTTTCAGTAGACCATATTTTTAATATGTTCCAGGAAGTTAAGAACAGAAGCTGAAAGATTTCTTGAGGCCTAAGTACTGGGGCTTATAAAATATTATTTCTACTTGTAAAGAAGGAAGGAGAAGAAAATTCTGTCTGAAGAGGCTGCAAAATAGAAATAAGAATAAACAGGGATAGGAAGGGTCGGGAGACCTGGTATATGGCAACTACTCAAAATTTCCAAGTATCAAAATGGGCTGATATTAGCTAGCTTTATCTGATAAACATAAATCTCATTGCTTCAGATAGTCTGCAAAACTGTATGAACTGTAAAATTAAATTTATCTGCATGTCTATCTGGTTCTGGGAAGAAGGAAATAGCTCCAACTATATTCTCAAGGTGTCAGGTCCCCAAAAGAGCCAAAACTCACAGTATTCGAGATTGGAAAAATTAAGTCAGACCTCACAAAAGGAATTTTCTCTTCCTTGGTTTCCAGGGTCTTGAGAGAAGCTAGCAGCCATCAACATGATGGAGTTCTGAAAATAATGAGGTTGGGCATCCTATGTTAGTAGATTAGTCTTGAGCTGTGGACAGAAGATACAATATCTGATAGTTTGGTTTTCTAGATTTTGGTGATGTGGATCAAGTAAAAGGGACCAGGGCTAAGGTGAAGGGCAGTATCTGGCTAAATGGCTATCCTCCGCTTCTGACAAAGTATGGACCAGTGTGAAACAAGAAGTATTTAAAAGTTTTTTTCTGTATTAGTCCATCACCAACTTACTCCCACAGGAAAAACATCCTGAGCTGCCCTCGATTCAGTCCAAGCAGAAGGAGGTGAATGCAGCCTGGGAGCGTCTCAATGGTCTGGCTCTCCAACGACGGAAAATGCTGTCCAGTGCTGCAGACCTTCAGAGATTCAAAAGGTAGGAATCTGGCCACTGAATCGTAGGAAACTGCAATAGCACCAGGCTGGGTATTTGGATTAGCCTTTGTCTACTGTTAGCAATTAGTGGCCAATACCTTGAATCAAAGAAAATCATGGTCTTGCCTTTAAAACAACAAGGAACAGAGTAGTTAAAATTGTGATCCAGTCAATAGCCAAGTGTGTTAAATGGAGCCTAAAGTAATAAAATTAGCACTAGTGAATTAGTGATGGAAGATCTGCAGGGGCAAAAGCAGAAAGAGAATGGAGGATGAGGTTGGGAAGAAGGACGTTTGTGAAGAGCTAATCCGGAAGGATATCTGGAGGCTCACTTGACAGGATACCCAGGTCTCTACATCTCGATGGAAACCATTAAAGTAGGAACTCTTTTTAAAAATCTTTGTGCGTTTCTTCTATTTTCGGTTGTACTGGGTCTTGGTTGTTGTGGGCGGGCTTTTTCTAGCTGAGGTGAGCCCGGGTTTACTCTTCAGTGTGGTGGGCGAAATTCTCATTGTGGTGGCTTCTCTTGTGAAGCACAGACTCCAGGTGCATGAGCTTCAGTAGTTGTGGTGCACGGGCCTAGCTGTCTCTGCATGTGGGACCTTCCCGGACCTGGGATTGAACCCATGTCCCTTGCCCTGGCAGGTGAATTCTTAACCAATGGATCACCAGGGAAGCCCCACAACAGGAACTCTTTATGCTATTTTTCACTAATGTGTGGGAGGATAGGATAATTTCTGACAGGGAGAGCGAGGCTGGTCCTGCTGGGTGCTGTTTGCCCTGGAATGCCTGCCTTCTTTTGCTGGAGCTCATGGGCTTGTCTGGCAGGGATGTGACTGAAGCCATCCAGTGGATTAAGGAGAAGGAGCCTCAAGTCACGTCTGAGGACTATGGCAAAGACCTTGTGAGCTCTGAGGCGCTGTTTCACAGTCACAAGACACTTGAGAGGAACCTTGCAGTCATGAATGACAAGGTGAGCCTGTGGGAGGGAGAGCTAACACCCTTGAGTTAAAAGAGCCATCTGACTTTCATCTTGTCTCCATAAATAAGCGAAGTCGCTCAGTCGGGTCCAGCTCTTTATGATCCTACGGACTGCAGCCCACCAGGCTCCTCTGTCCATGGGATTTTCCAGGCAAGAGGACTGGAGTGGGTTCCATTTCCATTTCCACTTGTCTCCATAGAACACAGTGAATTCATTATTTCAATGGAAGAGAAATATTGTGCCACCTGAATATACCTCTTTATTCTAGTTTATAACTTGTACATGATTCTTGGATATCTACTGTTTTGTTTAAATACACATATATGTTATATATATACCCACTTATGCTTTTTGTAATATATTTCATAATTTAAAAACAAAATAGATAGTTTCATGAATGGTTTCCTGCCTAACCATACCTTCTCCTGTTGGAGATGAACCTTGTTTCTTTTTGTCCTTTACTCCGTAGAAAAGGGAGAAAATTTCTTCTTCTCCTTTTATAATAAACATAGATACTAAAACACTCTACTCAGCCCACCTTTGGGTTTTCTTTTGGAAGCTGAAAGACCTCGATTCCTGTACCTACGGTAGGCACAGTCACACTAGAACTTGGAATAAGCCTACATTCTTTAATGCTTCCCATTCTTACTTCTTACCCTCACAACTTTAACCATAACTTAAACTAATTACTCCTCAGCTTTTATAGTGGAGTCATCCCACAAGAAGATCCCTACTTACTATGCTTTAATCATAGTTCTATCCCTCAGTCCAGTTTCTGAAAAATATTTCACCAGTCTACTTCTTTTTTCCTTCCTCATTTTTCCCCTTTGGTTTTTTTTTGATTTCTAATTATGAGTGATACAATACCATGACCTAGTGAATAATGAAATCTCATCTTAGACAACACCTGGTTATAATTCAGTGTAGTGAAAGGACTAATGGTAACATGGAATTTCCCCTAGTAACCCTGCTCCTCAGGAATTGTGCTCACACTGGCCTGGCATTACTGGAATTTTCTTGGCAAAAAAATTTTCCTTAGCAGAAATATCTCTCTGATTCCTATGATAATATTTATGAAAACAGTATAGAGGGCAATGAAGGACAGATATATGTCTAAATATTGCTTCTGATAATGATTCATTGAATGACCTCTGGCAGATAAAATACTTAGCCTCTCAGTTTTCACATACAAGGGGAACAAGAGTAGTTTCTGCTTCACAGTCTTATTAAACAGAGACTTAAAACAAGAAAATGCATGTGACATGCTTAGCACAACAAGAGACAAAAAGCAGTCAGTAAATTATTATTATTATTATAGTTACATGAATATATTAATATAGATATATCCATATAAATGCACTAATATGTTATTCTTACTCATATAATTATTATGTTACACCCCTCCCATAAAACCTTGTCAGGAGGATCAGAATACTTGGATTTCCCACTAAGTTTCTTTTTTTTTTCCTTTTTCTAAAATTACATAGTAAGTTTCAGATGTACAGCATTATCATTAGACATATATATGTACTATAAAGTCACCATCTAGCACCATACTGTTGACCCACCTTCACACACTAGGTTTCTTTTTCATCCCAAAGGTGAAGGAGTTATGTGCCAAAGCAGACAAGTTGAAGCTTTCCCATCCTTCAGATGCAGCTGAAATCCAGCAGATGAAAGAGGATCTGGTCTCCAACTGGGAACATATTCGCAACTTGGCTACCAGCAGATATGAAAAGCTGCAGGCTTCTTATGGGTGAGAAAGCCTTCTTCTCTATTATGTTAACTACCTCTACAGGGTCAAAGTGCAATATTAAAACAGAAATAAAAGAGTAAAAGGAATAAAATAATGAATGACCCAGCCCTCCTGCCTGCTCAGTAGAGGCAAAAGAAATTTTAGTTTTCCAGAAGTCCTTTGCAGGATGATATAATCCTCAGAATGACATCTCCTTTCAACCTATACCCTTTCTGTTTTCCTCTGTGTGTATAGTTGTAAGAAGCTATGAAGTGGCCCATGAAGCTGAAAAAGTAATTGAAGAAACATGTCAAAATCCTGGCCTAGCTAAGGAACTGGAATTAATTTCCAAGCTGAAGAACAGAAAATAAATCTAGAATTGTTTCCTGAATGTAGGTCAGCTTATATATAAAAAAAAAAACTTGAACATCATTTCTGTACTTAATTTTTATGATTAGTTGTTAAATCACCAGAAAATAGTCTTTATCATATTGATATGACTGAAAATGAAATGGTGAGGCTTTGATTTTTTGAACAGTTAATTCTTTTGGTAACT
>SJYF01001912.1:106025-130523 GCA_006410515.1 Procapra przewalskii | reverse complement strand
AAAAAAAAAAAAAAAAAAAAAGTCCACATTTGATCTACAAAATACATTAAAGACCTAGGGAATGGAGAAGGTGATGAGAGATAGTGGATCTTTCACTTTCTTAATTTTCTGAAACATGGATGCATGCAATCCTTTAATATCTGCTGAAGACTGGTGACTTAGAGCAATTAATATGTTTCTGACAAATTGAAGTCTTACTTGCTCACTCTATATACATATTTCCCAGTCGGCCTGTCTCCTGAGAAGTGCTAAGATGAAACGGTATTTCTAAAGATATCATATTGCAATATCTCTGTTACTGGCATCTAGGTCAGAGGTTGTAACAAGGAGCTCCTCTCTCCTTCAGGTGCAGGAACAGCCCACTGTGGGTAGGCTGTACAGAAAGATCTTTCCTATCCTTGACTAGAATGTTCTTCTTCCTATTTTTGTTCAGGAACAACAAGCTGCACCTGTGGAGGTGGCTGCTCCGGAAGAGAGGGTTGTGGCCTTATATGACTTCCAGGCTCGCTACTCCCGAGAAGTCACCATGAAGAAAGATGACGTCTTAACACTGCTCAGTTCCATCAGCAAGGTGACTTTCCTTTCTGCTTTTCTCCCCATCAACAAGCTGGCTCTTGCAGTTGACTCTCCCAACCTTGCCATATATGGATATATTTTAAGCAGTCAGTATTTTTCTATTGCTCTTTCTCTCTTAAATAACCATAATTTATTGAGTAGTATCATCCCTCCAGATATTGCTTAGGATCCTGTACATATCTTTTGAGATTACAAAATACCAATTTCACACTTAACAAAGTGAGGCCTCAAGGAGCTTAAGTAAATAGCCCAAAGACTTATGAGCTGAGTGACAATTCTATAATATGTTTACAGGATTAAAACTTGTCTCTTTGTCTCTGCTTGTTCCTATTCTGTGCCAATGTTCCTAGTAATGGAATAAATTGGCTGAGCTTAAGAGGAGCCTGGTCAAGGAGAGGTCTTTTGTCAACTTGGTTTTTCTTTAGCCTTGATGACTGTGAGAATAGTAACAAACTATTGTCTAATATTTAAAATGTATTTACTGTAGGAGCTCACATAAACATCCAAGGTTCTAATGCACAGCACAGGGAACTATATTCAATATCCTGTGGTAAAACATAATGGAAAAAAATATTTTTTAAAAGAAGGTATATATGTGTATAACTGAGTCACTTTGCTGTACAGCAGAGATTGTCACAGAATTATAAATCAATTGCATTTCAATAAAAAGTAAGAGTTCAAGTAACTTTTAAAATATCTTAATATTTCATTAATCTCCATAAATTGAGAAAAAAAAGAAGAGAGCTCAGGATTTTCCACTCTGAGAATAAATAATTTTGTGAGGAAGCAAGATTGTCATTATCAAATAAGCTGTGTTCCAGTCCTCTTTTCTTTTTGTTCAGTCTTCCCCATTTCACTACATTATTCTCTGAGGATATTAACTCCAGAGTGGTTAGTATAGCAACATTCCTAAAAAGACTGTGACGGTCAGGGTGATACTTAAGCATGAAGCATTCTCATAGGTGAATTTCAAGCAATGCACAATTTTTAGGAGCTCTAGGAGAAGGATGGAGAGAAGTTCTTATACAATACTCTCATATATAGATGCTCCACCCAGAAGAAGCCCAGCTTAATTCTGTCCCTATAGGTTTTTTAAATGAATTTTTAGTCGACAAAATAGCCTATCATGAAAAGAATGACCATTGGGTTTTGAAAACTTCCTCAAGGTTAAGGATCTAACATCAAATATCAGATTCCTTGATTTCAGACTTATCTCTGCAATTCCTGAATCTCCTGATTTATCTTCTTTGTAATATATAAAATTTATCAGCAGTTGTTTATTTCTTCTGGTCATCAGCTTGTCCCTTTGCCTAGAGACTCAGTTATGAGGGTTAAAACTTTTAAATGTGGCTTTTAAGGAAAGAGTGGGGATTTCTAAATCCTAAAGGATTTCTAATCCTAAAGGATTTCTTGCTTTAGGACTGGTGGAAAGTAGAAACTGATGATCACCAGGGCTTCGTGCCAGCGGTCTACGTGAGGAAACTAGCCCGTGATGAGTTTCCTATGCTCCCGCAACGGAAGCGAGAAGAACCAGGCAACATCATCCAGCGCCAGGAACAGATTGAGAACCAGTAAGTTCTGGAGGCTGGAGAACTGGACAGTGTTTGGCCAAACATCTCCGATTGGTCAAAGATACATCTCTTGATTCTATTATTGGTTAAAGATGCTTTTCAAATTCATAGATTTTAAGAGCTAAAAGTAAACAGAGTAATTCAAACCCTTTATTTTTTTAATGAGGAAAGGAAACTCCAGAACCACTATGTAAATTGCCCAAGGTCACACAATATTAGGGTCACATATTCTGACTCTCTGCCTGGCACTCTGTCACTCTTTCAAGTTTGTCAAAAGGTCTTCTGACTCCCACGTGCACTTTCTGTGTGTGTGTTACTATACAAGGCTATTTCCTATCCAATTGTCAATAGGAATGTGAACTTTTCACTTCTATAAAAAGACGAAGGGGTATTGTCAGTCACACTATGGGACACTGACATTTTGATTGTTTTTAAATAGAAAGCTTTTGTCTCTCTGCTCTCAGTCCTATTTTTCTTCCATCTTTATTTCCTCCTCTTTATTGTTCTTTTTTTTCTTCCCTTTTGTCCCTTCTTCTCTCCCTTTCTTACCAATACTCTTCTGTGTTTTTTTCTGTCTCTTTTTCCCACATTTTCCATTCTGTTTATTTCTCCGCTCAGGTACCATTCCCTCCTGCATCGGGCAGACGAGCGCAGACGTCGTCTGTTGCAACGTTACAATGAATTTTTGCTGGCCTATGAGGCAGGAGACATGCTGGACTGGATCCGAGAGAAAAAGGCAGAAAACATCGGGGTGGAATTGGATGATGTTTGGGAGTTACAGAAAAAGTTTGATGAGTTCCAAATGGTAAGAAAAAGCTGTTTCCTCTAGATAGTTTTCTGAGGATTTTCATCATTTCCTTTTACCTCATATCTCCTCCCAAGTAATCCCTTAATTTCATATTTGCTAAATATCCTCCCCAAAGCTAGAGAGTTCCATATTTAAAATATTTCTCTAGGTATTACTAGTGGAAAGAAAATGCAGAGGAAACTAGTTGCCTTGATTTTGCAGCCCGCAGTCCCTGTCACTCCTGCATCCTATTGGAAGTGCTGGTCTTCCTGAATCTTTACAACTTGTCCTGTCCTGGCCTGTGATACTGACGCTCAGGTTGAGATGGGGTGTTGTAAGACTCTTGTAAGGTCTAATTATGGGGCAGAAGTTTGGATGGAAAGGTGGGAAGAACAATCTGACTTTATAGCCAGAGAGTTTCTAATTTTCTGCCTACCTAAAATCTTTTCAATCTCCTTTATTCTCTCAGGTCTGTGCTATTATGTTAACTAGCAATTAGTATAAGCTTCTCCCTTCTTTCCTTTCTCTTCTATATGATACTTTCCTTACACATAGAATTCAGAGCTGTACAAAGCTATATATATACACACATATATGCAGAAGGTAATGGCAGTATAGTTATGGGAAAGGTCAAAGGAAATAATCTCTCTCTATAGAGAGAGAGAGAGAAGTAAGAGAAAGGGAAGGGTAAACAGGGTGCAATTTATAAAAGAAAACTAAGAATAAGACTTACATGAAAAAACTCATTGAAAGGCCATTGTATCGTGAAATGAACAATATTGTCACTATAGACATAGTGATGAGTCCCCTAGAGCTGTTTCTTACAACATATCTTAATGTAAGCAAATCATAACCCAGATAATGAAATTTTTCAGAAAGTGGAGAAATCTGTATTGGTAGCAAAAACTATTACATGGCTCAGGTATAGACCCTCTGATAGTTTAATTTAATCAGAGAGAGATTTTTAAAAAATTTAAGGAAAGAGATCTCTGTATTTCATATAAATAACATTTTTAATAGCCACTGAGTATCAGGGAATTTAAAGGTCCTCTTCTTTGTGGCAGATTGGAGGAGGGCAGTTTGTTGTTTATTACAAGTATGTCAGCAATATGTTTTAATCTATAGTCAAGTCAGGGCAAAGGTGAGCAGGCAAGAGTGAAAGATTTTTGAGGAGGGAATTTAAACTGCTTTGGTACATTTTCCCAACTAGGATTTGAAGGCAAATGAGCCTCGACTGAGGGATATCAACAAGGTGGCTGACGATCTTCGGTTTGAAGAGCTTCTGACACCAGAAGGAGCTCAAATACAGCAGGTAACTGTGGCTCCTTCCTTCTCACTACCAGGCTGAGTTTGGGGAGTCTTCATCTCACTTAAAAATACTTAACTTCATACTCTGCAGATTAGCTAGAACATGCGGAAGGTAACTGCAGTAGAGAGCTAGCTGTCGGAAAGGTCAGAGGCAATAGTCCAGATAGTCTAACTGTGTATCCATCTTGTTGTTCAGCTGCTAAGTCATATGCATTTTAATCGATTCAAAAATCCTTAAATTGCCACACCTCCCCCACCCCATCACCATGAGAAATTCAGTGCTCAAATACTTGAATACAAAGACAATCAGGTAAAGGAGCTATGAGAGTGGGAAGTGGTTAATCAAGAAAGTGTACTGGATGAGATAAGACTGTGATAAAATCTAGTAAAAGAAGAATATAGGTAGTAGAGACAGAAGGGAAGGCATTTGAGACCTTATTCAAATTTGGACCTGTGGTTCCATAAAATATGTCTGGAACTAATGGAATGTCTAATCCAGTTATCTGAGTATTCATACACCAGTGAGGAGAAGCCCTGCCTTCTTTCATGGTAACTGATGTGGAGTAAGAGTGAGAAAGAATGTGCGAAGGAATAATTTTCTTACTCTTTGCAGAAAATAGGGCTCTAAGAGACTACCTGGTCTAATCATTTCAGGACACACAAAAATACTAGAGCTCATAGAAAAAGGCAATGTCTTCAGCTACCAAGGCAACAAGTCACACTTACTCTTCAGAGGTTGTAATGTAGCCTCTGGGACAGCCAATATCAATTGATGTTCTAAGGTTGTCGGTTCCCACTTGGAACATCAGTTTGGGAAGGAATGTGATCGCTTTTTTAACTGCATTGGCATAGCTGAGGCCCAAGCTCAAACTATCCAAGAAAGAAAGAAACCTGTGCAATTTCTAAAGGGGATAACATAAAAAAAGTCAGGATTCAAGCCTCATCTAATCTTCATACACCACTAAGCTACGTTACATCCCTAGCTAAAGTCTGTGTCTGCCTTTTTCAGGAGTTGAATGCCCGCTGGGGGTCCTTGCAGAGGCTGGCAGAGGAACAGCGCCAGTTGCTGGGCAGCGCCCATGCTGTCGAGATGTTTCACAGGTGAGAATTTTAACCCTGAAAAGCAGTGCTGCTCTAAAACTAACTTGAGAACCACCAGTTCTAATTGCTATAGTAGAACCATAGCTACTAGTTTAACCCTTCTTCCTGGAGAAAATAGGAAATCAGATGCTTCAGTAGTAGGTAGATATCTCATTGGGCAAGTAGGCTGCTCCAGCTAACCAACTTCAATTTTCTCGTACCTAGGCTTGGGCCCTGGTACATAATTAGCAGTTAATATATGTTTTCATGATAGTGAATGAAAATTGAAGTTGAAACAAGAGGTTTAAGTAATGACACATCTGAACTAGAAGTAGAGAATAGAGGGCAACAAACATCACATTGACTCTAAGTGTTGATTCAACAAATTTTTTTTTTTAATGTCTGATTGCCAAATCTCTGTCTTTACTAAGAAACACGTGCACAACTAAGTAAGCAAACTGACAACCAAACATCTTTACTGTGTAAAAATGCATTTTTGAATATTCAGAAAAAGGAAAACTGAGATGCAGACAAGTCTTGTTATTTAGAATGGCATAAGATTTTCCATGTTATTCCACAGTTAAGCATGTGGCTTTGCCATCAGGTCACCTTATTCAAATTTAGGGTTTGCCTAAATTTGTGGCAAGGGTATTATCTTGAGAAAATACCTAAACTCTTTTCTTTCTTTTTTTTTTTTTTGCTACTTAGCTTCTTAAGCTTTAGTTTTCTCATATGCTAAATGGGGCTGGTAATAGTAATTTGGCCGCAAGTCATTGTTGTAAAGATTAAATGAGCCTAAGTTCTAATACTTAGTTCTAACACATCCTTAAAGAAAGGATGATGATGGTGGTAGTGATGACTTCTTTGTGAGCCCAGCTAATCTGCCTCTAGATTGTGTTATTATTTTTATACTTTTTACCCTCATGCACCAGAGAAGCAGATGACACAAAGGAGCAGATTGAGAAGAAGTGCCAGGCCCTCAATACTGCTGACCCTGGCTCAGACTTGTTCAGTGTGCAGGCCCTTCAGCGACAGCATGAAAACTTTGAAAGAGATCTTGTACCTCTGGGGGAAAAGGTGAGATGTGCCTTTAAGCTTTTCCAACAAATTCCTCTTCACATCTACCCATATTAATGCCCTCCCCTTTGGTTTTATTATCCAGTCTCTCATTTTAGTTCTTTTTATCCTACTCCATTCTTGTTCTTTAACCCTGTCCCAATTGCTAGTCTACCAAAAGGGCACGCCCAGGGCAATTCACGTGGAGGGAAACAGTTTAAAATTTTTTTTTTAAAGTGAAGTACAGTTGATTTACAATGTTGTGCTAATTACTGCTATACAGCAAAGTGTTTCAGTTTTTTTTTATAAATATGTATATATATATATATATATATATATACATTTATGTCCTTTTTATCTTCTTTTCTATTATGTTTTATCATAGGATATTGAATATAGTTCTCTGTGATATACAGTAGGACTTTATTGTTTATCCATTCTGAATATAAAACCTTACACATGAAAACCCACCTCCCTCTCCATTCCTCCCGCAACCCTCTCCCCCTTGGCAACCACAGGTCTGTTCTCTATGTCTGTGTGTGACTCTGTTTCCATTTTATAGATGGGTTCATCTGCATCATATTTCAGATTCCATATGTAAGTGATATCATATAGTATTTGTCTTTCTCTTTCTGACATACTTCACTTAGTACTATAATCTCTAGTTGCTCCAAATGGCATTATTTCATTCCTTTTTATGGCTGAGTAATAGCCCATTGTATGCATATTATATCTTCTTTATCCATTTATCTGTCAATGAACATTTAGGTTGTTTTGTGTCTTGGCTATTGTAAAGAGTGCTGCTGTGAATATTGGGGTGTGTGTATCTTTTTGAATTCTAATTTTGTCTGAATATACTCCCAGGAGAGGGATTGCTGAATCATATGGCAATTCTATTTTTAGTTTTCTGAGGAATCTCCATACTGTTTTCTACAGTGGCTGCATCAAAGAGCATTGAGGGAAAATATATTGTAAATGTTTGTGAGTTTGTGAGTTCCAAGTAAATTTGTGAGTTTCAAGTGACGAGAACTCTTCGGGAGTTCCAAGTGACTAGGATGTATAGCAGTTAGTTGGAGATCAGCAGTCTAAGATAAATAGGAGATGATCATACCTGGTATGACCAGGCTTATGTGTGAGTATGATGCAGAGTTTCCTTAGAAAGGATTGAAGAACCTTAATCCTACTCTGGCCAAAAAAATAAACTCTAAAACTTGCCAAATATACTCTGGAATAACTCAGGGGTAGCATAGAACTTGCATTACTATAAAAAGCAAAAAGAAGCACAGAAAATGTCTATTTTAAAAAGATCTTCATATTAATTGACACTTGCCATTAACCAAGTCACTTAACCACCCTGCCCTATAGACTTGTTTATTTGTTTCTACAAAGTTTATTTTTAAATGTATGATAGATTCAAAGATAATACTTCATTCTTATAGGTAGTAAGAGATGTTATGTCAGAGAAACAGTTTAGTTCAGTTCAGTCGCTCAGTTGAGTCCGACTCTTTGCAACCATGTGAATCACAGCACGCCAGGCCTCCCTGTCGATCACCAACTGCCATCCAGCCATCTCATTTTCTGTCATCCCTTTCTCCTCCTGCCCCTAATCCCTCCCAGTATCAGAATATGTTCCAATAAGTCAACTCTTCGCATGAGGTGGCCAAAGTACTGGAGTTTCAGCTTCAGCATCATTCCTTCCAAAGAAATCCCAGGGTTGATCTCCTTCAGAATGGACTGGTTGGATCTCCTTGCAGTCCAAGGGACTCTCAAGAGTCTTCTCCAACACCACAGTTCAAAAGCATCAATTCTTCTGTGGTCAGCTTTCTTCACAATCCAACTCTCACATCCATACATGACCACTGGAAAAGCCATAGCCTTGACTAGATGGACCTTTGTTGGCAAAGTCATGTCTCTGCTTTTCAATATACTATCAAGGCTGGTCATAACTTTTCTTCCAAGGAGTAAGCGTCTTTTAGTTTCACGGCTGCAGTCACCATCTGCAGTGATTTTGGAGCCCCAAAAATAAAGCCTGACACTGTTTCCACTGTTTCCCCATCTATTTCCCATGAAGTGATGGGGCCAGATGCCATGATCTTAGTTTTCTGAATGTTTAACTTTAAGCCAACATTTTCACTCTCCATTTTCAGTTTCATCAAGAAGCTCTTTAGTTCCTCTTCACTTTCTGTCATAAGGGTGGTGTCATCCGCATATCTGAGGTTATTGATATTTCTCCCAGCAACCTTGATTCCAGCCTGTGCTTCTTCCAGCCCAGCGTTTCTCATGATGTACTCTGCATAGAAGTTAAATAAGCAGGGTGACAATACACAGCCTTGACATACTCCTTTTTCTATTTGGAACCAGTCTGTTGTTCCATGTCCAGTTCTAACTGTTGCTTCCTGACCTGCATATAGGTTTCTCAAAAGGTAGATTAGGTGGTCTGGTATTGCCATCTCTTTCAGAATTTTCCACAGTTTATTGTGATCCAAAGTCAAAGGCTTTGTCATAGTCATTAAGCAGAAATAGATGTTTTTCTGGAACTCACTTGCTTTTTTGATGGTCCAGCGGATGTTGGCAATTTGATCTCTGGTTCCTTTTCCTTTTCTAAAACCAGCTTGAACATCTGGAAGTTCACAGTTCACGTATTGCTGAAGCCTGGCTTGGAGAATTTTGAGCATTATTTTACTAGCACATGAGATGAGTGCAATCGTGTGGTAGTTTGAGCATTCTCTGGCATTGCCTTTCTTTGGGATTGGAATGAAAACTGACCTTTTCCCGTCCTGTGGCCACTGCTGACTTTTCCAAATTTGCTGGCATACTGAGTACAGCACTTTCACAGCATCATCTTTCAGAATTTGAAATAGCTTACTGTATAGAACTTCTCCATCTTTGGCTGCAAATAATATAATCAGTCTGATTTTGGTGTTGATCATCTGGTGATGTCCCTGTGTAGAGTCTTCTCTTGTGTTGTTGGAAGAGGGTGTTTGCTATGACCAGTGCATTCTCTTGGCGAAACTCTATTAGCCTTTACCCTGCTTCATTCCATATTCCAAGGCCAAATTTGCCTGTTACTCCAGGTATTTCTTGACTTCCTACTTTTGCATTCCAGTCCCCTCTAATGAAAAGGACATCTTTTTTGGGTGTTAGTTTTAAAAGGTCTTGTAGGTCTTCATAGAACCCTTCAACTTCAGCTTCTTCAGTGTTACTGGTTGGGGCATAGACTTGGATTACTGTGATATTGAATGGTTTGCTTTGGAAACAGAGATCATAGAGATCATTCTGTCATTTTTGAGACTACATCCAAGTACTGCATTTCGGACTCTTTTGTTGACCATGATGGCTACTCCATTTCTTCTGAGGGATTCCTGCCTGCAGCAGTAGGTATAATGGTCATTTGAGTTAAATTCACCCATTCCAGTCCATTTTAGTTCGCTGATTCCTAGAATGTTAACATTCACTCTTGCCATCTCCTGTTTGACCACTTCCAATTTGCCTTGATTCATGGACTTGACATTCCAGGTTCCTATGCAACATTGCTCTTTACAGCATCGGATCTTGCTCCTATCACCAGTCACATCCACAACTGGGTATTGTTTTTACTTTGGCTCCACCCTTTCATTCTTTCTGGAGTTATTTCTCCACTGATCTCCAGTAGGATATTGGGCACCAATATACAAATGTTTAAGTGAAAATGGAATTAAGGATCATTGTTGCCTTAGGCACAAGGAACAGATTTCTTTTTGTAAGATTTCTTATTTCCACCTGTGGCCAGGGGATACTTTCCCTGCAGCCTTTCTTTTTAGCTCCTCAAATTTCTTCTGCTCCTCCTGTTTCTGCTTGGGTGCCTTATCTTCCTCTTCTATCTCCTTGACTTGCTTTTTGGGCTGCATCAGGGGCTTCTTCTTGCCACCTTCACAGCCCAACATGATACCTGAGGCCTTTTCCCTGGTACTTACCACCAGAAGAAGCCTTCTAGTCATAAAAAGAAGCATGGTCATGTCAAGAGTGACTACTTTGAGGAGCTACCATATACATCAAAAGGGTTTCCACTATCATAGAAAAACCAACACAATATTGCAAAGTAATTAATCTCCAATTAAAACAAATAAATTTATATTTAAAAAAATGTAGCAAGACCTCATTGATGTCTATTTGAGGAAGGAACACCCTGAGGCTTAAAACTCTTTTGCTAGGATTCAGGTGTGACACCAAGCTGATTGTCTGAGCTCTTGACCCCCTAGGTGGTGGTACTGAGGGACACAGCAGATCGACTCAGTGAATCCCATCCAGATGCCACTGATGACCTGCAGAGCAAGCAGTTGGAGCTGAAGGAGGCCTGGGATAACTTGCAGGGACTTACAAAGGATCGTAAGGAGAACCTACAGGAGACCTTAAAATTCTACCAGTTCCTCAGCCAGGCCAGGTAAGGTTCCAGAGGCAGACTTCCACCAGGTGGAATTGGCAGGGTACACGCCTGGCCCATAAATGGAGCTTCTAGGAGCTGTCTGGGTGCAGGTGTTCTTCATTACCTGGTTTAGAGGGTACCTCTTGGTCCAGATTGTACCTTCAGTATGGAACAAAATTCTCAGGTTCAATATTTCAAGCCATGAAATATTGAATTTTGGGAGAATGTGAGGTTATCTAGTCCAATTAAGTATGCTTCTATGGAGTCTATACTCTATAGAGAGTGCTATATGAGGAATTAGAGGATATTAGGAGTTCCCAGAGGCACTAGTAGTAAAGAATCTGCCTGCCAATGCAAGAGACAAAGGAGATAAGGATTTTACCCCTCGGTCAGGAAGATCCCCTGAAGGAAAAAATGGTAACCCACTCCAGTGTTCTTGCTGGGAAAATCCCATGGACAGAGGAGCCTGGAGGGCTGCAGCCGTTGGGGTCACACAGAGTTGGACATGACTGAGCACACACATGCAGAGAATATGGGGAGATATTCTATTGGAAAAGCAAAGAAGAATACAGATAACCATCGCAGAACATAGAACAGCCCCAAACACACATCCCAACAAATAGATGGAACTGTATAAACAAAGGCATGAGAACAGGAAGGTATAGAATGCCCATGACATGGAAACAGCTAGATCCTGAGTTTTGTATGTCTCAGGGGTGAGGAGAAGTAGCAAGAGATAAACTCAAAAATGTTAAGCTGAAATCCTTTTTTAAATTAATTTTTTATCGGAGTTTAATTGTTCTTGACTGTTTGAGAAGTTTCACTGTTTTGCTAAACAGTTTAGACATGATCATGTTTTAGCAAATACACACTTTATCTGTGGAACAATTTGCATATTCTGCCCCATCATATCAGTCTGCATTTAGAATTGAGGGTTCAGGAAGTAACAGCTTGCAATGTAATAATTTTGAAGATAAAAGGGGGGCGACTTTGCCAAATGACTGCAAATGTTCTTGCCAATGCCCTCCCCAATTCAGCATCTCTGGAAAGTTATAGTGTTTCACATAGTATAAATAAATAGCACCCATACTCACTCCTCCAAAGCATATATATGCCCATATATCTCTGTTTATATAGCTTCTGCCTGTATTTCAGACTCCATGTTAAATGCTGACTCTTTCCCTTTATGAAATATTCTTCAACATTGCAGAAGTAATATTAGCACCCTCATAGCAACTCTAACAGCTTATTTTATCTCTTCAGGGTAGTCTTACTTTTGAGGGTTTTTCAAAAAACAAAAAAAAACTACTAGTCTCCATGTTTTGCTTGCTTTTTTTTCTTTTCTCAGTATAAAGTGTGAACTCCTAGAAGGCAAAAATACATCTCTTTTACAATAAAACATAGTTGTTTAGAAAGTGAATAAATGAGTTTGAAAAAGAAGAGGACTTTCTGCCCTAGAGCTACTGATTCCTATTTAGTAAACAAGAGCAAAGGAATGCTTTATGAGATGCTGAATTTGACCATCATATATAACTTTTTAACTCAATGATATTTACTTTCTGGGACAGATAGACTCTATCCCTCCTTTTCTAATTTGTTGACTTCTAAAAGATTGGGAAATGACCCTGGTTTAATCAGCAACAGAGAGTAAGTATGGTGTGTGTGTGTGTGTGTGTGTGTGTGTGTTGGGCAGAAGAATGCACTGGATTCAATTTGGAATAAGAGTAAGAAGAAACATGCTTCACCTGAGATTCTATGCTAAGAAAAATCTTTAAACCCAAAAATCCACTTTAAAGGAGTAGGACATGTTAAAAGTAATGGAATATGTACCAGTCCAGGATCCCAGTGTCTGGATTCTACTCCATCTGTCTGTTTCCAGTTTTAGCACATAGGCAAATCACTTACATTCTCTAGGCCAACTTCCTCATCTCCAAAGTGAAAGGAAAAGAATTCCCAGAATTCTACTCAAAATTATTGCAAGAATCAAAAGAGATAGTGTGTGAAGAAAATTTCAAATGCAACAGAATGCTATTATTAAGTTATACAGTGAAAACAACAAAGCTAAGATCTGTGAAGGTTATAAACCAGAAAGAAAATATAGATCTGGAAATGTTTTCTAGGGGAGAAAAAGTCCAAGGACAGACAATTTTATAGCAAGTTGCAAGGTTTTCTTGATTCAATTTCAGTATGCCATTTCTCTAGGGACTTACAGAATTGGATTAGTGGCGTTGATGGCATGGTCTCATCCCAGGAGCTGGCTGAAGATTTAACTGGCACAGAGATCATGATAGAGAGACATCAGGTACGGTGACAAAAGCCTTAGCCTCTGATCACATAACCTCACAACCTTCCTGCATTTTGCAACTTTTGTGAGATGGCACTGGATTCACCAATCTCTGACCCTTTTTTCCCACAGGAGCATCGTGCTGACATGGAGGCCCAGGCTCCCGCCTTCCAGGCCTTTGAAGACTTTGGTACAGATCTTACAATCAGTGGGCACCGGGCCAGCCCCGAAATTGAAGAAAAGCTTCAAGCTGTTAGACTAGAGAGAGATGAATTGGAGAGTGCTTGGGAACAACGCAAAAAGATGCTAGATCAGTGTCTGGAGTTGCAGGTATTACAAATTCCCCATCGTTAAACAGGCTTAGCTGAGTCTGTTCCTTCTATGCAGTTTCACAGAGTTAATACAGGTGCTTATTTCACTGAAATTCCACATCAAAATCATAAAGGTTTCTCTTGATTATCTGACATTGCATTTTTTGCTTTGCATTTTCTGATCATTGTGGTATTCTTTGCTCCTGAATCTTGTTAATGAAAAGCTAAACAAAATGGAGGTCAGTCCTAGGGCATGGGGCCCTGAAATTAAGTGGTTATAATTTATTGACATTTAAATTTACTTATTGATTGAAAGTTTTATTGATTGATTTTTACTGAGAACCTCCTAGGAACACAAATATTAATAAGATAGTGTCTATTTTCTAAAAGTAATGAAATTAAACTTGTAGGCAGATCATTGGAAAAGACCCTGATGCTGGGAGGGGTTGGGAACAGGGGGACAAGGGGACGACAGAGGATGAGATGGCTGGATGGCATCACTGACTCAATGCACATGAGTTTGAGTGAACTCCGGGAGTTGGTGATAGACAGGGAGGCCTGGAGTGCTGTGATTCATGGGGTCACAAAGAGTCAGACACGACTGAGTGACTGAACTGAACTGAACTGAGGCAGATCATTCTAATATATAAAATAATTACTAATAAAGTATGTGAATGTTTTGAGATTATAGCAGAGGGAGTGATTAATACTCCTGAGGGAAGGGAATGAAAGTGTCACATGGTGTTCTGAAAAACAGTCCTTACCAGAGTCTTAAAGAAATAACCAGCCAGTTTTTACTAAGTGTGTGTGTGTGTGTGTGTGTGTGTGTGTGTATGTATGCACGCTCAGTAGCTCAGAGTGTCCAACTCTTTTTTGACCCCATGGACTGTAACTCATCGGGCTCCTCTGTCCATGGAACTGTCCAGGCAAGCATAGTGGAGCAGGTTGCCATTTCCTACTCCAGGGATCTTCTTGACTCAGAGACCAAACCCACATCTTTTGCATCTCCTGCATTGGCAGGTGGATTCTTTACTACTGTGTCACATGGGAAGTCCATTCACCATGTCTAAGATATGGAAAATAGTACTGCGAGACTGGAGGAAAGCTTATATGAAAACATAAAACATGTTTTCAGAGAAGAGTAAAAGGTCCAATATATCTAAGGTTTATTGTATGAATGTTTCTTGAAATAATATTGGCATCCTTCACAGGGTCCCTATTATCAGTATCATGGGAGAGGTGGGAGATCATTTCCTCTGTCTGCCTGGAATGAACATACCATGTACATTTAATTTTAACCCCAACAGTTGTTCAGAGGGAAATGTGATCAGGCTGAGAGCTGGATGGTGGCACGTGAGAATTATCTAAGGTCGGATGATAAGGGGTCCTTAGACAGCCTGGAGGCCTTGATGAAGAAACGTGATGATTTGGACAAAGCGATTACTGACCAGGTAATAACAGCTAATACAAGAATTCCAATAATAACTATTGGTAATAATGACAGAAATCCTGCACATGTGTGTGGTTTTATGATTTGCATGTATTTTAATTCTCATTTGCTTTTTACATAAACTCTGAGGTAGGCAGGGAACATAGTGGCTTAGTCTTAGCCAAGGTGCAGAAGCTATTTTATATGCTATCTAACATACCATTCAATGCAGTAATCACTTTCTCCAATGACCAAGGGAAGTGTCTGTTCTATATGGAAATCGGCACCACACATGTAGTCCGCCTCAATATCACTACTGATGTTTCTCCTCTTGTTAAGTTAAAAGCCACCTCTCTATAAGACATTTACCTTTTGGTTTTGGTTTTGTTCCCCTTTGTGAAGCCACAAAGGATATATCTCTCCTTTTCCAGGAGGAAGTCTGAGATTGCACCAAAGGCCTAATTTTTGGGTATCTGGGCTTTTTTCCCTTTTCTTTATCTAGGAAAATAGAATCACTGAACTGGATCTTTTTGCTGAACAACTCATAGCTGAAGACCACTATGCCAAGGAAGAGATTGCTGCTCGGAATCAACGGATACTAGACAGGTCAGTATTGAACAGTTGTTTTGTGAGCTATAGGAAGACATAGGGGCTTTCCTTGTGGCTCAGCTGGTAAAAAAAAAATCTGCCTACAATGCAGGAGATCTGGGTTAGATTCCCCTGGAGAAGAAACCCTGGGAAGATACCCTGGAGAAGAGAAAGGCTACCTACTCCAGTATTCTGGCCTGGAGAATTCTATGGACTCTATAGTCCATGGGGTTGGAAAGAATCAGATACAGCTGAGTGACATTCACTCATTTACTCACTCAGGAAGATACAGAAAAGTGACTACTTTGCTAGCATTGAGGATGGGGACAATACTTTGAGTTCTCATTTCTATGCTGTGCTCTTCTAAGCTGCTTCAGTCATGTCTGACTCTTTGCAACCCTGTGGCCTATAGCCCACCTGGCTCCTCTGTTCTTAGATTCTCCAGGAAACAATACTAGAGTGGGTTGCCATGCCCTCCTTTAGGGACTCTTCCTGACCCAGGGATCTAACTCTCATCTCTTCCATCTCCTGCACTGGTAGGCAGGTTCTTCACCACTAGTGCCACTTGGGAAGCCCATATATGACATATAAGTATATAAACAATAAGAATGAGAAGATAAAGTGCAGATAAGCAAATAGGGAGATTCATGGATATGGCATCAGGGCTTGGTAGAAAGATAGAGGGCAGAGAATAATCTAGTCCCAACTTTCAGATGGAAGATTCTCAAAGAACAGCTGATTGCTGAGCGGATGAAACTTGGAGACTATGCCGACCTAAAACAATTCTACCATGACCTCAAGGACCAAGAAGAATGGATCAGTGAGATGCTGCCCATAGCCTGTGATGAATCCTACAAAGATCCCACCAATATTCAGGTAAATTCAAAATAAGAATCTTGGAAAACTTCAACATACTCAGATTGACGAATGAACGGTCACCTTCTAATGTGGAAAACTTCCTTACTGTTCAGACTGCTGTCCCTGCCTTCGGGGATTTCTGAGTCTAACATGGAGGGAGTGTTTCCCAATAATTAATTAAGAATGAATTAGGAATCCGTATGGCAAAACAAATACAATATTGTAATGTAGGGAAATAATAATAAAAAAGATAATTAAAAAAATAAAAAAATAAAAAGGAAAAAAAATTTTCTTTTAAATGGAATTTATCTCATCTTACTTTCTAAATTAGATGGTAATTTAGGTTCTGCTTTCCCTTCAGAGAAAATATCTGAAGCACAAGACCTTTGAAGATGAGGTCAATAGCCGAGCTGAGCAGGTGGAAGGAGTCATCTTCTTGGGGAACACTCTGGTTGAGCGGAGGGCATGCGATGGTAATGAAGAGTCTGTGAAGGTGGGTTCTGCTTACAATGGGCTTTGGGCTATCATAGGAAGAGAACTCTTTTATACCCTTTTGGTACTTCCATGTGTAGGAATATAGAATATATTCTTTTAATGGTCTTCCTTTTTTTTTTTTTCACAAAAGAGGAGGAAAATATGTTGTTTTGGGATTCCCTGGTAGCTCAGTTGGTCAAGACTCCATCTGCAATGCACGAGACCCCAGTTCAATTTCTGGGTCAGGACGATCTTCTGGAGAAGGGATAGGCTACCCACTCCAGTATTCTAGGGTTTCTCCTGTGGCTCAGCTGGTAAAGAATCCACCTACAATCCAGCTGGGCTGGATCCCTGAATGGGGAAGATCCTCTGGAGAAGGGATAGGCTACTCACTCCAGTATTCTGGCCTGGAGAATTCCATGGACTGTATAGTCCATGGAGTCACAAAGAATCGGACACGACTGAGAGACTTGCACTTTCAGACCTTATCACTCTCATCATACTCAGTGTCTTGACCTCCAAAACAGCTTTAGACATAATTCCTATGTGTTATCATGCTTGTTTAGATTTTCTGTCCCTACCACCAAGAGCTTTGGCATTTTGGCAATCAGCTTTTGTAATCAGTCCAGAACTCTTCAAAATTTCTGCAAACACCTACTGTTGCATTCCCACATTTAAACCAGCATAAACAATTATGATTTAAAATATATGACCTTCAACTACTGGAAGATTTTGGCTAGACCCAAACTCCAGAGCCTCCCTATATTATCCTTTCAAGTTGTCACAAGACCCTAAATACCATAATGATTCCTCAATTCCGGAGAGGGGCTATGATCAAATAGGGCTTCCTGGGTGGATCAGATGATAAAGAATCTGCCAGCAATTCAGGAGAACTGGATTTGAACCCTGGGGTTGGGAAGATCCCCTGGAGGAGGGCATGGCAATCCACTCCAGTATTGTTGCCTGGGAAGTCCCATAGACAGAGGAGCCTGGTGGGCTGCCGTTCATGGGGTCTGCAAAGAGTCAGACATGACTAAGTGACTAACACGCACAGGATCAAATAGAAGAGTTGGAGGAAAATTGGTTGTACTTGCTTGCGAGAACAACTGACAAAGGACAGAAGCTCGATGAAGCTAGTCGCCAGCAGAGGTTCAACACAGGCATCCGGGACTTTGAGTTCTGGCTCTCAGAGGTATTTATACCTGGAAATGGTGTGGGCACGGGAGTTTCATAAATTCTTGTCAGATAAATAGACTTTTGCATTTCTTTGACTTTTCTTGGGAAAAGTTTGGGGACATGGTTGAGAATCTTGTTCTCTTTAAAGACAGTTTTCATCTGGCAACTGTATTGCTTACCTTTCCATTTCCAGGCAGAGACACTGCTGACCATGAAGGATCAGGCCAGGGATCTGGCTTCAGCAGGAAACTTGCTCAAGAAGCATCAGCTACTGGAAACAGAGATGTTGGCCAGACAGGTAAGTAGTATTAGAATTGCATTCTTCTGGCCACAATGGAAATGTTGCTGACTTTTAACTTTTCTGTCTCAGGAGTCCATTTGAGAACACAGCTTTGCAAAGCTGATCTTAGTGTTCTCAACCAGCAGTCATTATAATCAGGTCAAATCCATAGACTTCAGAGCTGTTAACTTTATTATCATTAAATCATAGATTCTAAGATTTCAATAAAATGTGAAAGTTAGAGTGTTAGTCATGTCTGACTCTTCATGACCCCATGGACGTAACCTACCAGGCTCCTCTCTCCATGGAATTCTCCAGGCAAGAATACTGGAGTCAGATTCCAAGAAGTAGATCCTAAAAATGATCGTGTTTACCTTTCAACCATGCATGTAAACTCACGATCTTCCAAAGCTGAAATATTTGATCTGGCGTTTTAAAGATCTGGCATAATAAAAATTTATTTTTCAGAACTACTAAAATAAATCAGATGGGAACATGTACAAGGCAGTTGAACTATATGTACATTGTGAAAGTTCTATGGAGCATTTCAGTTGTATCCTAATGTCAAGCAGAGATGTGTCCTGTGAGCTATGGTAAACATTCAGAGAGGTGTTAATTTCATGTTGATGGATTTTATATTATCAGTTTCATTTGGTAACACAGAAAGAATACTACAGAAAGAACATGATGCCCGTTTTCTTAGTTTCAGGACTTGATGATATTCTCTTGAACATCACTAGGGGGCAGACTTGGAATGCAATAAACATAGAAGAGGCTGGCTGTGTTCTGAATGTGACTAGCCTGAGAATGCTGCCAAAAGAGAATCTTCTTGAATATTTCAGTCACTCAATCTGTGTCATATTCAGCACTGTGAAAAGATAACCCTGTTTGAAGACACAGTGCTTGTTCACCCAGGTCTTACTTTCCATATGGGAAGAGGAAGAAAACACAAGGGAAAACATCAGAAGGCCAAATACTTGTTCCAATAAATACAAGTTCCAACAAAGCAGCCATGCTGTCTATAATGTCCATATTCTTACCCTTATCCAAACTGAGTTAAAAGAACAAAAGGCCAAATTAATTATATTCAAAAGTGATCTATTTTCCCCAGTCTTTGAACTTGAACTAGCAGTGTTTAAAAGTCTACTTAATAACTATACTGCACTAATCATTGAGGACACTTGGGCTTTCTAGGATGCACTCCAGGACCTGAATACATTGGCTAAAGATCTGATCTCCAGTGGGACTTTCAATACTGACCAGATAGTGGAGAAAATGGATAATGTCAACGAGCGCTTCCTGGATGTCAAGGAATTGGCGGCTGAGCATCATGAGAAACTGAAAGAGGCGTACGCCTTGTTCCAGTTCTTCCAGGACCTAGATGATGAAGAGTTCTGGATAGAGTATGTACTGACAGCTCACATTGCATGGATAGTCCAGGAAAATAGATAATCCACCAAACATGTTCTTACCTGATGCTGAAATGAAATAAGTAAAATGAACATTGGTTTTATTTTTATCAGTTTTTTTCACTATGTGTACACAGAAGGAGACAGGCACGGAGGGAGTGAGGAGAAGTTCACATACATCTGGAAATAAAGTTAATGAGCTGTATATGTTTGTTTTTTAGACTTTCTATAGCTCAAACGGTAAAGAATCTGCCTGCGATGCAGGACACCGGGGTTTGATCCCTGGGTCGGGAAGATCTTCTGGAGAAGGAAATGGCAACCCACTCCAGTTTTCTTGCCTGGAGAATTCAGTGGACAGAGGAGCCTGGTGGGCTATAGTCCATGGGATCGCAAAGAGTCGGACACGACTGAGTGACTAACACACGTATGTTTGTTTTTAGATAGTTTGTATGTGTTAAGTCCTCTGTCCACGAGATTCTCCAGACAAGAATGCTGGAGTCTGCTATTTCCTTTTGCAAGCTATCTTCCTGACTCAGGAATCAAACTCATGTCTCTTATGTCTCCTGCATTGGCAGATGGGTTTTTTACCACTATGGCCACCTGGGAAACCAGATAGTTCATAGAATGTGTAATGCCCATTCTGAATTAGATACCTGAGCATTACGGCTTATTGGACAGATCATTGTCGTGATTTTTTCTGTGTCTTGCATTATCTAATATGAGACTGAACTTGACACTGGCAAAAAATGTTACATAGTGCCTGTGCTTTGTGCTTAGTCATGACAGACTCTTTATGACCCCATGGACTGTAGCCCGCCAGGCTCCTCTGCCCATGGGGATTCTCCAGGCAAGAATACTGGAGTGGGTTGCCATGCCCTCCTCCAGGGGATCTTCCCAACCCAGGGACTGAAACCAGGTATCTCACATTGCAGGTAGATTCTTTACCATCTGAGCCACCAGGGAATACCAAGAATACTGGAATGGATAGCCCATCACTTCTCCAGGATATCTTTCCAACCCAGGGACTGAACTGAGGTCTCTGCCATTGCAGGCAGATTGTTTACAGACTAAGCCACCAGAGAAGCCTACATAGCACTTGCTATGGTATTATCGCAGATTCTTTAGTTCAGTTCAGTCACTCAGTCGTGTCTGACTCTTTGCGACCCATGGACCACAGCATGCCAAGCCTCCCTGTCCATCACCAACTCCCAGAATTTACTCAAACTCATGTCCAGTGAGTTGGCGATGCCATTCGACTGTCTCAACCTCTGGTATCCCCTTCTCCTCCTGCCCTCAATCTCTACCAGCATCAGGGTCTTTTCAAATGAGTCAGCTCTTTGCATCAGGTGGCCAAACTATTGGAGTTTCAGCTTCAACATCAGTCCTTCCAATGAATATTCAGGATTGATTTCCTTTAGGATGGACTGGTTAGATCATCTTGCAGTCCAAGGGGCTCTTAAGAGTCTTCTCCAACACCACAGTTCAAAAGCATCAATTCTTTGACACTCAGCTTTTCTTACAGTCCAACTCTCACATCCATACATGACTACTGGAAAAACCATAGCCTTGACCAGAAAGACCTTTGTTGGCAGAGCAATGTCTCTGCTTTTTAATATGCTATCTAGGTTGGTCATAACTTTCCTTCTAAGAAGTAAGTGTCTTTTAATTTAATGGCTGCAGTTGCTATCTGCAGTGATTTTGGAGCCCCCCAAAATAAAGTCTGTCACTGATTCCCCATCTATTTCCCATGAAGTGATGGGACCAGATGCCATGATCTTAGTTTTCTGAATGTTGAGCTTTAAGCCAACATTTACACTCTTCTCTTTCACTTTCATCAAGAGGGTCTATAGTTCCTCTTCACTGTCTGTCATAAGGGTGGTGTCATCCGCATATCTGAGGTTATTGATATTTCTCCCAGCAATCTTGATTCCAGCTTGTGCTTCATCCAGCCCAGTGTTTCTCATAATGTACTCTGCATATAAGTTAAATAAGCAGGGTGACATATACAGCCTTGATGTACTCCTTTTCCTGTTTGGAACCAGTCTGCTGTTCCATGTCCAGTCCTAACTGTTGCTTCCTGATGTGCATACAGATTTCTCAAAAGGCAGGTCAAGTGGTCTGATATTCCCATCTTTTTCAGAATTTTCCACACAGTCAAAGGCTTTGGGATAGTCAATAAGGCAGAAATAGATGTTTTTCTGGAACTCACTTGCTTTTTTGATGGCCCAGCATATGTTGGCAATTTGATCTCTGGTTCCTCTGCCTTTTCTAAACCAGCTTGAACATCTGGAAATTCACAGTTCACTTATTGCTGAAGCCTAGCTTGGAAAATTTTGAGCATTACGTTACTAGCATGTGAGATGAGTGCAATTGTATGATTGTTTGAGCATTCTTTGGCATTGCCTTTCTTTGGGATTGGAATGAAAACTGACCTTTTCCGGTCCTGTGGCCACTGGTGAGTTTTCCAGATGTGCTAGCATGTTGAGTGAAGCACTTTTGTAGCATCATCTTTTAGGATTTGAAATAGTTCAACTGGAACTCCATCACCTCCACTAGCTTTGTTCATACTGATGCTTCCTGAGGCCCACTTAACCTCACATTCCAGGATGTCTGGCTCTAGGTGAGTGATCACACCATTGTGGTTATTTGGGTCATGAAGATCTTTTTTGTACAGTTCTTCTGTGTATTCTTGCCACCTCTTCTTAATCTCTTCTGCTTCTGTTAGGTCCATACTATTTCTGCCCTTTATTGAGCCCATCTTTGCATGAACGCATCCCTTGGTATCTCTAATTTTCTTGAAGAGATCTCTAGTCTTTCCCATTCTATTTTTTCCCTCTATTTCTTTGCCCTGATCTTGTTGATTCTACTGTTTGTAAAAATAGAGGCAGAAAAATCTTACCAAATCAAGTAATTTGTCTTACTTTTACCCTGGTTCATCATGTGTTTTTTTTTTCCTATAAAACTGCTGATTCTTGTTCATTATCAGTGAATTAGAGGAAAGGAATGCACATAGGGCATCAAGCTAGGTATTTTTTAACCTTTTTGAAAATAGTAAGATATTGAAAAACAACTATATCCCAATAAAAGAAATAGTAAGACATTTTATACCTAATCTACCTAGTCTTTCACCACACTTCAAGGTGATGGTCAAACATTTTATATGCAGAACAAATCCAACTGCCATGGCTGCTTAATGTCAGTTTTTATCTCTATTTTACATGAATTAATTATTGATATGGGCTTTCCCTGAGACTCAGTGATAAAAGAATCCACCTGCCAATGCAGGGAGTTGCAGGAGACCCCTGTTCAATTCCTGGGTCAGCAATATCCCCTAGAGAAGGAAACGGCAACCCACTCTGGTATTGTTTCCTGGAGAATCTCATGCACAGAGGAGCCTAGCAGGCTTCATTCCAGAGTGTCACAAAGAGTTGGACACAACTGAGCAGGCATGCATACCATATACATAATTATTGACATTAATAGAAGGTCATATAAGCATATATGTAATTTATACAAATTACATATATACAAACATATATGCTTTTCACATTTTTTGAAAGAGAAACAACAGTGATTTCTTGAGAAAAGAGAAGATAAACATGTAGACAGGCAAAGAAATAAATGAGAAGGCTGAGAAGGCTGTTCCAGTAAGTTATTTTAATTTGTGTTGCTCTAAGTCCAATATTTTGCTGAAAGGCTCTGTCACTTATTAACTTTGTGATTACTGACACCAGAGTGTTCCAGAATTTACTCCACCAAACCCCCAGCCAAACACATATGCTTAGAAAACCATCTTTTTAGGATGTCCTCAGATGTCTAAAGTCTAAACGTTTTCTTCTTTGGTCTCAGGGAGAAGTTGGTACGAGTGAGATCCCAGGACTACGGGAGGGATCTGCAGGGGGTTCAGAATTTGCTGAAGAAGCACAGACGCCTAGAAGGGGAGCTGGTGGCACATGAAACTGCCATCCAGGTAGGAATATGAAACCTGAAAAGACAGAGATAATAAAATAGTAGCACTTCATATTATGATAAATGAAGGATAAATGTTAGGGTAAATGTTAGGTTGGTGCAAAAGATTTATGGTTTCAGACCCTGAATTTTAAATCCTTATAACTAGCCTCAAACACATCTTTATTAATCAAAATAGGAAACATTACAATCAACACATTTTTGCCAGTGAGAAATGAGTTTGTATATTCCTGTTGCATAAAAACCCACACCTTGGAATTCATTGAACTCTTGGAAAGCATTTTCTGCCTCCAGGTTGTGATGCATTTTCCCTGCAAAAAGTTGTTACGGTGCTTGAAGGAGTGGTAGGTGGTCAGTTGGTAAGAGGTCAGGTAGATGTAGCAGATATAATTGGGCTACAAAGGCAAAATTTGTGGCCCATTTCATCCAACTTTTGAAGTGTTGGTTGTGTGACATGTGGTTGGGCATTGTTGAGGAGAAGCACTGGGCCCTTTCTGTTGAGCAGTACCAGCTGCAGGCATTGCTGTTTTCAGTGTGTCTCATTGATCTGTTGAGCATACTTCTCAGGTGTAATGGTTTCATGGAGATTCAGAAAACTGTAGTGGATCAGAGCAGTAGCAGATTACCGCACAGTGACCATGACTCAAAATATGGCTTTGGGAAGTGCTTTGGAGCTTCTTCTCAGTTCAACCATGGAGCTGGTCATTGTTGGTTGTCATATAAAATCCACTTTTCATCACACATCACAATCCATTTGAGAAATAGTTCATTGTTGTTGCATAGAATAAGAGAAGATGACATTTCAAAATGATGATTTTTTTTTTTTAAATTTGCAGTCAACTCAATTAGGCAGTTGCTTATCAAGCTTTTTCACTTTTCCAATTTGCTTCAAATGTCAAATGACCATAGAATGGTTGACATTGAATTCTTGGGCAACTTC
>SJYF01001912.1:56501-66667 GCA_006410515.1 Procapra przewalskii | reverse complement strand
ACCTGCCTGACTTCAGGCTCTACTACAAAGCCACAGTCATCAAGACAGTATGGTACTGGCACAAAGACAGAAATATAAATCAATGGAACAAAATAGAAAGCCCAGAGATAAATGCACACACCTGTGGACACCTTATTTTCGACAAAGGAGGCAAGAATATAGAATGGAGTAAAGACAATCTCTTTAGCAAGTGGTGCTGAGAAAACTGGTCAACCACTTGTAAAAGAATGAAACTAGATAACTTTCTAACACCATACACAAAAATAAACTCAAAATGGATTAAAGATCTAAATGTTAGACCAGACACTATAAAACTCCTAGAGGAGAACATAGTCAAAACACTTTCTGATATAAATCACAGCAGGATCCTCTATGATCCACCTCCCAGAATACTGGAAATAAAAGCAAAAATAAACAAATGGGATCTAATTAAAATTAAAAGCTAATGCACAACAAAGGAAACTATAAGCAAGGCAAAACGACAGCCTTCTGAATGGGAGAAAATAATAGCAAATGAAACAACTGACAAACAACTAATCCCCAAAATATACAAGCAACTTACTCAGCTGAATTCCAGAAAAATAAATGACCCAATCAAAAAATGGGCCAAAGGACTAAATAGACATTTCTCCAAAGAAGACATACGGATGGCTAACAAACACATGAAAAGATGCTCAACATCACTCATTATCAGAGAAATGCAAATCAAGACCACAATGAGGTACCATTTCCAGTCAGAATGGCTGCAATCCAAAAGTCTGCAAGCAATAAATGCTGCAGAGGGTGTGGAGAAAAGGGAACCCTCTTACACTGTTGGTGGGAATGCAAACTAGTACAGCCACTATGGAGAACAGTGTGGAGATTCCTTAGAAAAATTGCAAATAGAACTGCCTTATGACCCAGCAATCCCACTGATGGGCACACACAGCGAGGAAACCAAAATAGAAAGAGACACATGTACCCTAATGTTCATCGCAGCACTGTTAATAATAGCCAGGACATGGAAACAACCTAGATGTCCATCAGCAGATGAATGGATAAGCAAGCTGTGGTACATATACACAATGGAGTATTTCTCAGCCCTTAAAAAGAATACATTTGAATCAGTTCTAATGAGGTGGATGAAACTGGAGCCAATTATACAGAGTGAAGTAAGCCAGAAAGAAAAACACCAGTACAGTATATTAACACATATATATGGAATTTAGAAAGATGGTGATGATAACCCTGCATGCAAGACAGCAAAAGAGACACAGCGGTATAAAATGAACTTTTGGACTCTGAGGGAGAGGGAGAGGGTGGGATGATGTGGGAGAATGGCATTGAATCATGTATACTCTCATGTAAGAAATGAATCACCAGTCTATGTTAGATACAGGATACAGGATGCTTGGGGCTGGTGCATGGGGATGATCCAGAGAGATGATATGGGGTCAGAGGTTGGGGGGGTGGTGTTCAGGATTGGGAAGTCATGTACACCCGTGGTGGATTCATGTCAATGTATGGCAATACCAATACAGTATTGTAAAGTAAAATAAAGTAAAAATAAAAATTTTAAAAAAAAGCAAAAAGAAAGTGAAAGAGGAGAGCAAAAAAGCTGGCTTAAAGCTCAACATTCAGGAAACGAAGATCATGGCATCCGGTCCCATTACTTCATGGGAAATAGAGGGGGTATCAGTGACAGACTTTATTTTTTTGGGCTCCAAAATCACTGCAGATGGTGATTGCAGCCATGAAATTAAAAGACGCTTACTCCTTGGAAGAAAAGTTATGATCAACCTAGATAGCATATTCAAAAGCAGAGACATTACTTTGCCGACTAAGGTCCATCTAGTCAAGGCTATGGTTTTTCCGGTGGTCAGGTATGGATGTGAGCGCTGTACTGTGAAGAAGGCTGAGTTCCGAAGAATTGACGCTTTTGAACTGTGGTGTTGGAGAAGACTCTTGAGAGTCCCTTGGACTGCAAGGAGATCCAACCAGTCCATTCTGAAAGAGGTCAGCCCTGGGATTTCTTTGGAAGGAATGATGGTAAAGCTGAAACTCCAGTACTTTGGCCACCTCATGCAAAGAGTTGACTCATTGGAAAAGACTCTGATGCTGGGAGGGATTGGGGGCAGGAGGAGAAGCAGACAACAGAGGATGAGTTGGCTGGATGGCATCACTGACTCGATGAACGTGAATCTGTGTGAACTCCAGGAGCTGGTGATGGACAGGGAGGCGTGGTGTGTTGTGATTCATGGGGTCGCAATGAGTCGGACATGATTGAGCGACTGAACTGAACTGATGCAACATAAAGCTAAAGATGATTACTCTGGGAAGTTTGTTTTGTTTTGTTTTGTTTTCCATTAAGAACTTTGTGGAATTTTAAAAATGCATGCTACCCATTAGCTAGCAAAGATGCTCATTTCTCTGCAACATTCCTTCTTCTATTTCCGGTGAAGTCTTTGTTCTTCAAATTATATTTCTCTCTAAGTAGGTTGTCATTTCTTTTTCTCAGTGGTTTCGATTCCCTGCCCACCCCCCTTAGCTTTAGTTTTCAGAAATTTGAGTATTTTTGTGTTGGTGTGGGCTGTCAGATATTATTCCATTTCTGTGGAATTAGGAGCAAAGGTCTGCGTTTGGGACTGTTTCATGCTAACATAGGGTACTATATTCTTCAGAAACAACTTTGGAATATCCTTTTAACCATTCAGTTACACTTTGCAATTATGTAGCATGAAAACAAGGGGCTGTCTGGGACTTTAGTTACTACACATCTCAATTAACAGAATCAGAATTAGATATGAATTGGAAGGAATGATGCTAAAGCTGAAACTCCAGTACTTTGGCCACCTCATATGAAGAGTTGATTCATTGGAAAATATTCTGATGTTGGGAGGGATCGGAGGCAGGAGGAGAAGGGGGCAACAGAGGGTGAGATAGCTGGATGGCATCACTGATTCAATGGACATGAGTCTGAGTGAACTCCAGGAGTTGGTGATGGACAGGGAGACCTGGAGTGCTGTGATTCATGGGGTCACAAAGATTCGGACACGACTGAGTGATTGAACTGAACTGAAACATTATCTTTTCTGTCTAAAATCATCCTTATTTTTACCAAATATAGCCAAATTACAATTATTTTTTTGCAAATTAAGTCTGATTTCAATAAGTTTGGCTTGGTTACTTATATTGATCACATAGGTTCTTTTAAATTGGCTGTGTTAGAATTTTTTATAAAGAATTTGATTGAACTTTTAAAAGGCCTCTCAGGGCCAAGAAATACAAACCAAGGGCTTGTCACAGATTTTGCCGTCCAGATTTGTATAAATTTCTCCTTTTGAAGTCCCCAAAAGTAGTGACTTTCTTTATTTATTTGATAAGACTGTTGGGAACCTATGAGTTTGCAGTTTCTGGAGAGATCAGATACAGGAAGAAGATAAATGTTTCAATTTTACTTAGAAAAGTATTATCTACCAATTTGCTGTACATCATAATTAGCTTAAGGGGAAAACTCACCCTATATCTGGAAAACAGATTAAAAACCAGTAATAGTTCAGACAAAACCCAAAAAAATTATAAACACATTCATCAGTTTACCCAGTTCCGTGTAACTAACCCTTTTTGCTAACAGTTTTATGAAATCAGAGTTTCCATCAGACTTTCACATTTCTTACCCAGTTCAGCAGGGTGATGTGAAATTTATCATAGACCTGAATGTTTTAAAATTCTCTCCTATGAATTTTCTTAAGGATAAAGCACTTTTGACAAAGCAGCAGGGTGCAGTAACTGTCTATAATTGACAAAAGCCTTAAAGATCAAGGTTAAAGATGTGATTAAGGTGTTTGACACAAAAGCTTAACCAAGGTGCTGTAACATACATTTACGATAACAACTAGAATTATGACTTATAACATTAAACTAGGACATATCTAAATTTCAGAAACTATATAATTTCAATAATGTCTATACTAGCAAAACTCATCCATACTATAACTGAGGAAGCTTATTATGCCCTGACAATGCTTTGTGTGTAATTGAACATGCTAAACAATCCTTAGCTTACTATTTTTCTCTGAGATGACTTAAGGGCCCTCTGAAACATTACAAAGTTGGTTGTGTAACAGATCAGGATGCGCACTGATGAGCACAGCCCTTAGCAAGTAGCCATTGCTGTGCCTCATTATTCTGCACCCTGTTACTAGGCAATAGGTCTTTCTCAGTCATTATGCCTCAGCCTGTCCTACCCACAACCAACCAACCATCAATGAGCACTGAGTTAGTTGTGCTGCTCAGCTATTGGTCAGCACCACAGCAGGCCTTGCCCACTGGTAACTGTCAATGAGGGACCACTGGGGAAGGGACTCAATCAAGGATCAGTGGTGTGGTAGTCATCAGGTAGGGAGTGAGGTAAGAGGCAGATCCAGGCCGCCTCCTGGAGGTTCTCCAGCTTACCCAGCCTTGGGCCAGTAGGTGAGCTGGAGGGCCCAGGGAAGATACTGGGGACTATGTCCTGCTGGGCTGCAGAGCCCTCACTAAAGGCCTCCACTAGCTGTGGCCCAGACCTTGAGGAACAGTGAACCTCCCCGCCATTCCTATCTCTGTGAACCCTAGCAGTGGCTGTCTTTCTCAGCCACAGTCTGTGAGACTTGGTTTCCCCATTTGGGTGACCTGAGGAGACTGAACACCAGTTGGGTTGGATACCTGTCTCTCTCAGGGATGACAGCTGGGCAGGATATGGGAAACTGGCCCTGAAGGAGCTGTCAACTGAGATCTGCCTCCTCTTAGCCAGGGCTGACAACTTGGAGGGTGGAAGTTGTGCCTTGGGACTTTGCCATTTCTTGTCAGGACAGAATAGCATTCATCTTGTAGAGATTTACAGGGACATAATTACCTGACGATGACTGGACCTTAAGAACAAAGGATCTAACACCAAAAAGTCTGCAACAATTAACCATGCCCATCCCTCTCCTTTTGCTTTGAAAGGGTCTTGCTGAAAGATTTTTAGTAACTTTGGGGTTCTTAGGGCACGAGCCACCCATCTCTGTGTATGAATCTGTAAAAAAGCTTTCTCTCTTCCAAACTCTAAAGTTTAGTATTGATGGGCCTCATTGTGTGTCGGGCACATGAACTTGCGATTTCAGTAACAGTTGTAGGTCAAAATAATTTTAATTAAAATGTTATATTTGAGTATGTCAAAAACATACTCAATATAATTGACATAATATATTTGAGTATGTCAAAAACATCAGAAATTTTCAAAGCACTTGGTCAAACAGGATCTTAGGTCACTATGAATATTTATTAACTCAACCAAAGTGACAGAAGATTTCAAAGCAAATACAGATCGCTTAGAGGCACAAAAATGTACATGACTTGTTATCAAAATGTGACTGGTGATGTAGGTAAAGTTTGATCATTATATCTACTACTGTGGGCAAGACTCCCTTAGAGGAAATGGAATAGCCCTCATAGTCAACAAAAGAGTCTGAAATGCAGTACCTTGGGTGCCATCTCATATATGACAGAATGCTCTGTTCATTTCCAAAGCAATCATTCAATATCATGGTAATCCAAGTCTATGCCCCAACCAGTATTGCTGAAGAAGCTGAGATTGAACAGTACTATGGTGACATAAAAGACCTTCTAGAAAAAAACACCAAAAAAAGATGTCCTTTTCATAATAGGGGACTGGAATGTAAAGGTAGGAAGTCAAGAGATACCTGGAGTAACAAGTAAGTTTGGCCTTGGAGTACAAAAAGATGCAGGTCAAAGGCTAACAGAGCTTTATGAAGAGACTGCACTCGTCATAGTAAACACCTCATCCAACAACACAGATAATTCTATACACATGGACATCACCAGATGGTCAATACTGAAATCAGATTGATTATATTCTTTGCAGCTGAAAATGAAGAGGCTCTATACAGTCAGCAAAAACAAGACCAGGAGCTGACTATGGCTCAGATCATGAACTCCTTATTGCAAACTTCAGACTTAAATTTAAGAAAGTAGGAAAACTACTAGACCATTTGTGTATGACTTAAATCAAATCCTTTATAATTTTACAGTGGAAGTGACAAATAGATTCCAGGCATTAGATCTGATTGATGAGTGCTTGTAAAACTATGGATGGAGTTTTGTGACGTTGTACAGGAAGCAGTGATCAAGACCATCCCCAAGAAAACGAGATGCAAGAAGGCAAAATGATTGTCTAAGGAGGCCTTACAAATAGCTGAGAAAAGAAGAGAAGGGAAAGGCAAAAGAAGACAAGAAAAGATATACCCATCTGAATACAGAGTTCCAAAGAATAGCAAGGAGAGATAAGAAAGCTTTCCTAAATGATCAATGCAAAGAAACAGAAGAAAACAATAGAATGGGAAAGAGTAGAGATCTCTTCAAGAAAATTAGGGATGCCAAGGGAACATTTCATGCAAAGATGGACAAGATAAAGGACAGAAATAATATGGAACTAACAGAAGCAGAAGATATTAAGAAGAGGTGGCAAAAATACACAAAACTATATTAAAAAGATTTTAATGACCTAAATAATCATGATGGTGGGATCACTCACCTAGAGCCAGACATCCTGAAATGTGAAGTCAAATGGACCATAGGAAGCATCACTATGAATAAAGCTAAGGGAGATGATGGAATTCCAGTTGAGCTGTTTCAAATCCTGAAAGATAAAGCTGTGAAAATGCTGCACTCAATACACCAGCAAATTTGGAAAAGTCAGCAGTGGCCACAAGACTGGAAAGGTCAGATTTCATTCCAATCCCAAAGAAAAGCAATGCCCAAGAATGTTCAAATGACTGCACAATTGCACTCATCTCACACATTAACAAAGTAATGCTCAAAATTCTCAAAATGGGGCTTCAACAGTACATGAACAGAGAACTTCCTGATGTTCAAGCTGGATTTAGAAAAGGCAGAGGAAACAAAGATCAAATTGCCAACATCCACTGGGTCATAGAAAAAACAAGAAAGTTCCAGAAAATCTTCCACTTTTGCTTTATTGACTACACCAAAGCCTTTGACTGTGTGGATCACAATAAAGTGTGGAAAATTCTTAAAGTGAAGGGAATACCAGACCACCTTACTGCCTCCTGAGAAATCTGTGTGCAGGTCAAGATGCAATATTTAGAACTGCACATGGAACAATGGACTGGTTCCAAATTGGGAAAGGAATATATCAAGGCTGTATATTGTCACCCTGCTTATTTAACTTATATTCAGAGTACATCATGTGAAAATTCTGGGCTGGGTGAAGCTCAAATTGGAATCAGGGAGATTTCAAGGAGAAATATCAATAACCTTACATACACAGATAACACCATACTTATGGCAAAAAACAAAGAGAAACTAAAGAGCCTCTTGATGAAAATGAAAGAGGAGACTGAAAAGGCTGCCTTAAAACTCAACATTCAAAAAACGAAGATCATGGCATCTGGTCCCATCACTTCGTGTTAAATAGATGGGGAAACAATGGAAACAGCGATAGACATTATTTTCTTGGGCTCCAGAATTACTGCAGATGATGACGGCAGCCATTAAATTAAAAGATACTTGCTCCTTGGAAGTAAAGCTATGACCAATCTAGACAGCATATTAAAAACCAAAGGCAGTATTTTGCCAACAAAGATCCCTGTTGTCAAAACTATGGTTTTTCTAGTAGTCATGTATGGAGTTGGACTATAAAGGCAAAACCAATACAGTATCATAACGCAGAATAAAGTATTAAAAAAATTAAAAAAAATAAAGTACAAAAAATAAAAAAAAAGAAACTTGAGTGCTGAAGAAGTGATGCTTTTGAATTGTGGTGTTGGAGAAGACTCTTGAAAGTCCCTTAGACTGCAGGGAGATCAAATCAGGCAGTCCTAAAGAAATTAGTCCTGAATATTCATTATAAGGACTGATTCTGAAGCTGAAGCTCCAATACTTTGGTCAAGAACTGTGGTGAAAAACTGATTCATTGGAAAAGACCCTGATGCTGGGAAACACTGAAGGCAGGGGAAGAAGTGGATGGCAGAGGATGAGATGGTTGGATGGCATCAACAACTTGATGGACATGAGTTTGAGCAAGCTCCATGAGTAGGTGATGGATAGGGAATTCTGGCATGTTGCAGTCCATGGGGTAGCAAAGAGTTGGACAGGACAGAACAACTTTCTTTAAGCCCAGAGATAATGATTAAACAACAAAATAATAGACCTTGCTCAAGGGTATGCATTTCCTATGCTCTGTACTAATGACTCTGTAATAACAGTGGATCATTGTTGAGGACATGTTTCTCCTTCTTAACAGGAACGTGTTCCTTCTGGCTAATCCTGTTATCTCAAAATGTTATGGGAGTGGATCTGGTAAGACCTTTACAAAGTTGAGACATTCTTTTACTCTGTTGTCAGTAACCATTTGAAACAGTATAGAAATATCTTGCTAAAACTAGCAAGGGACACTCTTTCTGCCCTCTTTTGACTGAGCCACTTTTACTTTCACTTTCCCTTGAAGGTTTCAGTTAGGTTCATCTTGTCCTAAGACATTTGTTTCCTTATTAATTTTCTGTGTGGATGATCTGTCCATTGGTGTAAGAGGGGTGTAAAAGCCCCCTATTATTACTGCCTTACAGTTTATTTTTCCTTGTGTGGTTGTTAGCATTTACCTTATGTATTGAGGAGCTCTTATCTTGGGTACATAAATATTTAAACCTGTTATTTCTTCTTCTTCGATTGACCCCTTGATCATTATGTAGCAACCTTTCTTATAACAGTTTTATTTTAAAGTCTATATTGTCTGATATTATTGTTACTCCTGTACTTTCTGATTCCCATTTTCATGAGATGTTTTTTTCAACCCCTGACTTTCATCTATATGTGTACTTAGGTCTGAAGTAGCTCTCTAGTGGGTAGCATATTACATCCATAGGAGATTTTATTTCTGCACCCATTCAGCCAGTCTGTGGTTTTGGGTTGGGACATTTTTTCTATTAACATTTTAGGTAATTATTGATATGTATGTTCCTATGACCATTTCTTAATTGTTTTGGATTTGTTTTTGTGTTATTATTATTTTTTCTTCTCTTATGTTTCCTGACTAGAGAAGTTCCTTTAGCATTCATTGTAAGGCTAGCTTGGTAATGCTGAATTCTCTTAGCTTTTGTTTGTCTGTAGAGTTTTTGGTTTCACCATCAAATCTGAATGACATCCTTGATGGGTGCAGTAATTTTTGTTGTAGGGTTTTCCCAATCATCACTTTAAATAGATTCTGCCACTCACTTCTTGCCTGTATAGTTTCTGCTGAAAAGTCAGCAAATCATCTTATAAGGATTCTTTTGCATGATAATATTATTATTTTTTCATTTCTCATTCTGCTTCTGTGCTTCACTGGTGATTCAGAAGGTAAAGAATCCACCAATAATGAAATCCACCAGCAATGCGGGAGACCTGGGTTTGATCCTTGAGTTGGGAAGATCCATTGGAGGAGGGCATGGCAACCCACTCCAGTATTCTTGCTTGGAGAATCCCATGGACAGATGATCCTGGTGGGCAACAGCCCATGGGGTCATAAAAAGTCAGACATGACTTAGTGACTAAGCACACATGCTGCTTGTATGTTTTCAAATATGTGTCTTGGCATATTTCTCTTTGGTTTACCCTGTGTGAGACTTTCTGTGTTGCCTTGAATTGGGTGACTATTTCCTTCCTCTTTAAGGAAAATTTGCACTATGATCTCCTCAAATATTTTCTCATACCTTTTTTTTTTAAACTCTTCTTCTTCAGAGGCCCCTATAATTCAAATGTTGGTGGCTTTAATATTGTCCCAGAGGTCTGAAAGACTGCCCTCACATTTTTTAATTTTTTTTCCTTATTCTTCTCCTCAGCAGTTATTTCTATCTTCCAGCTCACTTATCTGTTCTTCTGTCTCAATTATTATGTTAGGTATTTCTTCTAGAGTGTCTTTAATTTCTGTAATTATGCATTCATTGTTGTTTGTTTATTCTTTATTTCTTCTAGCTCCTTGTTAAATTGGTAATGTTTTCTGTATGTTCTCCATTCTATTCTTGATATTTTGAAATTTCTTTACTATTATTACTCTAAATTGTTTTTCATACAGATTACCTATTTCCTCTTCATTTGTTTGGTCTTGTAGATTTTTATCTTGCTCCTTCATCTGTAACATGTATTTTTTC
>SJYF01001912.1:8783-22778 GCA_006410515.1 Procapra przewalskii | reverse complement strand
AACATTTATTGCTATGTATGTCCCTTTCAGAACTGGTTAGATGCACCCCAGAAGTTTAAGGAGTCATAATTTTATTTTGATTCAACTATATGCATTTTTACTTTCTTTGAGGCCACCTCTATGACCCTTGGATTGTTTAGAAATTGATTGTTTAATTTCTACTTGTTATATATTTTCCCATTGTCTCTGCTATTGATTTCTAACTTGATTCCAACTGCTTGGAAAACTGTTAGGTTTTAACACAACTTCCATCCTTTTAAGGTCCTGGATAAAATTTTTTTTTTTTCTTGTATGGGATACTGTTCATCTTGATGTAAGGTGTAGATGGTTTACCCTCCAGGCACTGCTAGCAATGCTGTTGCAGGCATTCAGGCCTGGCTGTCTAGCATGAGATGAGACTGAGTTTGACTCTCAGGCTGCAGGCAGATTGCAGTTCCCATTGTCACTGGCTATGTGTCTCACTATTCAGTTTCTGCTAATTTCCTGATCTTTTTGGACAGAAACAAAGGATTTTTACTTCTACATTCCCTTTACTTTTATTTCCTTTTGTTATTTTTTCTTATTCTCATAGGCAGGATTGGAGTGAAGTTTTCAGGACTTTCCATGTCCCCATTTAAGTGTAGATAATATAAAGTATTTGGGAACACACTGTAACTTTCTGTGTAACACAGTGCATAACATTCTACAAATTCTAAGATTTCTAGCCAATCCATCTTATCCTGTTCACCATGTGGAGTCATTTTATGATTGTGTGTTGAATTATTTCCAAGTTATTATTATTATTTAGAGAGAAAAACAGGGAATTTTGAATATACAACATTTTGGGGGGAGGTCTGAAAATGGAATACAGTAAACTTTAAAATGTTGATAGTTTACCAAAATGCCAACATATTTTTTAAACTTTTATGTCTTTGGAGCAGTGTATTAGTTACAGTTCTTTTAAATTTTCACCAATCAATCTTTCATTTTTACTAATTTTCAGACATTCTAATAGTTGTGAAGTACAATCACACTGTGTTTTTGATTTGAATTTCCTAATGATTCATAATGCTTAGCATCTGTCTAGGTGTTTATTACAGATTCATATATATCCTTTGAAGGTGAAGTCGCTCAGTTGTGTTCAACTCTTTGCGACCCTGTGGACTGTAGCCTACCAGGCTCCTCCATCCATGGGATTCTCCAGGCAAGAATACTGGAGTGGATTTCCATTTTCTTCTCCAGGGATATTCCCAACCCAGGGATTATTGGAGGCAGCTGCTTTAACCTCTGAGCCACCTATATATCCTTTAAATGCTTAAAAATGTCTATGTCACTATAGCTATCTACCTAAATAAATATAAATATAATATAAATATAAATATAATATAAATACAAATAAATATAATATTTTTAAAATATGTTTAACCAATTTTACAGTTATTATATCATAGAAAGTATTGGGCTACAGCAATATATTTTTTCTTAACTGTGAACTAGAATATACCATCTCTTATTTTGGAAGTCTTCACATTTCTCCATGACACATTCTTTGATAACTCTGATCCATTTTCTCTTATCTTCAGTTCAGTTCCATCCAAACACTTAGTCGTGTCCCCATGGATCACAGCACTCCAGGCCTCCCTGTCTATCACCAAATCCTGGAGTTTACCCAAACTTATGTCCATGGAGTCGGTGATTCTATTCAGCCATCTCATCCTCTGTCATCCCCTTCTCCTCCTGTCCTCAATCTTTCCCAGAATCCAGGATCTTTCCAGATGAGTCAGCTCTTCGCATCAGTTGGCCAAAGTATTGGAATTTCAGCTTCAACAGCAGTCCTTCCTATGAACACTCAAGACTGATCTCCTTTAGGAAGGATTGGTTAGATCTCCAGACAGTCAAGGTACTTTCAAGAGTTTTCTCCAATACCACAGTACAGTTCAGTTCAGTTCAGTCGCTCAGTCGAATCCGACTCTGCGACTACATGGATTGCAGCACGCCAGGCCTCCCTGTCCATCACCAATTCCCGGAGTTCACTCAGACTCACGTTCATTGAGTCAGTGATGCCATCCAGCCATCTCATCCTCTGTCGTCCACTTCTCCTCCAGCCTCCAGTCCTTCGCAGAATCAGAGTTTTTGCCAGTCAGTCAACTCTTCGCATGAGGTGGCCAAAGTACTGGAGTTTCAGCTTTAGCATTATTCCTTCCAAAGAAATCACAGGGCTGATCTCTTTTAAAATGAACTGGTTGGATCTCCTTGCAGTCCAAGGGACTCTCAAGAGTCTTCTCCAACACCACAGTTCAAAAGCATCAATTCTTCAGCGATCAGCTTTCTTCACAGCCCAACTCTCACATCCATACATGACCACTGGGAAAACCATAGCCTTGATTAGACGGACCTTAGTCGGCAAAGTGATGTCTCTGCTTTTGAATATACTATCTAGGTTGGTCATAACTTTTCTTCCAAGGAGTAAGCATCTTTTAATTTCATGGCTGCAGTCACCATCTGCAGTGATTTTGGAGCCCCCCAAAATAAAGTCTGACAGTGTTTCCACTGTTTTCCCATCTATTTCCTATGAAGTGATGGGACCGGATGCCATGATCTTCGTTTTCTGAATGTTGAGCTTTAAACCAACTTTTTCGCTTTCCTTTTTCACTTTCACCAAGAGGCTCTTTAGTTCTTCTTCACTTTCTGCGATAAGGGTGGTATCATCTGCATATCTGAGGTTATGGATATTTCTCCTGGCAATCTTGATCCCAGCTTGTGTTTCTTTTGGTCCAGCATTTCTCATGATGTACTCTGCATATAAGTTAAATAAGCAGGGTGACAATATACAGCCTTGAGGTACTCCTTTTCATATTAGGAACCAGTCTGTTGTTCCATGTCCAGTTCTAACTGTTCCTTCCTGACCTGCATATAGATTTCTCAAGAGGAAGGTCAAGTGGTCTGGTATTCCCATGTCGTGAAGAATTGTCCAAAGTTTATTGTGATCCACACAGTCAAAGGCTTTGGCATAGTAAATAAAGCAGAAGTAGATGTTTTTCTGGAACTCTTTTGCTTTTTCCATGATCCAGTGGATGTTGGCAATTTGATCTCTGGTTCCTCTGCCTTTTCTAAAACCAGCTTGAACATCAGGGAGTTCTCGGTTCATGTATTGCTGAAGCCTGGCTTGGAGAATTTTGAGCATTACTTTACTAGCATATGAGATGAATGCAATTGTGCGGTAGTCTGAGCATTCTTTGGCATTGCCTTTCTTTGGGATTGGAATGAAAACTGATCTTTCCCAGTCCTGTAGCCACTGCTGAATTTTCCAAATTTGCTGGCATATTGAGTGCAGCACTTTCACAGCATCATCTTTCAGGATTTGAAACAGCTCAACTGGAATTCCATCTCCTCCACTAGCTTTGTTGGTACGTGATGCTTTCTAATGCCCAGTTGACTTCACATTCCAAGATGTCTGGCTCTAGATTAGTGATCACATCATCATGATTATCTGGGTCGTGAAGATCTTTTTTTGTACAGTTCTTCCATGTATTCTTGCCACCTCTTCTTAATATCTTCTGCTTCTGTTAGGTCCATACCATTTCTGTCCTTTATTGAGCCCATCTTTACATGAAATGTTCCCTTGATATCTCTAATTTTCTTGACGAGTTCTCTAGTCTTTCCCATTCTGTTGTTTTCCTCTATTTCTTTGCATCGATTGCTGAAGAAGGCTTTCTTATCTCTCCTTGCTATTCTTTGGAACTCTGCATTCAGATGCTTATATCATTTCTTTTCTTTTGCTTTTCACCTCTCTTCTTTTCACAGCTATTTGTAAGGCCTCCCCAGACAGCCATTTTGCTTTTTTGCATTTCTTTTCCATGGGGATGGTCTTGATCCCTGTCTCCTGGACAATGTCACGAGCCTCATTCCATAGTTCATCAGGCACTCTATCTATCAGATCTAGTCCCTTAAATCTATTTATCACTTCCACTGTATAATCATAAGGGATTTGGTTTAGGTCATACCTGAATGGTCTAGCGGTTTTCCCTACTTTCTTCCATTTTAGTCTGAATTTGGTAATAAGGAGTTAATGATCTGAGCCACAGTCAGCTCCTGGTCTTATTTTTGTCGATTGTATAGAGCTTCTCCTTCTTTGGCTGCAAAGAATATAATCAATCTGATTTCAGTGTTGGCCATCTGGTGATGTCCATGTGTAGAGTCTTCTCTTGTGTTGTTGGGTGTTTGCTATGACCAGTGCATTTTCTTGGCAAAACTCTATTAGTCTTTGCCCTGCTTCATTTCGCATTCCAAGGCCAAATTTGCCTGTTACTCCAGGTGTTTCTTGACTTTCTACTTTTGCATTCCATTCCCCTGTAATGAAAAGGACATCTTTTTTGGGTGTTAGTTCTAAAAGGTCTTGTAGGTCTTCATAAAACCGTTCAGCTTCGGGTTCTTCAGCGTTACTGGTTTGGGCATAGACTTGGATAACTGTGATATTGAATGGTTTACCTTGTAGATGAACAGAGATCATTCTGTCGTTTTTGAGGTTGCATCCAAGTACTGCATTTTGGACACTTTTGTTGAGCATGATGGCTTCTCCATTTCTTCTGAGGGATACCTGCCTGCAGTAGTAGATATAATGGTCCTCTGAGTTAAATTCACCCATTCCAGTCCGTTTTAGTTTGCTGATTCCTAGAATGTCGACGTTCACCCTTGCCATCTCTTGTTTGACCACTTCCAATTTGCCTTGATTCATGGACTTGACATTTCAGGTTCCTATGCAATATTGCTCTTTACAGCATGGATATTTCTTCTATCACCAGTCACAGCCACAGCTGGGTATTGTTTTTGCTTTGGCTCCATCCCTTCGTTTTTTCTGGAGTTATTTCTCCACTGATCTCCAGTAGCATATTGGGCATGTAATAACCTGGGGAGTTCAATTATTCTGTGCTCAACTTTCTTTAGAGTCGAACTCTCACATCCATACATGACTACTGGAAAAACCATAGCCTTGACTAGACAGACCTTCATTGTTAAAGTATTGTCTCTGCTTTTTAATACATTGTCTAGGCTGGTCATAACTTTCCTTCCAAAGAGTAAACGTCTTTTAATTTCATGGCTGCTGTCAGCATCTGCAGTGATTTTAGAGCCCCCGAAAATAAAGTCTCTCACCGTTTTCACTGTTTCCCCATCTATTTGACATGAAGTGATGGGACTGGATGACGTGATCTTAGTTTTCTGAATGTTGAGCTTTAAGCCAACTTTTCCACTCTCCTCTTTCACGTTCATCAAAAGGATCTATAGTTCTTCTTCACTTTCTGCCAGAAGGGCAGTGTCATCTGCATACCAGAGGTTATTGATATTTCTCCCAGCAATCTTGATTCCAGCGTGTGCTTATGCTTTTTTGCATTTCTTTTCCATGGGGATGATCTTGATCCCTGTCTCTTGCACAATATCATGAACCTCCGTCCATAGTTTATCAGGCACTCTATCTATCAGATCTAGTCCCTTAAATCTATTTCTCACTTTCATTGTATAATCATAAGGGATTTGATTTAGGTCATACCTGAATGATCTAGTGGCTTTCCCTACTTTCTTCAATTTATGTCTGAATTTGGCAAGAACGAGTTCATAATCTGAGCCACAGTCAGCCCCCAGTCTTATTTTTGCTGACTGTATAGAGGCCCTCCATCTTTGGTTACAAATAATATAATCAGTCTAATTTCATTGTTGCCATTTGGTGATGTCCATGTGTAGAGTCTTCTCTTGTGTTGTTGGAAGAGGGTGTTTGGTATGACCAGTGCATTTTTTTTTTTACCAGTGCATTCTTTTGGCAAAACTCTATTAGCCTTTGCCCTGCTTCATCTCTTATCTTAACCTGAGCATTATTTGAGTCCTCAGCACTCTACAATATAATCCACTTTATACTGGCATTATTATTATTCTGCAAACATGTTTCCCTAAAATAAGGTTTCATGATTAACAAATCTCCATAATTTTATTTCCATTCTTTTCCTGCATTTGTTCCCTCTTAAGGTTGAGGAATATAAAAAAATGTATGGTTTTAATCAAGCAAGACTCTATGTCCCACAGGAAACCACTACCTTGAATGTCTTCTGCCTGTTTCATTTTTATGGAAGAAAAGTTCATCTTCCTTTGGGTTACAAAAAGCTGACTCAAGTGTTAATAACTGGAAGAATGCGAACATGCAGAAACAAACAAACAAGCAAACAAATAGCAGTTGGGTCAGGAGAACTGGTGACAATTTAAATAAATGAATATATCAGTCATATATTAGAGTCAGTCACAGAATCTTTAGTTCCTCCCTGAAGGAAATAGATAACAATATCTGACATGTTAGATGTCCTGAGATGTTTTGCAGATACTAAAACCCTCACCAAGTAGAAGAAGCTAATTTTATGATTTTCATGAACAACCAGCCCCAGACTGGTTAGAGCCTCAGGGCTGATGATGTTAACCCCTGTGACATCACCCTGTTACCACATTAACCAGTCAGAGAATTGTGAATGAAACAACACTGCTTGCAACTCTTTCCCTCAACTTGTCTTTAAAAACCATTCCTTGAAAGCCATCAGAGATTTTAGATTTTTTAGCATTTGCAACCCATACACCTTGCTCAGCTTTGCAATAAATGCTTCACTTTTTTCCACCACAATCTGATGTCAGTAAATTAGCTTTTCTCTGCACAGACCAGCAGACCAAAATTTGGTTTCTTAACATTACATTAAAAGATGCTCCTTGGAAGAAAAGTTATGACCAAACTAGACAATGTATTAAAAAACAGAGACATTACTTTGCCAAAAAAGTTGGTCTAGCCAAGTCTATGGTTTTTCCAGTATTCATGTATGGATGTGAGAGTTGGGCTATAAAGAAAGTTGAATGCTGAAGAATTGATGCTTTTGAACTGTGGTGTTGAGAAGACTCTTGAGAGTCACTTGGACTGCAAGGGGATCCAACCAGTCCATTCTAAAGGAAATCAGTCCTGAATATTCATTCAAAGGACTGATGCTGAAGTTGAAACTTCAGTACTCTGGCCACCTGGTGCAAAGAACTGACTCATAGGAAAAGACCCTGAAGCTGGGAAAGATTGAAGGCAAGAGGAGAAGGGGATGGCAAAGGATGAGATGATGGATGGCATCATCAATGCGATGTATATGAGTTTGGGTAAACTCCGGGAGTTGGTGATGGACAGGGGGGCCTGTTGTGCTGCAGTCCATGGGGTCACAAAGAGTCAGACATGACTAAGTGACTGAACTAAACCGAACATATCTTCCACTAAAGCATAAATCCCTGGAAGAAGAAATCATTCATTATACCTTTCTGAGATCTCCCATAGTAGTCTTTAAAAAATGTAAGACCTTTAATAATACCCAGGGAAATATTCCATGATAAGAGGAAAAGTGACTTTGATGAGTGGGAAAAAATGTTTTTGATGAATGGAAAAGTGAATTGGATGAGCATTAGAGATGGAATTCACTCTACTTCCTACCAAAACAAAAGTTAAGAAGTAGCACGAAGCCTTGGTTATTGGCAGAATTTCAACTCAGCAAGTTTTAAATCCCCAGAGATTCCCAGAAGAGTTTTATAAGTCCCATGTTATACAAAGCCCTGCAACTAATGAGAATAAATTACAAAGTTGAGAAACTTCTCTTTTTTCCCCTCTGATGAAAGAAAAGAAAAATATCTCGGGGTCTCCTAACCAGAATTAAACCTCTAGAGCTGAGGAACCTCATGCCCTCATAACTATTAATATTAGTCAATATTTCTAAAGGGATAGAGGGAAAGGCTCTAAACTATTGTAGTTTAGTGAGTGTTGACATCTGATCATAGTACAAATGGCCTAGCCTCACGTCTCATGTCAAAAAGAGCCATAGAAAGCTGAAATATACAAAATCAGGATTGTTTGCCTCACTTCCTTGGTGGGTAAACTTAGTGCAGAAGGCACAGGTATTTTCCCAAGATTATTAAAGTAGCAGTGAAAAAGTTAATACAGAGTCTTTTACCAGTGATTTTTCATACCAAGTCAATTTTTGCCTCTTTTGAGTAAAAAGGAACAAAGCATGCCTCTGACAATATGAAGACTATTTTGAAAGAATATAACTACAAAATTGAATTGGCTTTGGAACCCTGATAAAATACAGAAAGTAGGAAACTATTCTTGATGATTTGACTCCCTTTTCTTCATAATTAACTGTCACTACATTTTCTCCAAATTAAAAATTCTCTTTGACTTTGGAAAGTGTGTGCATTACTTTTGTCAGTAAATCCATATTGCAAATTAAATCTGAGACGTTGATTTGGAGACAACCTAAGAGACGGCTGAGGGAAAAGTATATAGGGAAAAAGTATATAGCATTTTCTTAGGGAAAAGCATATAGCTGGGATATCAGATATTGTTTTGAATATATATGTATATGTGTGTGTGTGTATACACACACACACACACACACACACACACACACACACACACACACATATATATATATATATATCAAAAAAGGTCCGTCTAGTCAAGGCTAGACAAGGCTAGAGTGTAATTGGATCCCTAGCAGATTCAGTGAGTTTGAGTACTAAGGAAGCTTACCTAAAGCCTCATGAAGAAGCCCAAAGATCATCTGGATACTGTTCCTCATAATATACCTTTAGGCAAAAAGGCAGAAAAATACCTTAATCTTCTCTTTGGGAGAAAATTACTCACAAATAACGAAAGTGTGGATACAGTGAGAGTGGGAAACAGGAAATATGAAAAGGTTCATAGACAAGATTAGGTCTGTGACTCACGTACAACTATGAAAGAATAAAGGTTTTGTTAGGTCTAAGAGGACAAAAGGATCCATGGAATTTCAATGGTACCTATTAGGCAGATTCTGAGGTTGTGTATTTCCTGGAAATATTTATAATTCAGGCCACTTACCTGCTGCCTCTTCTGACTCCCAGTGACAAGACTGATTCTACCCAGGAAATGCTTAATCTTAACCTGAACAAAATCTAAGGAACATTGAAATATCTGTTTAGTATCATGCCCAAGGTCATCCTATACACTGCTGAATAACAAAGTATGATACAAATTATTTATAGATACAGCAATTTTTTAAAAAATAATTAACACACCCATGAAAGGCTTATTGGAAAACATTGTCTTTTTATTCTTTTTATTTATTTATTTTTACTTTACAATACTGTATTGGTTTTGCCATACATTGACATGAATCCGCCACAGGCGTACATGAGTTCCCAATCCTGAACCTCCCTCCCACCACCCTCCCTATATCATCTCTCTGGGTCATTCACCCTGAGAACTATAGACTTATATGAATCATGGTATTTTTCCTCAAAAAAAAAAAACTGATAAATGAAAAGAATATACCATTAAAGTTAAGCAGCTGTATGCCTGTTACAAATATGACACTTCATGGATACAATAATCTTATTTTTAATTAAATAATCACAGCTGCCCTATACATTTCATAAATGTCCTAGTTACTTCAGCTACACAGTATGAAGAATAAACTCAGTAAATTTATGAAAAAAGTTGGCAAAATTTAATCCCAAAGAAGGCACTGCCAAAGAATGTTCAGATTACTACACAACTGCACTCATCACACACACTAGCAAAGTAATGCTCAAAAGTCTCCAAGAGAGGCTTCAACAGTATGTAACTCATGAACTTCCAGATGTTCAAGCTGGATTTAGAAAAGGCAGAGGAACCAGAAATCAAGGTGCCAGCATCCACTGGATCATCAAAAAAAAAAAAAAAGAGAATTCCAGAAAAACATCTACTTCTGCCTTATTGACTATGCCAAAGCCTTTGTGTAGATCATAACAAACTGGAAAATTCAGAATACCATACCACCTTACTGCCTCCTGAGAAATCTGTATGCAGATCAAGAAACAATAGTTAGAACGAGACATGGAAAATGGACTAGTTACAAATAGGGAAAAATGAAAGTGAAGTCGCTCAGTCGTGTCTAACTCTTTGCAACCCCGTGGACTGTAGCCCACCAGGCTCCTCCATCCATGGGATTCTCCAGGCAAGAAGAATACTGGAGTGGGTTGCCATTTCCTTCTCCAGGGGATCTTCCAGACCCAGGGATCGAACCCAGGTCTCCAGCATTGCAGGCAGATTTTTTTTTTTACCTCTGAGCCACAAGGGAAGCCTTAATTGGAAAAAGAGTACTTCAAAGCTGTATATTGTCACCCTGTTTATTTAACTTATATGTAGAGTATATCATGTGAAATGATGGGCTGGATGAAGCACAAGCTGGAATCAAGATTGCAGGGAGAAATATCAATAACCTCATATATGCAGATGATACCACCATTATGGCAGAAAGGAAAGAGGAACCAAAGAGCTTCTTGATGAAAGTGAAAGAGGAGAGTGAATATGATGACTTAAAACTCAACATTTAAAAAGCTAAGATCATGGCATCCTGTCCCAATAGTGAGAGACTATTTTTGAGAGGATCCAAAATCACTGCAGATGGTGACTGCAGCCATGAAATTAAAAGACACTTGCTCCTTGGAAGGAAAGCTATGAGCAACCTAGACAGCATATTAAAAAGCAGAGACATTGCTTTGCTACAAAGGTCTGTCTCACCAAAGCTATCGTTTTTCCAGTGGTCATGTATGATGAGTGAGAGTTTGTGTGAGAGTTTGATTATAAAGAAAGCTGGGTACCAAAGAATTGATGCTTTTGAACTGTGGTGTTGGAGAAGACTCTTGAGAGTCCCTTGGACTTCAAGGGGATCAAACCAGTCCATCCTAAAGGAAATCAGTCCTGGATATCCATTGGAAGGCCTGATGCTGAGGCTGAAATTCTAATACTTGGGCACATGATGCAAAGAACTGACTCACTGGAAAAGACCCTGATGCTGGGATTGAAGGCATGAAGAGAAGGGGATGACAGAAGATGTGATGTTGGGATGGCATCAGTCAGTAGGCATGAGTTTGATCAAGCTCTGCCAATTTCTGATTGACAGGGAAGCCTGGCATGCTGCCCTCAGTGGGGTTACTGAGTTGAACATGACTGATCAGGCGACTAAGCTGAACTGAACTGAGGCTCTATAAATGAGTTATTCAATATCTTGACATGTGGCTAAAGAAGAAAACATAGCTCAGTGTCATAGAAAACTGAAGGAATACTTTAAATATAACAAAATATAACATGTTGCCTAATTTCAAGGATGAGATCAAATCAGATGTATATTTATTAAAGAGTATACAGAATGGTGATTGCAGACATGAAATTAAAAGATGCTTACTCCTTGGAAGAAAAGTTATGACCAACCTAGATAGTTCACTTCACTTCACTTCACTTCAACCTAGATAGTATATTCAAAAGCAGAGATATTACTTTGCTGACTAAGGTCCGTCTAGTCAAGGCTATGGTTATTCCAATGGTCATGTATGGATGTGAGAGTTGGACTGTGAAGAAGGCTGAGCACCGAAGATTGATGCTTTTGAACTGTGGTGTTGGAGAAGAATCCTGAGAATCCCTTGGACTGCAAGGAGATCCAACCAGTCCATTCTAAAGGAGATCAGCCCTGGGATTACTTTGGAAGGAATGATGCTAAAGCTGTAATTCCAGTACTTTGGCCACCTCATGCGAAGGGTTGACTGACTAGCAAAAACTCTGATTCTGGGAAGGATTGGGGGCTGGAGGAGAAGTGGACAAAAGAGGATGAGATGGCTGGATGGCATCACTGTCTCGATGGACGTGAGTCTGAGTGAACTCCGAGAGACTGTGATGGACAGGGAGGCCTGGCGTGCTACAATCCATGTAGTCGCAAAGAGTCAGATATTCACCCTGAAATATCTGGAGAAGCTTTTTCACAGTGGTTGACATAAAGGGATTAAGACTCTGAGACTTGGAGACTTGTATGTGTATATATACACATAATGCATATATGCATATGTACATATGAATTATGCATGCACGCACATACACACATGCATATGTGCATATGCGTGAACATGCATATGTATGCATATTCTCATTATGCACATGTGTATACATGCATATAAACATATGTATCATGTATATGTGCATATGTCTATGTGTGCACACATAGATTTACACATACATATGTTTGCTCATATATATGCATAATAAACATATGCACATTGCTTATGCATGTATGAATTATGCATATGCATACATGTGCATGATGTATGTGCATATGCATATATGCATACATATACATGTGTATAATGAGGATATGCATATGTGCACATGCACATGCATAATGTATGTGCATATGCATGTATTTATGCTCATGCATATGCAGACATGTGTGATCTATATTTGCATATAAGCAAATGCATGTATAATATGCATGTGTATGCATATGCATGATGCATATATGTATATGCATGATGCAACATACATATGCATCATGCATGCATACATACATATGCACGCACATGCATAATTCATATGTGCGTATATGCATGATGTATGTGTGCATATTCGTGCATATATACATATGCATGGTGCATATATGCATATGCATATTTTCGTGTACATAAATGTATACGTGCATATGTTTGTGTATGTATACACATAATGTATATATGCATATGTTTGTACATACATATATATGACCATGTGGCATGACTTGAAGGCATCTTAGTTCCCCAACCAGAGATCAAACCTGATTCCACAGCAGTAAAAGTGCAGAATCCACACCAACGGACTGCCAGGAAAATTCCTTAATTCTCTTTATATTTACCCTACTTGAATTTGTTGATCTTTTGGGATGTGTACTTCTTTTTTTTTTCATTAAATTTTGGGAAAATTTCAGCCATATTTCTTCAACTTTTTCTTCAGCTTTATCTATTTTCTTTCCCCTAATACTCTCAATAGTATTATTTTGGTGTGTATAACAGTGTCTTCCATTTCTCTGAGAGTTTCTACATACATCTTCATTTGTTTTTCTCTGTAATTGTTGGTGTTCATAATCTCTATCAGTCTAACTCCAGGTTCACTAATTCTTCAACCAGTTCATCTCTATTGTTTAGCATGTCTAAATGATTTTTAATTTAATTTTCAGTTCTTATAATTTTCAAGTCTAGTGTTTCGATTTGTTCCTTTTTTTATTGTATTTTTTTATTGGTATTCTGTAGTTTATCAACATTGTCATGGTATCTTACTTTACTTCCATAATCATGCTTTTGTTTAGCTTTTTAAAGTTATTTGAGTATATTTGTAATAGATACTTGGAAGTTTTTGACTTTAAAATATAGTCATACTCATGGACAGTTTTTATGTTTACCTTATTTGTTTTTCTGATAATGGGCATTATCTTCCTATTTCTTTCCATGTCTCCTATTGTGGTTGTTGTTGTTGATGATGACAACTGAATATTTTAGATAATTTATCTTAGAAACTCTGGTTTTTGGCCCTCCTTCTTCAAACACACACAAACCCTTCACCTTTTTCTGTTATTTACTTTTATATCTGGTTAGTGACTGATGACTATTTTATCAAATTATAGCCCCCTCCTAAAGTGTTAGGTCTCTGATGTTATCTTCAGGAACACAACTTGGTAAAGCTAATGATCACCTCAGATGAAAGTGGTTTTAATAAGTTTCACTTTGAACGACTTTTTCCTAGCCCTATACACCTACTAACTTGATGATTGCTTTATTTTTTCAACTTTGTCCTGTAATATAATTTGCTCCATAAAAGAATAAAAGCAATTCTGCCCCCTTTGGAGGAATAGATCCTGAGATCAGGGTTTGAGGTTTATTCTGACCCAGGGAGGACTCCACCTGCCCGTCTCTTTCCCTTATATAGATAGCTCCTTGGATGAGGCCGAGACATTGGGGTAGAGCAGGCATCTGGGGACATTGACCAACAATATGACTGAACCTTCCACCAGTCTTTTATCAGTTCAGAGTCTCCTCTGTGCTCTCATAGATCTGTGAAAAATTTAATCTGTGTTATATCATAATTGTCTGTCTCTACACAAGAAGAATGTGAGTTTCTTGAGAGTAAAATCTATATATTTTGTG
>SJYF01001910.1:63144-75647 GCA_006410515.1 Procapra przewalskii | reverse complement strand
GACAGTCAGGGTGTGCTTATCTGTTCTTTTCTTTCAACATTTTAAAATAGTGTACAGAAATGACTAACCCAAGAATTTAAGGTTATTGTCATAATCATGAAGATTAACTCTGTAGTATAGAAACTAAAATATTTTGCAAAATAAACATAGATATCTTGTTATACCAATGTAAATATTGTGAAACATTTTTTCCCTCACAACTTTTCTAATTTGGTAAAAGTATTTCTTAAGCCAAATTCAGGGAAATAACTAAAAAGACAAGTTTTTTTTTCTTTTTTTCTCCCTATGCTTAATCATTTTAAGTTAGAAAAATATTTCAGAGGCAATACTGAAGTTGCTTTCTAAGTAAAACATTCCCCCAATACATGCCCACTGTCTTTCTTTTAAGAATACTTTGGGAAAAAACATTATTTGACAACTATAGGCTTCCCTTATGGCTTAGATGGTAAAGAATCTGCCTGCCACTTGGGAGACCTGGGTTTGATGCCTGGGTTGGGAAGATACCCTGGAGAAGGAAATGGCAATGTAATTCAGTATTCTTGCCTGGAGAATTTCATGAGGTCTCAAAGAGTAAGACACAACTGAGCCACTAACACACACCACACACACACATACACACATGCACAAAATGTCAATATTAAAAAGAAAAAAAAGGCATGGCAGTGCCATTCTCCAAGCCTGCCTGTAGATACAGGAAAATCATGTGTTTTTATTCCTAACAACCTTGAAAACAGATGCTAATGAATAATGTTTCCCTGAGAAGCAAAGAATCTCTGCGAACTTCACCAGATATGTGTTGCTGGTCAGCAGTGCTGCACATTGCAAAGCTGCAGAATGAGCTGGAGTTCATCTCACTGGCTCTGCCCCAGTGGAGAATGACTAGCACTTCACTACAGATTTCCCTGCCAGACCCAGTTCCTGTTTGACTGGTTCATTTGAACCAGTCACAGTTTCTTTTCTCCAGGGTTTAAAACAGGGATCAAATATATATATTTTTCAATAATGTCACATTCCAAAGAGTGACTCCAGTGAGGGGACCATTGAAGGTGCAGTTACTCACATAGGGACCATCATGCAGGAAGATATTAAGTGATACAGTAAAGAGATGCTCCCACCAGGGTGCTGTGGATTAATTCAAACAGCTGTGACAGAATTTCATCCAAAGTATGAAGTGGGTATGCACGACTTCATTTCTAATTTACAAATATTATCAGGTTGTTAACTATTCTCACACAATCATACATTAAACTTCAGGGCCCTCTACATTTTGGTAAATTACACTTTTTTTTTTTTGTATTTTTCAAAATGGTTTCATGTTGTCTTCATGATGACATAGTTTAGTGAACTTGTGTTCTCCAGGGAACAGCAACCAGCTCATTTGCACACTAATTTCATGAGTGCTCTAACTCCAACAAATGTGACTTTGAGAGTTACAGACTCCTTTGAGCTTGCCTTCCCCTCCCTAGTGTCTAGGCTCACCACTCTCCCAAGCTGGTTCCAGCTCTTCTTCCTCTACCATCCCCACTCTGCCACAGGTCAGCAAGTATTGTTCCCTTTGAGAGGGGATTTGTCCGTCTCCACCCGTACGCTTTCATCCAGCTCACTGATTTCCACTGCACAGCAGGGGCAGTTCTGGTGATCCCACTGCCCTCCTAACCACAGTGATGCTGGAGACTTGTGACTTGTGAGTCCCCAGTGATGCTGAACACTAATTTCATTCTTCTGAATGGCTACTCAAGGCTCACAGGAATCAGGATGTATGTTATATGCACCTGAGCCTCTCACAAGTACTGCCACTGGAGGCTTAATAGAAGGACTTGTGTCCCCACTGCTTACCAAGTCTGAAATATACTAAGCACCCAGTAAATCTTTAAGGAGTGGAGTTTAATTTTGGTTCCTGACACTTATTTTTCTTCCTCAGTCTATAGTTTATTCTTTTATAACAACAGAATAGACATTTAGGTCTAAAGAGGTAAATAGGACAGTCCTTTGATTTTGCAGAGCTTTGTTATCACCAGAGTTGGAACAAGTTTAAGAACCAGCAATGCTGTTTTACCTGAAGTAGCTGTTCCATATGACACTTATGCACTGTCACTGGCTAACTAAGGAAAAAAGGCAAATTAAGCCTTCCATGCTGACTTTTTTCTTGTCATCTCTTGGACTTCTTTCTCCCTTGCTCCCCTCAATCACAGGATTTTATTAGACATACTATATAAATTTGAACATCAACTATTCCTAAAATGTGTTTTATTTTATTTGAATACCTATATATTTGATAATACTTAATATCAGGAGGCTTATCAAGGGATTAGATCTAATAGACATAGTGCCTGAAGAAATATGGACACAGGTTCATAACATTGTACAGCAAGCACTAATCAAAATCATCCCCCCCAAAAAAAATACAAAAAGGAAAGTGGTTGACAAGGCCTTACAAATAGCTGTGAAAAGAAGAGAAGAGAAAGGCAAAGGAAGAAAGGAAAGATATATCCATCTTTGGAATGCAGAGTTCCAAAGACTAGCAAGGAGAGATAAGAAAGCCTTCTTCAGTGATCAATGCAAAGAAATAGAGGAAAACAATAGAATGGGAAAGATGAGAGATATTTTCAAGAAAATTAGAGATATCAAGGGAACATTTCATGCAAAGATGGGCTCAATAAAGGACAGAAATGGTAGGGACCTAATAGAAGCAGAAGGTATTAAGAAGAAGTGGCAATAATACACAGAAAAACTACACGAAAAAGATCTTCATGATCCAGATAAACACAAAGGTGTGATCATTCACCTAGAGCCATACATCCTGGAATGTGAAGTCCAGTGGGCCTTAGGAAGCACCACTACAAACAAAGCTAGTGGAGGTGATGAAATTCCAGCTGAGCTATTTCAAACCCTAAACATGATGCTGTGAAAGTGCTGCACTCAACATGCCAGCAAATTTGGAAAACTCAGCAGTGGCCACAGGACTGGAAAAGGTCCATTTTCATTACAATTGCAAAGACAGGCAATGCCAAAGAATATTCAAACTATCAGACAATTGCACTTATTTCACACGCTTGCAAAAGTAATGCTCAAAATTCTCCAAACTAGAATACAATAGTACCCGAATTGAGAACTTTCAGGTGTTCAAGGTGGATTTAAAAACGGCAGAGGAACCAGAGATCAAATTGCCAACACATGGGCTTCACTGGTGGCTCAGCTGGTAAAGAATCCGCCTGCAATGCGGGAGACCTGGGTTTGATCTCTGAGTTGGGAAAATTCCCTGGAGAAGGGAAATATTACCCACTCCAGTATTCAGGCCTGGAGAATTCCATGGACTGTAGTCCACAGGGTCATAAAGATTTGGACATGACTGAGCGACTTTCATTTTTACTGGATCATAGAAAAAACAAGAGAATTTCAGAAAAAAAAATCTACTTCTGTTTCAATGACTATGCCAAAGCCTTTGATTACATGGATCACAACAAATTGTGGAAAATTCTTAAAGAGATAAGAATACCAGAGCACCTGACCTGAGAAAATCTGTCAAGGAGCAACAGTTAGAACTGGACATGGAACAAAGAACAGGTTCCAAATTGGGAAAGGAGTATGTCAAAGCTGTATACTGTCACTTTGTTTATTTAACTTATATCCAGAGCACATAATGCAAAAAGCTGGGCTGGATGAAGCACAAGCTTGAGTCAAGATCATCAGGAGAAACATCAATAACCTCAAATATGCAGATGACACCAACCTTATGGCAGAATGCGAAGAAGAACTTTAACTGATGAAAGTTAAAGAGGAGAGTGAAAAAGCTGGCTTAAAGCTCAACATTCAAAAAACTAAGATCATGGCATTCAGTCACATCATTTCATAGTAAATAGATGGAGAAACAATGGAAACAGTGACAGAATTTTTTATTTTTTTTGGGGGGGTGGGCTCCAAAATCACTGCAGACAGTGACTGCAGGCATGAAATTAAAAGATGCTTGCTCCTTGGAAGAAAAGTTATGACCAACCTAGACAGCATATTAAAAAGAAGAGACGTTACTTTACCTACAAAAGTCCATAGTCAAAGCTATGGTTTTTCCAGTAGTCATGTATGGATGTGAGAGTTGGACCGTAAATAAAGTTGAGTGCTAAACAACTGATGCTTTTGAACTGTGAAGTTGGAGAAAACTCTAGAGAGTCCCTTGGACTGCAAGATCAAACCAGTCAATCCCAAAGGAAATCAACCCTAAATATTCATTGGTAGGACTGATGCTGAAACTCCACTCCTTTGGCCACCTGATGCGAAAAACTGACTCATTGGGAAAGGCCCTGATGCTGGCAGTGATAGAAGGTAGGAGAAGGGGACAACAGAGGATGAGATGGTTGGATGCCATCACCGACTTGACTGCCATGAGTTTGAGCAAGCTCCAGGAGTTGGTGATGGAGAGGGAGGCCTGGGGTGCTGCAGCCAATGGGGTTGCATAGAGTTTGACACAACTGAACTGAACTGATATATTTGAAGTATGGCATAAGCTATTTTTAAATGGGATAAATCATATTCAAAATAATTCAGTTTTGTTAACATTCTGTAATATTAAAAATCCAGCCTCAAATGGAATGAAATGAGACATTTAAGTGATGTTAATGAATTCCAGAGGTTTTCGGATGTTTCCTTATGAATTAGCATTATTGGCATGGATAATTAAGTTGATTAAAATATCAGGAGGCTTTTTTCTTCTTTATATGGATTTTAAGTAAAACATGCCCTCTTTTCTCCCGTTTTTAAAAACATTGTCATTACCTCTGTTTAGTCCTAGTCATGATAACTGAATAGAAAGATGGAACTTTATTCAAAAGAAAGTCTCAGATCTTCTGTTTTCTCAGAATTGAATGAGTATCTGGTGACTTTGACATTCATTACATTGTTTGAATTTGTAGGAAAGTAGGGATGGAGAGAGAGAGAAAAAATTAGGACCAAGACACAAAAGAAGCAAAAAATAATCTGTGACTTATGGCTAGAGATGTGACTTCCCTGGTGGCTCAGACGGTAAAGCATCTGCCTACAATCTGGGAGACCCAGGTTCAATCCCTGGGTCAGGAAGATCTCTTGGAGAAGGAAATGGCAACCCACCCCAGTCTTCATGCCTGGAAAATCCCATGGATGGAGGAGCCTGGTGGGTTACAGTTCATGGGGTCGCAAAGAGTAGGACACGACTGAATGACTTCACTTTATGGCTAGATATATAATACTTTCAAATATCTTTTCATCATCTGCTGAAAATTTAAATGCATGCAGTATTTGCTAGTTTGTTTAGTGTTTTCATGATTATGGATTTGATTTTTTCCCTACAAGTTATAAATTTGCCTGCAGTTTTGACTCTGCTATATAAAGGTTAAAGTAATACTTAAACTTTTTCTATAGGTATTCTAAAGATATAAAGAGCTATTCTATAAGTATACATTTTGTATTTTAATCTATGTTTTAATTAGTGGTATAGAGAGATTCGATTTAAAGAGATTATATTTCACAAATTAGAAAGATTAGATTTTACCCATTTTCGACAAGCCTCTACAGATTTCAATTCTAATTTGGAATGTGGTATAATACATATGTGGTAACATATATAAAAATTTCAACAGCAGTTCCATAGTTGAAGGCATTATATCAGGTTCTGAGTTTATCATTGCTGGGGTTAAGCTACTTTCTGGTAAGAGTTTAAACCTTTCTGATGGCTGACTGCTAGAATTTCACTGAATAAATGACCTAACTGCCCAAAATGACAAGATGGCTGAACCTGTAGAATCCTAAATTGTGTTTCCAAAAACAAAACTTTAAAGTCTTAAAATGTGGCACATATTTACTATAATGAGTAATAGTTGTGTGTTGCATGTTAGAAAGAATATATGAGAACTCTTGAACATTTAAAAATACTGCTAGGATTGGAGAAACTGTGCAATAGAAATGATGAGTTTGACTAGTTGAATAAATATGTGCACATTTTTTTTGCAAGCTTTTTTACAATAATCTACTATTCTTTGGGGACAGTCTCCCTCTGTTTAGTTGGACAAATTATTTAATTGACTGACCGAGATAAACATCAACATCATCTCTACAAAATGGTATGGATTGTTTGTCAATTGTTAGCCAAAGAGAGGGACCAACTGTAAATGCTTAATTCATGTTTTTCTCATTTGTATAGATTTTTTCTTCTTCTCTGAGAGAAAAAAAAATTGCTTGTCTTAAGTCAGAATACCACATATTGGGGAAAAAAACAGGACAAGGATCAACTAATGCCATCCTTTCACATATTTTATGCTATTACTTCCACTCAGATTTTAATGGTAATAATGAGAAATCTAAATCTACTATAATGTAATAATATGTAATACACAATAAAGGCAGAGACATATATATGTATGGATAGACTATATTATTGATTTTTAAATTTAAAATAATTTAATTTTTATATTTAAAAAATCTGCATACAAAATATCCATCATATAGAGATGTTCCAAATATTGCCTAAAAATATATTAGCTGCAGATTAATTTAAAGTTTTCTTTTCAAATCAGGAATCCATAAGAAATCTATACATTTCTTCAGTGGATTCATGACATCTGGCCTTCCTCTTGCAGTTGGCCTCCTTGTCCCCTCTTGTCATTTCAACTCTTTTTCAGTCTATAAATATACACCTCTTCTATAATCTCTTCCATCCTAAATGAAACAATAACATCAAACCAACTCTTTCTAACATCATATCCCTCTTTGTTTATTGCATACCAGCATGTGTTTCAATTTCTCTGCTCCACTTCACACAGACATTTGTTGAGAAAATATTTGTAATACTGTGTCACACCTGCTCACCTTCCAGTCTCTCCTCAATCTATTCTACAATGGCTTTCTTTCCCAGAATTCCACTGAAACTGATCTCACCCATGCCTCCTGTGGCCTACATTGTGCAGATACAGGCTTTATTTATCATTAAGCTGAAAGATCTTGAACTTTCAAAGTGCTGGGTGTAACTGATATCTTTGTGCTTTCCACACACTTTGCTTTTGAGTTCTTTCACACTGTTTATCTTTGCTGTCTGACCACCTCACCAGTTGGCACTCAAGGTTTAGGTTCTGTGATGCAGGGCATCCTCCAATTTTTGGTCTTTCTCCTTCCACACCAGCCAACAGTTTCCTCACTGCCTCTTATTCCATGGCTTGATTAGCACCTGTCAGAATGCTCCAAGGCTAAGTACTGGAACTTCTTCCCTTCCCTATTTATACCTTCTCCTTAGATGATCTTGGTCAGCATCTTTATTTAAACATTATTTTTATGCTGATGACTCCCAAATTGATATCTTCAGCTTTGACCATTACTCTGAGGTCCAAGAGTATGTAAGAATGTCTAAAAGCATGTCAGATAGTATTGACCAACATAAAATCTTGATCTAACGTCCCACTATAAAGCATTTTCCCTCCCTTAGTATTTTGCATGCTTTCAAAAATATTGATGAAAGATTTATTTGTTCTTATTCTTCACTATTACAAAAGTGCTGCTGAATACGTGGAGCAAATGTCACGTCTTCATGGGCACATTCAAAATAACAGTCTGATTCATATACTGAGGATTCTAATGGTAGCTTCATATTTAGAGGACATTAATTCTTGATTCATGGACCTAACATTCCAGGTTCCTATGCAATATTTTCTCTTTACAACATCGGACTTTGCTTCTATCACCAGTCACATCCACAATTGGGTGATGTTTTTGCTTTAGCTCCATTCCTTCATTCTTTCTGGAGTTATTTCTCCACTGATCTCAAGTAGCATATTGGGCACCACCTGACCTGGGGAGTTCCTCTTTCAGTATCCTATCATTCTGCCTTTTCATACTTTTCATGGGGTTCTCAAGGTAAGAATAGTGAAGTGGTTTGCCATTCCCTTCTCCAGTGGACCATGTTCTGTCAGACCTCTCCACCATCACCCACTCATCTTGGGTGGCCCCACATGGCATGGCTTAGTTTCATTGAGTTAGACAGGCTGTGGTCTGTGTGATCAGATTGGTTAGTTTTCTGTAACTAAGGTTTCAGTGTGTCTGCCCTTTGATGCTTTCTCAACATCTACCACGTTACTTGGATTTCTCTTACCTTTGACGTAGAGTATCTCTTCATGGCTGCTCCAGCAAAGCACAGCCACTGCTCCTTACCTTGGATGAGGGGTATCTCCTCATGGCTGCCCCTCCTGACCTTGAACATGGACTAGCTCCTCTCAACCCTTCTGCGCCTGCACAGCCACTGCTCCTTGGATGTGAATCAAGGCAAATTGGAAGTGATCAAACAGGAGATGGCAAGAGTGAACATCAACATTCTAGGAATCAGTGAACTAAAATGGACTGGAATGGGTGAATTTAACTCAAATGACCATTATATCTACTATTGTGGGCAGGAATCCATAGAAGAAATGGAGTAGCCATTCTGGTCAACAAGAGTCCAAAAATGCAGTACTTGGATGCAATCTAAAAAACAGTGATCTCTGTTCGTGTCCAAGGAAAACCATTCAATATCACAGTAATCCAAGCCTAGGCTCCAACCAGTAACACTGGAGAAGCTGAAGTTGAATGGTTCTATGAAGACCTGCAAGACCTTTTAGAACTAACACCCAAAAAAGATGTTCTTTTCATTATAGAGGACTGGAATGCAAAAGTAGGAAGTCAAGTAACACCTGGAGTAACAGGCAAATTTGGCCTTGGAGTACAGAATGAAGTAGGGCAAAGGCTAACAGAGTTTTGCCAAGAGAACACACTGTTCATAGCAAACACCCTCTTCCAACAACACAAGAGAAGACTCTACACATGGACATCACCAGATGGCAAACACCAAAATCAGATTGATTATATTCTTTGCAGCCAAAGATGGAGAAGCTCTGTATAGTCAGCAAAGCAAGACAGGGAGCTGACTGTGGCTCAGATCATGAATGCCTTATTGCCAAATTCAGACTTAAATTGCAGAAAGTAGGGAAACCCACTAGACCATTCAGGTATGATCTAAATCAAATCCCTTATGATTATACAGTGGAAGTGAGAAATAGATTTATGGGACTAGATCTGATAGACAGAGTACCTGAAGAACTACGGATGGAGGTTCATGACATTGTACAGGAGACAGGGATAAAGACCATCCCTGTGGAAAAGAAATGCAAAAAAGCTAAATAGCTGTCTGAGGAGACCTTACAAATAGCTGTGAAAAGAAGAGAAGTGAAAAACAATGGAGAAGAGGAAAGATATACCCTTTTGAATGCAGAGTTCCAAAGAATAGCAAGGAGAGATAAGAAAGCCTTCCTCAGCAACCAATGCAAAGAAATAGAGGAAAACAACAGAATGGGAAAGACTAGAGATCTCTAGAGATACCAAGGGAACATTTCATGCAAAGATGGGCTCAATAAAGGACAGAAATGGTATGGACCTAACAGAAGGAGAAGATATTAAGAAGAGGTGGCAAGAATACACAGGAGAAGCGTACAAAAAAGATCTTCATGACCCAGATAATCATAATGGTGTGATCACTCATCTAGAGCCAGACATTCTGGAATGTGAAGACAAGTGTGCCTTGGAAAAATCACTACGGACAAAGCTAGTGGAGGTGATGGAATTTCTGTTGAGCTATTTCAAATCCTGAAAGATGATGCTGTGGAAGTGCTGCACTCAATATGCCAGCAAATTTGGAAAACTCAGCAGTGGCCACACGACTGGAAAGGTCAATTTTCATTCCAATCCCAAAGAAAGGCAATGCCAAAGAATCCTCTAACTACCACACAATTGCACTCATCTCACATGTTAGTAAAGTAATGCTCAAAATTCTGCGAGTCAGGCTTCAGCCATATGTGAACTGTGAACTTCCCAGTGTTCAAGCTGGATTTAGAAAAGGCAAAGGAACCAGAAATCATATTGCCAATATTTGCTGGATCATCAAAAATACTTCCAGAAAAGCATCTATTTCTACTTTATTGACTATACCAAAGCCTTTGACTGTGTGGATCACAAGAAACTGTGGAAAATTCTGAAAGAGATAGGAATACCAGACCACCTGATCTGAGAAACCTATATGCAGGTCAGGAAACAACAGTGAGAACTGCAAGTCATGAAACAACAGACTAGTTCAAAATAGGAAAAGGGGTACCTTAAGGCTGTGTATTGTCACCCTGCTCACTTAACTTATATACAGAGTATATCACGAGAAATCCTGGGCTGGAAGAAGCACAAGCTGGAATCAAGATAGCTGGGAGAAATATCAATAATCTCAGGTATGGCGATTACATCACCCTTATGGCAGAAAGTGAAGAGGAACTAAAAAGCCTTTTGATGAAAGTGAAAGAGGAGAGTGAAAAAGTTGGCTTAAAGCTCAACATTCAGAAAACGAAGATCATGGCATCTGGTCCCATCTCTTCATGGGAAATAGATGGGGAAACAGTGGAAACAGTGTCAGACTTTATTTTGAGGGGCTCTGAAAACACTGCAGATAGTGATTGCAGGCATGAAATTAAAAGATGCTTACTCCTTGGAAGGAAAGTTATGACCAACGTAGATAGCATATTAAAAAGCACAGACATTACTTTGCCAACAGAGGTCTGTCTAGTTAAGGCTATGGTTTTTCCAGTGGTCATGTATGGATGTGAGAGTTGGACTGTGAAGAAAGCTGAGTGCCAAAGAATTGATGCTTTTGAACTGTGGTGTTGGAGAAGACTCTTGAGAGTCCCTTGGACTGCAAGGAGGTCCAACCATTCCATCCTAAAGGAGATCAGTCCTGGGTGTTCATGGAAGGACTGATGCTGAAGCTGAAACTCCAATATTTTGGCCACCTCATGCAAAGAGTTGTCATTGGAAAAGACCCTGATGCTGGGACGGAGCGGGGACAGGAGGAGAAGGAGATCACAGAGGATGAGATGGCTGGATGGCATCACTGACTCGATGGACATGAGTTTGACTGAACTTCAGGAGTTGGTAATGGACAGGGAGGCCTGGAGTGCTGCAGTTCATGGGGTCACAAAGAGTTGGATATGACTGAGCAACTGAACTGAACTGAATTTAATTCTTTTTGTTTGTCTGTTTGTTTGTTTTTAATTTTTATTATTATTGTTATTTCCCTACATTACAATACTGTATTTGTTTTGCCATACATTGACATGCATTGGCCACAGGTGTACCCAATCTCCCAATGCTGAAGCCCCTTCCCACCTCCCACCCCATATCTCCCTGGATCACCCTGTGAACCAGCCCCAAGGATCCTGTATCCTGTATTGAACTGAATTTAATTCTTAAGTTAAAAAAAGAACTCAACTTTCAAAAATCTTGGCAAATCACAAACACCGTTAGGAAGATACATGATGTAAACAGAACTCTAACATTTTAGAGACCGAGTTTTCATTTAAGAGGTTTAAGGAAAAATTATTAAAGTTCTCATATCTTGTGGGTTTTCTTTTTAAGGTAAGTGTGGGTCAATAAATAATGTATGTCCATTCCCAAATCATCAAGATAATTGTCGATCAACACATTTTTATCGCATGCTTCCACTAGACTAAACAGTATGCTATGCTAGATCACAAAGGTCATCTTAGTGTTTTAAAGAAGCATGGCTAAAGACTTCAAACTGGTGGAGCAGACAGGCAATAAACACAACAATACATCAGTAATTAATACTTTAAACTGGAAAAGGGTGTAAAAAGGAGAGGAAGTCAATATTAGAAGAGATAGCAAAGGAAAGCTCTACTGAGTTTGTTTGCATATTTGTTTTAGTAATAAAGGCCCTCATCTGAGTTCTACAAATTTTGAATAATTACAACTATGAAACACTATATTAGTTAATAAGAAGGCAATGATGAAAAATGTGTGTTACTTGATACCACAAGCTTGTCGCCTAGTACTGATAACTACTTAAATATTTGTTGATGTTATTTGATTTCCCAAAATAAATGCTCAGTTCATTTATTTAGTCTGAAATTTAAGTTTGAATATGATAAGAACTTAATGTTTATGCTAATCATAGTTTATATAGACCAATGATTTCAACTGTGTGGATCACAGCAAACTATGAAAAATTCTTAAATATATGAGACTACAAGACCGCCTTACCTGTCTTCTGAGAAGCCTGTACGCAGGTCAAGAAGCAACAGTTAGAACTGGATATGGAGCAATAGACTGGTTCAAAGTTGGAAAAGCAGTACATCAAGGCTGTATATAGTTGCCATGCTTATTTAACTTCTATACGGAGCACACATGCAAAAAGCTGGGCTGGAAGAAGCACAAGCTGGAATCAAGATTGCCAGGAGAAATATCAATAACCTCAGATATGCAGGTGATATCAACCTTATGGCAGAAAGCAAAGAACTAAAAAGTCTCTTGATGAAAATAAAAGAGGAGTTTCCTTAACTTCTTTTTCTATACTTAGGAATATATCTACCTAAAGAAACTAAAGACCTATATATTGAAAACTATAAAACACTGATGAAAGAAATCAAAGAGGACACTAATAGATGGAGAAATATACCATGTTC